>JBBPCY010000019.1:5140782-5161746 GCA_037974405.1 Brachyalestes nurse | reverse complement strand
GCTGGAATAGAAAAGGTTCTTCCCCAAACTGGGTCCACAAAGTTGGAAGCATGGTGTTGTCCAAAATGTCTTGGTCTTAAGATTAAGCCCTTCACTGGAAATAGGGGTCTAGTCCAAACCCTGAAAACAGGGGTGTCCCAATACTTTTGTCCATATGATATAAGCATCTATTGGAGATGCTCTGAAGTTTCAGCCCCTGAAAATCTGGCTGAAAATGATGAATTGTGTAATGTATTTGTCATTTCCGTCTCTATTGTCACACATCTCCTTGCAGTGTTTTCAGTGTTTCGTATTTTTTTCCTTTCTTTTTTTGTGGCTTTATAAAGGTCAACCATCTTTCACTGTTGCGTACTTTTGTTTCGTGAGCGCCTTCGTGTCCAGAGGAATTTGGGAGGTGATGGGAGAAAATGTCACAGCTTGAAGGGCATCAAAACAACACAGCAGACGCTGGAACACTCATAATACCACCAAGTGTGTGTGTGTTTACACCGAAAAGCCATGTTCGACATTTTCCCCTCTTCGGCCTTACTGTATTTTGTACATGTGCGGTTTACACGCCGGAAACACTGGAGGCTGACGAGCCCAGGAGTTACCAGACAGGTCCCCCTCACTCTTCACCAAGCTGAAAAAGGAAAAAGGCCTGGAGAGAATGTTTGGCACTTGATGTGTAGAATGCGACTGGGTTTAGTTCTGGCGGGCCTAGAACATTATGTGCGCGCACACACACACACACACACACACACACACACACACACACACAAACATATACTTGTGTTGCCACGTTTGTGAGGACTTCCACTGGCCTGTCTATATCTAAACTCAACCCCAACCTTAATCTCTGTAGCTCAAAGGTCTATCTACTGTTCGTTTTTCCAATATAAAACTGCTTTAGTGCTGAAAAGATTATGATCAAAAAATGTCACCACTTCTACAAAACTCTGTTTTTACTGAAATCCTGAGTTCATTCGGTCCTCACAGAGTGCTAAAGACAAGCAACAGCTCGGTCAGCCCCTCCCTTCCTGACAGGAATACTGTTACGTCCTGTGTCTCAGGAGGAAGTACATGAAGTCAGGCCTGGGTTTACACCCACACACACACACACACACACACACACACACACACACACACACACGCGTGTGTGTGTGTGTGTTTTCATTATTATTTAATCTATTATTTTAGCCATTAACAGCAGACTCATCATACTTTCATTACATTATGGACATGTTCACAAGTACTGATAAAATAAAATGACTTTACTTTTCTTTATTTCTTAAACCCGAAGAAACTGTTGAACTCTCGGGGCTGTCAGTATCATGTGTATTAATTAATCTGTGTTGTGGTGTGGCACTGTTTGAGCAGATATTCCTAATAAAGTATCTAATACAGCTGTACCATACTGAAGTATATAATCAGTGATGAGCTTTTTAGGAATGTCACTTGGATGTCCTTGTGTATCTGGGGAGTTTGTGTGTGTGGGTGTGTGGAATCATGCATGTCTGATCAAGGCCAGCTGGGAGCAGTTATTCACTGACCCTCCTTTGAAACATCTCCATCTGACTTCCTCTGTTTTATTTATAGACACAGCCCCCTGCATCCCCCACACTTTGATAATGCAGTTGTCAGTCACTGTTGAAGTTAGGGAGGTTTCTTTGTTGTTATGCATTATATGGACTATAACACCAACTGGGACTTCAGTGATATTGTATTCAGATACACAGACTTTAATATGGAGTTGGCCCCCCTTTTGCAACTTCCACTCTTCTAGAAAGAATTTCCACAAGATTTTGGAGTTTCTGTGGGAATTTGTGTCCATTCACTCTGTAGAGCATTTATAAGTTCAGACACTGATGTTGGTGAGAAGGTCTGGATCACAATCTCCGTTCCAGTTCATCCCAAAGGTGCTGTCAAGTTCTTCCACACCGAACTCATCCAGCCATGTCCTTTTGGACCTTGCTTTGTGGTCACACTGGAATAGAAAAGGTTCATCCCCAAACTTTGTCCACAACTTTGGAAGCATGGCGTTGTCCAAAAAGCCTTGCTGAAGCATTAAGGTCAAGCTTCACTAGAAGTAAGGGGCCCAAACCCTGAAAAACAGGAGTGTCCCAGTACTTTTGTCCAGATAGTGTATGTACATAACCACTGTTTAAATATAATGTACCTGTTTTAGCCACATCTCCTTGATGTCACGGTCGTAATTCTTAACGAAGCCCGTTTGAAAGCACGGTCGCTCTCGGTCATCTGGTTGAAACATTATCTCCTCTCTGACTACAAAGCAGGAGAAGCTGCTGCCTTTCATTTCCGTACGCTTGCCATTCGTTTCAGCTCCTGCATTCAATTCTTTCTTGATCACCACCAACTAGGCATTTTGCCCTCTGCTGCTGGTGTTCAATCACGATGATAGATCCACAGTGGAATGAGCTGATCGATCCCAATGCAGTTTGTCAGCTCGGCATTCTCCCGAGTCGGCGCTTTTGGACCTGCCTGCATTTCTCTCCCAGTGACAGCACACTAACTCGGACTCCAGCAGGCTGAAGAACGAGGGGAGAGCATGAAGGCCAGGCCTGGAATATTCACTACCTGTCAGAGAGTTTGGAGGCACCTTGCCGCCTTCTGAGATATGAATTCTCTCACCAGAACTTTTTTAATTAAGGTAAGACTCACTGCCAAAGTTTCGCTAACATAAAACTTTTTTTCTTGACATGGTGAGTTTGTTTTGCAGTGCAGTTATTCACGGTTTGCCTAAATAATGATTTGGCAGTTTCCCCCCCAGACTCTTGTTGAAAGCACATAGTGAAGCTCACAGGTTTGGAAATCGCTTTTGGAATCAGTGTTTAAAAATGATTTAAAACTTGTTTTCCTTCAGATAAAAGTTTACAATGAATTCAGCACATCTGGTGCAGTTTCACTGCTTTCTGATTATTAGGAGGATGTTGTAAAGCAAAGCAAGATATTTTAGCTGCGTCTAGAAGGAAGGACAAACCTGCAGATAACTAGAAACTTGACTGAGGAAATTGTACAGCATTAAAAATAGAATAAATGCGTCATCATATTTGAAAAATTTTATCAGTGATCAAAATTTAAATAAAAAAATAGATTATTACTAATACAACAGCAATTGTGGTAAAAGTACTGATAAATGTAGTAATATTAATTGTAGAAAGGGTGGTAAAAGAGTAGTATTATTAGTAATAATGGTGGAACTAAAAGTAACAGCAGTATTAAAGCTAATATTTATAATGCAAACAGCTGATTACAGTATGTCATACTACCTGAAAGCCAATACAACATCTTTCATATCTAGTATATATGAATAGATTACACATTGCACATGTTATTGTCAAATATAAAATAACCAGAAATCTGAGGTGTGATTCATAAGGTGTGAACAGGACTGTGTGCTTGTAAGGTGATACAGGTGGTTTGTTCTTCACTGACTGCAGAACATCAGTCTTCCCGCGTTTTCTGGCTGAGATCTTTGTGCTTTGGAGGGGGAGCACCAGTCTGGGCCTGAGTACAGGGTTTGAGTCAGAAGAAGCACAGAACACAGCGGAGCTTTATTAGTTTATATTGGATCCTACTGGTTTGCAGTTCTTTGTGCTGAAGGCAGCTACTACAGCCTTTAGCGTGTGTTAACATTGGCAGCGCTTCCCTCCATCCGGGAATGGGTGAGTAGAGATTTACTCACACTGCATCATCCTGCAATGAAAGTGTTTGCTGGATTCAAGTCAGTGGAAAAGATCGTAACATGTTAGTCACTGTCTCCTCCCTCTAGGCTTATGGCTAATGAGAGTCGGAAGCAACTTGTCAGCTCTGGTCTGGAACCAGTTGAAATTCAAACCGAACGATCATGAAACACCAGAAGCGCCGAAGCAAGAAACAGACACTTCCACAAACACGTGGTGAACGCGATCTGTGGCTTCATTAAAGCCTATTTAGAGTTTTGCATTAAAACCGAATGGCTTGCTAACTGATGTTTGGCAGAAGTTCATGTCCCGCAGTGCAGGAGGAACACATGGCAGGAGAACCGCGGACGCTGCCTGAGGATCCTGCATGCAGGCAGCTGTGAAAGCTCTGGCACTGAGAGGGCATGGAGGAATTTGGCGAAGACGTTTATAGCACATGTTGCAACTACTACCAGGCTAATCTCCAGGCTCATCTACCCTGATGAACACTTTGGCCATTTTTTATAGGGGTTGTATTGGTTCCAGCTTGAGCTGGTATTGAAGGAAAGGAGAGGCTTTTTTACTTCCTTATTTTATTTATTTTTATATTTTTCTGCTTCAAACTGTCACTTCAAGGATGTTTGCTGTTATCTGACCACTCCATTGATCAAAGGGCAAAAGGGCTTTTTTTGAGTAATATGTGAAAACTGTCTCTTCCAAATCGTACAATTACTTCACTAGTCCAAGCTACTAAAAGCTCATTTTGAATGAATCGTTCTTGTGATATCACAAGAGAGAACTAATTTACATTTATCTGCCTATTCACCCTATGACACTTAGCCTTGTCCACGTCAATTTAGTTTTTACCTTGATTTCTTTTTGTGAATAAAGCATAAAACAACAAGGGCTCATTTACATACATCAGTCCTGAGGGCATTGAAACAAAAACAGCCTTTTAAGAGAGGTTTAAAATGGTCATAAACATGAACTATGGTTGTTTTTGGTATATGAATCCACATAAATGAGATCCCTGTAGGATAAGTGCCCTTAAAATCCTGTGCAAGCTGTCAGGATTAGCCGCTCATTTCCGTGTCTATCAGTGCCAGCAGTTAGGGTTAAGATTCAGGAATATTTCGATGACTGCAGACCTGAGATGGCTTGGAAACTATTTTCTATGGTCAAAACAATAGACATGCACATTCTTTTATTCCTGGACCTCCAAGGTCTGTTAAAGCGGCATGTTTTCTTTCTTTATTTATTTGTTTCTTTATTTATTGTCTGTAGTTCAGTGGGAACCCTGAAAGAACCCTGAACGTCTGGATTTTGTTGTTTGTTTTTATGTAAAAGTATAATGCCAGATTTATCCCTAAGTAGTATAATCAGATTTTATCCCTGTAAGTACTGTAGTAATAAGATCTTGAGTTGCCAAATGGAAAGGTTTCCATTTATTCAGTTTTTTCCATTGTGTTAGGAGAGATGCAGCTCTCCCATTGGAGCACTATAATGCCAGATTTACCACCTGCGTAACTGGAAATTGGCAGAATAAACAATCACATTTTAATTTCTACACATTTCTATTACATTTACCACACATCTCTCATCTGTCAGAGCATTGTTCTAGTATCAGCAATGAAGGTGTTCTTTCTGACTGTAGATTATTTAAAAGGATTTACATAATTTCTCACACCTCTACCCATAATTCCTGGGGTGATTCTTGAGTGCATTGCATGAAATCTTGAGTAAAAATAACTATCCTCATAGTTTTTGGTCGTATTTTTTTATGTGGCATGACTAGTTCATTTTATAACAGTAATTTATCCAGTGCTGTCAAGCCCTGTAGATATGATCTGGATGACCCTGGATTTTTATGCTAAGACCTCAGAGACACTGACAGAGCAGCACTTCAGCCACTAATCAGCCACAACATCAAAACCACTGACAGATGAAGTGAATAACATTGATTATCTCATCACAGTGGAACCTGTCCAGGGGTGAGATATAATAGGCAGCAAGTGGGCAGTGAGTTCTTAAATTTGATGTGTTTTAATCAGGAAAATTTGACAAGGACATAATGGTGAGGGCTAGAAGACTGGTTCAAAGCATCTTCAAAACTAGGTTTTTGAGGGTGTTCCCAGTACCTACCAAAGGTGGTCCACAACTGGTGCACTGGTGACAGGGTCAAGTTCATTGTTGCACAAAGGCTAGCCCATCTGGTTCGATTCCACTGAAGAGCTACTGTAGCACAAATGGGTGAAATAGTTTATGTTGGCCATGATTGAAAGGTGCCAGAACACACAGTGCATCACAGCTTGCTGTTTTTCTAGGGAACATTGGGTCCTGGCCTTAATGTGGATGTTATTTTGAGACACATCTCATCATAAACATTGTTGCAGACCAAGTGGCAACTGTATTGCCTAATGGCAGTGGCCTGTTTCAGCAGGATAATGGACTCTACCACACTGCAAACACTTCAAGAATAGTTTGAGGAACATGACAAATAGTTCAAGGTGTTGTCTTGGTCTCCAAATTCCCCAGATCTCAATCTGATCAAACATCTGCGGGATATGATGGACAAACAATTTTGAGCCAGGGAGGCCCCATGGATCTTCTTAAAGGAACTTAAAAGGGTCTGCTGCTAACATCTTGGTGCCAAATAACACAGCACACCTACAAAGGTCTTCAAGAGTCCTTGCCTTAATATGACAGAGCTGTTTTGGTGGCACAACGATGACCCACCCAATAATAGGCAGGTAGTTTTAATCTTGAGGCTGATGGTGTACGTCTGCATCAGGGAGGAATGAGCTGAAATCGTTAGCTTTAATCTCTGCAAGTGCAACAAATAGGATTCCATTAATGTCACATCAATCACAAGGTTACTTGCATATATTCACTAATGAAATGAACTAAGTGCTTTCATAGGGCTGTGCATGTTAAATATGCATTGCATTGTTCTTGTGGATTAGAATCAGCTTCTTTTTTTGGGGGCATTGTGGCTGTCTTTGTGTTTACTTTAGCTTACTGAGGCACTCGGGGAGCCCCTGTGGCCATAATTGCTGTTATTTATGTCTTTGCACTCCTACTGTGAAGGACCGAGGCAAAATAGGCTGCTTTTTTTATTCCGGAGACTCTTGGGGTGATGTGCATTTTAATTGCTCATTTCCTTAAATACCCCTAAACCCTTATGAATTTTGTCATCTGTATTTTCAGATAGATGGATTGCTCTGTGATCTTGGAAACTGCTTTGGTCTGAACCACTCGATGGGAGTTGTAGTGATCTAAAGACGGCTGCATGTCACACACACTACATGCTGTGAGCAAGTCTACATTTTAGAGAAGCATAAAACTGCTAGTGAAACGTGTCTCTGCCAGAACGTGCAGCGATGAATATAAGATTTACTTATGAGAAAAAGAGGAAAGGAATTGGGCGGATATTCAGAGTCATTCACTTGCTGCTTTACAGTAATAAACAGTCTCTCCAACTGTTGTCGTAAGGTCAATTTTCTAGTCCGTGGGCCATGTTTTCCTTTCAGTGCAGAATCTCCATTCACAGTGCCACATATTCCAGTACTAGACTTAATCCCAATCTGGAAAAGATTTCCATCTTCTTTGTTTGGAGCACAGTCAGTGACCCCATCTTAGAATAGTGGGAACAGAGACGTCTATTTAAGGATTAAAGGAACGTTTAGACTTTAACATTTTTATCACAGTGGTTTTACAGGCAAAAATTGCACAGACTCGCAATTTGCACAACCATCTATATGTCGGTTATGTCATCAGAAGTTTGAGATTCCACAGGGAGAGCAAGACCGCCTGACTCATGTGCATATGTAGGATGGCCCTCCTTATCCCACCATTACTCCACCAACACAGTCTGTTTGCTGACCAAACAGAATTTACAGTCTATGTTCTCTGGCAAATGTGTTGAGCTGTCCAACAATTTGTAGGACCAGCTTGAAAAGTTACAGTGACTTTATATATAAATGTGTGAACAGTGTGTAATTCTTTCTCTGCATTTAACCCATTTACCAAGTGAAGCAGTGGGCAACCAGCAATGCAACACCCGGAGAGTGGTGTGGAGATGGTACCTTGCACAAGAGTACCTCACTGGTGCCACTAGCAGTCCTGGGATTCAAACCCACAACCTTCTGATCGCAGGGGCAACTCTCTAACCACTAGGCCACCAAAGTCGCATCAGAAGTCTCAGAGGAAGCACATGCAAACCTTCACCCTCCAGGCTTGGAAACACTGTGTGAAAGGGGGACCTAGCTAGCAGGCAGAATTGGATCAGACTAAACTGAAAAGTATATTTGGTAAACCCAATAATCCCAAACAGTGAAAGAATTCCTTGATTGTGAGTTAGAACTGGTGCTTAGGCTTAACCAGGGCTTCCATTGTGTATTAGGTCTCATACATTAGCCTGGCCCTGCTGTCGGGTACCAGAGACTTGCTCTGAAAAAGCACAGGTAATAATGGACAAAAAATTGGCTGACCTCAATGGTTGCTCCACATCTGCTGATATTGACCTTATCATCCCATAAAACTGGATCAACCTTCTCTAATAAGCGGTTTTGTACACATTACGTTTTGTTTGTACCGACATAACTAACACACAGAGGGTCATTTTTATAGTTACATCATTTATTAATGACATGCATTTCTCATTTATTACCACTTCATCTTAAGTGAGCATAGAAATGTTTGTTTTTATTTCAGCAATCTGATTCAATATTTGCATTTTTGTCTTTTGTGTTTGCTCAAAATAGGCCTAAAATATGTGGTTAGGACCTAATAAATGTAGACCAGTGAAATATATTTAAAGGAAAACAGTAAATTTAATGCGACACGCTCTGTCAGATGACCTTGGCAGAAGTGCTCAGAAAAGGGTCGACTGAAGGCTTATCATGGAAGACTGCTTAAGTTTGATAAGATCTGTGATTTACTGCCCGATTTCTTGTCCAAAGCTGACGATGATGCAGGATTGAGTTGCTTTTTCTGAATTTAATGGGGTCCTAATCCACCGCAGGCTGGTCGATGAGTTCAGGTCGCACACGGCAAAGCTGACCTTACCTCATTAGCTTCTCTCCAGAGGATAACGTCGGCACCATACGTCATATCATTACCCGTTTTCCAGTGGAAATATAAGATCAATACCTGATAGGCCAGCATTTTTAAGTGGTGCCTTGTACTCTCAGCTGTATGGTGCGTTACATTTCCTTTCTGCCGTGCTCCACTGTCAGCATTAACTAAACGGTATACGTTGTTGAGATATTTGTTTACTCTTCATGTTTTATAATGTTAGATGCCTACTGTGCTAAAATAGCCATACCGCAGTAATGGTGAGCTTTAAGTGAGCCCTTTGGGGTTTCCATAGGCCATTAAATACTGAAGCCTATCATTAGAAACCAGAGCTTGCTGGGGCGTGTGGGAGGCCGGAGAGCGGAGTGTTGAAACAGAAAAAGATGTGTGATCAACTTGTAGAATCTAATGAGTGCGACAGGGGCGGCTTCTTTTCTACTTTTCTCAGTAGTGCCGGGAAATTCAGTATAGCATAACTTTCCAAATATGCCAAAATCAGATGATATTGACATTAGATTTACTAGAGAAGAAAGCCCCCAGTTTAAAATGCCTTATTCTTATTTTCTCTTCTCTTATTTTTATCTATCCATCCATCCATCCATCCATCCATCCATCCATTCTTCCATATGAAAGGTGAATATTCTATAAAGCATAGATGAAAAATTGCTTCAGGATTCACCGGAGTGATCTTTGTCAGTTTAAGGACTCTCCGAAGTACCTTTACATGATGTGGAAGTTCCTTAAATGTCTTTTCCTAACAGACATAGAACCTTTTCTAAAAGTGTATAGAGATGTTTTAGCTTTGCAGTAAATAGATGTTATTAAAGAGGGGCTTTCCACTGTTTTCCCCTAATAAAGTCAGTGAACTCATACTTCCTGCTGCAAGAGGTCTTAAAAATCTGATGTAGCTCATTTTAATGGGACTCTTTTGTTCTATTTTCTTCTCTTAAATTGATACCAAAGGGACCTTACACAGGATGTGGATGCTGACCAGAGCAGAAACTTTACCACAAAGTAAAGTTTTTATTGTTGTGTTTGTGATAAGCTTCTTAACCGTTTTTTTTTTATTTTCTTTCATTGCTAATGAGAGTTTAGATAAAGAAAAAGAGTGAATCTAATCAATAACAGTCTATCGGTATAGGGCAGATATGGGTTGCGCCGTTTCCCAGAGACAGAACTGAAATGGAGGCTTAGTCTGTCCCACATATCCTCACTGCTTTCACACCTCTTGAGCAACAGGGAGAGGGATTATCAGATTACTGATTAATAAGCAAACAAGTGATTTCATTCGTGAGAGGGGGGAAAAATGGCTGTGTGGATTGAGAGTGATTTTTTTGGCTTTAGCTAATCTGAGTGATGATAAGGTTTGAAGCACCTATAGATGAACTCCTGACCTCTGTTTGACTGTGTGTTCATCTCTTTGCACAGCAGCGTTTGCGATTTCAGGTCAGAATCTCTACACTTTTGTCTTGGCCATACATCCTTTGCCTTCTGCCTGCTCCCTGTAGAAAGCATGGGTGGATATAGAGCTGTTGTCCCCCGGGAAAAGATTGAAGCAAAAGGGTAGGGCCTGGTTTGTAAGTGTGAAAGAGAGACTGTACAGGAAAATGTGTGTGTGCACACGCCTGTCGCTGCAGGCCTGTCAGCAGTAATGGGCTGTTGACCCCCCAGCAGGGATGAGGGTCGAGTGGTCATTCATCAGCACCGCATCCACTGTCATTGTGGCCTCCTGCTGGAGGACCAGATCACCAGGCAAGATTAACCTCCTCTTCTTTTCTCCCCTTCTCTACTCTTCTCTCAGTCACTTCTCTTCTCCTTTCTTCTCTTTTCCTCCTCTCTTCTCTTCTCAGTCACTTCTGTTTGCTTTCTTCTCTTTCCTCAGTTGCTTCTCTTCTCTCAGTTTCTTCTCTTCTCTCTTCTTCACTTTTCTTCTCTTTTCCTCTCTTCTCTTCTCTTCACTTCTCAGTTTCTTCTCTACTCAGTCACTTCACTTTTCTCTGTTGCTTCTTTTCTCTCAATCACTTCTCTTCTCAAACTCTTCTTTCAGTCGCTTCTCCTCTCTCAATCTCTTTTCTTCTTTTCTCAGTTGCTTCTCTTTTCTCAATCGCTTTTCTCAGTCTCCTCTTCTCTCAACCTGTACTCTTTTCTCAGTCTCTTCTCTCAGTATCCTCGCTCCTCTGAATCTCTTCTCTCAGCTTCTTCTCTTCACCTTCTCTCAATCTCTTCTCTCCTCTCCTCCTCTTCTTACTTCCTATCGCTTCTTTTCACTTCATTCTGTTCGCCTCCTCCTCGCCTCCTCTCTCTCGTTCTGAAAGGGCTGAACTCTGCATGCCCTCAGCTTAAGCTACTGCCGGTCTTATCATCTCTCTGGAACAATGAGGACAGAAGGCTGCTTCTGCAGGCGGAGGAGAGAACCGGATCAAAAGAGCTCCATGTGCTCCATGCCTCCTGAAACGGTGTGAAGGGCTGTCATTAGTTTCAGCTCCGCTGTCTGAAGAGCTCTACACTCCTCAACCCTGAAACATCTGACAAGCCTGGAGTCTTGAGAGAGAATTTTCAACTCCTCAGGGTTACTTTTCCCTCTCAAAATATGACCAAGACTGGAGCTGTATCTTATCTCAGCGAACCTGTTCTTACGCAATGCGATGTCCATGCTCTCCCCACAAATACGCTCTTTTAGTGCTTCTGCTACGCGGTTACAGAATGTCTCATTCAGCTTATTGAGAGGTCTTAGCACACGGTATGGCACAGAGGGTGTGCATTTTAGAGAATATAAATATTATATAAGTGATTTGGAACAGTTTTTGTTATTTACAGCATTTGGCAGACAACCTCATCCAGAGTGATCTTATAGCCATTAGTGACCGGGACAGTCCCCCTGGAGCAACTGAGGGTTAAGTGTCTTGCTCAAGGACACAATAGCAGAATGTAGGGGTTCGAACCTGCAACTTTGAGGTCACAGGCAAGTGTTTTACCCACTAGGCAACTCACTATTGTCACATAATCAACAATTTTAGGGGTAGGAAATTGAAAGGTAAGCTGAGCAGTATGTTCAGCTGTTGTTAGCCAGCTTAGATAATTAGCAAAGCACCAGAGTAGGATTTGTCTGTCAGTGACAATATATGAACATTTTCCTGCATATGTTTATCAGTGTACATTTTTTTCTTAAATTTGAAAACATAAAGTGCTTGAATCGGGGCTATATTACCAGGATTGGATCAATGAAACATGTATTAGATTATAAATGAGGTACTTAGTCAAATGAAAACATTTTAGAACTGTATTCTAGCAACGCATATACATTCTACTCTTCTAGAGGGCAAAAATGCTGTCAGATTTTGGTTTTAAATAATGACCAAAATTGAAACATCCATCCATCCCTCCCTTCCTTCCTCCATCCCTACCTCCCTCCATCCATCCATCAATCTATCCACACATCCATCCATCCATCCATCCATCCATCCATCCATGCCTCCCAAAGTGTTTAGTATTGACTTAATATCTCAGAGTAATTACCCATATATCATGATAATTCTTGAATTTATTGCAACATCTTGTAACATCTAATTCTTTAAACATAGTATGTTAAATTGAGAAATTCTTAATATCTAAACACCAACTTAGGTCATTATTTCAAGAGTATTTCCAGAAAATGAAAAGAACAAAGGTTTATTCTCTTCCACTTGTCAGGAATGAGCTTTCGTAGAAGTCCCATTAGGACGAATAGGATTTCTTCTAATGTTCAGTAAAGCTTGTCCACTTTGGCAGCAGTAGCTTTGGACAAATGTGTTTGTGGGCAGAGTGTGGTGGTTAATTATAAAATGCAAGCCAACTAATGCACTTTCAGTGTTACTTCTTTTGAGTTCAGTGGCTATTTTTTCCTATTTTCTTGTGTCTTCCCTCCCTCTTATGGCCTGTCATGAGCAAGGTGATGCATGTTGGTGCATCGGTGACTTGCCAGCCAGCGACTCTCATTAATCTTCCATTAACGAGCCTTCACTCAGGTTCTAACGAGCTGTAATTGCCTCTGTGCCGTAGCTGGAATCAATGCATCTGCTGGAGCAGTGGCCACTGACTGGACAGCCATTTGCATGACACATTTGGTCCATCAAAGCCCCGCTGTCTTGTCGGCCCCAGACCAGGCTCGCACACTTCTGCAAATTACTCTCTTCATGTGCGTTATGAGCTCATATGTCAATTTCAGAAGTACAGATAAAAACGTTTACAGTTAGAGCCTTTGAAAGTCATGTTCCTTATTCTTCGCTGTGGGCGGCACCTGTAGCACAGTGAATATACTGGACATTTAACATAAACTGAATGGCATTTGTTAATACTATAGTACACATTGTTTGCAGTTGTTTTCTCTCTCTTTCAATCTATCACTTTCTGTTTCTCACTACCCCCACTCTCTCACTTCTCCTTTGTCTCTCCCTCTTTTTTTCTTTCTCTGCCTCCCCTGTGTTTTCTCTCTCCCTTTCTCTGTCTCTATCTTTGTCTCTCTCTCACACTCTGTCTCTCTCTTTCTCTCTCTCTCTATCTCTCTTTCTTTCTCTCTCTCTCTCTCTGTCTTTGTGAGTGATTGAATCAATACACATGTCAGTGTTCAAGAAGTAGAGACATTTTTGCACTTACCTCGCCTCCGGCAGACACACACACACACACACACACACACACACACACACACACAAATACTCCCTGACATAGCTATCACTTTTGTTCATACAGTATCTTAAAATATCAGCAGCTTGTGCTTCCAGACAGTTTCCTTACATGTTGTGGTTAAGTTATCAGTCTCTTTGCTTGCTTTACACACACACATACACACACACACACACATACACTCAGACACACACACACACACACACACACACACACAACTTCTGAATTCCTCCTGCAGCTGTCGAGTTTTTATTCACACTCCTGCATATGTCCTCATAAATGCCTCTCTCCCTTTTTACTGTGAGTGCGCACACGTGTGTATGTCCCAAGCGAATTCTTTAATACTCCATTCAGTTCAACCAGCAATTTTCAAAACAAGTTTCTCCAAACATACATACACACACACACCCCAGTGGTTTATATCTGTGAGTGTGTCTGGCCTCTCCCCGCCTCCCTGCACACAGTTGCCTGTTTACTGAGAAGCACACACACACACCACAAAGAAGCGCAGCCAGATCCAAAATACCAAAATACTCTCCACTTGAGGCCATAGACACTGAGGTTGCTCCACAGGCCTGGCACTGCTCATAAGGGAAGAAAAAGAGGAGGCTATGAAGTGTGTGTGTGTGTATGTGGGTTCCAGTGTATCAGTTGGATTGGTTCAAGTTCAACATGTTTGTCGGTGTTGGTGATTATAGTTTCCTTTGAACTGACAGTCACTCAACTACATTTCTTAATGAAAACTGTTGGATTTTGTTCTGTGGGCTCCGTCTATTCCGCCAGCTTGTGGCGGCTGGTTTTGTGCTGATTTTCTGCGTTTTTTTTTTTAAGCAGGTGTACGTTTGTGTTCAGGTCTCGAAAGATGCGTTGTTGCGAGACTTCCTTTAATAACAGCAGACACAGTGGCTAAAATGAGGCACAAGCCTCCAACACAAGCTGAAGGAATGTTTAGCATTACAATAAAACTGTTTAAATTCTCACTTTAGATGTATGTATGAGAAGATGCAATGCAAAATATGCTGTGATAGCAACTTCAGCAGACAGTCCCATCTTCCCATTTCACAAATTCCTATAGTACAATTATACCCCTTTAGAGTGTTTTGCTGCAAGAGAACTTCAGCACCAATCTCTCCTCATCGCTGAACTTTGCATTTTCTGAGAGGCTTATTGATGACTCCATGCTTTCCTATAAGTAGATAGCCAGACTGCCAGTTCATGTGCTTAAATGAAAGATGATCATTTCAACTGCATGTCTATCAATTTTGATATATTTCTAACCAACTGTATCAAGTTATAAGTGTAAACACAATACAAATGGGTTAATGGGTCACCAGGTATAACTGAAGCTCTTACTCAAAGTCAACCTGACCTTTAACTGGGTCCTGTTGCTGGTACACAGTCTGTGGTTGGTGGTCAGTC
This sequence comes from Brachyalestes nurse, assembly GCA_037974405.1. NCBI lineage: Eukaryota > Metazoa > Chordata > Actinopteri > Characiformes > Alestidae > Brachyalestes > Brachyalestes nurse. The sequence continues at coordinate 5,146,930 of JBBPCY010000019.1, read as the reverse complement.
ATTATTTCAGAGCCATGAGGCCAGCAATTACAGAAGATCCCTCTCTCCCATGGAAAACGGTATTGAATATCAATACTTTTTCAGAAGTATTGTTTCAGTGGTCCTGTATTCAGTAAAGCCCAATATTGTGACAACAGTAGCTGTGTGTGCGTCTTTTGGCACCGCCGCAGCTCTGGGTGGCCGCTGGGAGAGGAAGATGGCTGAGCGTGCTTCAGCTGCAGGAGAGAGATAAAACAGAGGAACCTCAGACAGACAGACAGGCCAGACAAGGCAGACACAGCAGCAGACAGACGCAGACTGACACACACAAATATCCGCACCTGGTGGCAGGCTGACGGAGATGATTTCACAGGAGGTGACTGGTGAGGATGAGTTCTGACAACCTGGGGATTAATATTTAAGAAACTGGAGACCAAAGCATTTTGAGTGCCACTTATTTCTGCATGTATTCCTTTTATTTTTTCATTTCTCAGTGTTTTTTCACACGTGCTCTCTCTCTCTCTCTCTCTCACACTCACACTCACACTCACTTCCCTGTACAGTCTCTCTGCGTTTAGTTTCAGATCAATAAATCTGAAACTTAACCACCTTAACCCGTTTTAAATCTCTGGTGAAATCTAATAAAGCCATATATAGTTTATAGTGTTTGGCTCAAATAATTCACTGTAATGTTTTTCGCCCTCCTGCGCATGTGCAAGTATCCACATCTAAGGACAGTCTTCCTGCTTGTGACTTGAGTTTTCCCATTCATTTTTCAGCCAGTCTTCCTTTAAAAGGTGTGAAAATATACAGTCGACTGAGCCTAGATATGCACAGTATTAGGTGAGTGCATTTTAAGACGTGTCCAGAGTAGCAGTGGTTACAGAAAACAGAGTGTACACACCGACCCTCTAAACTAATATAGTAGGCCTGGCTTAGCTCTCCATCTGTTTGCAGACCGGTTCAATGAAGTCATCAACCTCCGCCCCTCCACAGACACAGAGCATACAGAGACTCAAGGACACCAGGGCTCGTTGTCCAATAACTATTCATGCAGCTTGCTTCCCACCATAATGGTGTGTGCGTCTTCACGGATGAGTAAAAGTGTGTGTGTCCGTCTCGCTGCTTCTAAACGTCCAGCCCTGTGTTTCATTTGCGATTGCCGTATCGGCTCATTAATGCCGATGTCACTTTGATGGACCTCCCTCATTCCCTCACCAGCCACTGTCTTGACGATCTGTATTTGAGAAATGCCTGTATGTGAGAAATACACACATACAGACACACACAAACACATTCACTCCCTCGCGCATGGACACACGTACATGAAGCTCGCACACCGCCTCCTCCACACACACTGGAGCTCTGTGAAGCGGATCGGTGCTGTGTGGAGATACAGGTCAGGGAGCACACACATGGAGAGTGGCGCACAATAACAGATGAGCTCTGGCTCTGGCAGATAGCGGCCGGTCCAGTGAAGAGTTCATCCCTGGACCTCCTGCTGCTCTCCCAGCCAAGCAGATAATGCCACACACGGACACACACCCGCCACAGGTAACATCAGACGCTCGCTACCGGTTCTGTTCCAGAACACAGGCAGCAGAGCTAGGAGCATAATGAAGGGGATTTCATTATAGAACAGGATGGAACTGAACACCATGGGCTGCGATGAACAAGAACTGAATAGGACTGGAATAAAACACATCAGAATGGAATGTGGTGGTTTACAGTGGATTACAATGGGATGGAACCGATTGGCACAAAACTGAATGGGATAGCATGAATATAATTACTGTTAATTAGAGTAGAACAGATTAAAATGGATTGATTGAAGAGATTGTCTGGAAACAGTGTGGAATACAAAGAATGGAATAAAATAGATGTGTGTATATTAGAAATGATAAAAAGGAATATAATGGTTTATAGTGGACTGGGATGAAACAAGATTGACCAGAAAGGTACGGAATACACAGAAGCAAAAGGAATATGGTGGATTAGAATATACTGGAATGCATTGGGATAGGATGGAAAACCAAAATGTGGAACTACATAGAATATGGTATGTGACCGAATACACTGGAATATAATGAAATAGAAAAGAATCGACTGGGAATAAATAGATTAGAATGAGGTATTATGATCAATGTAATTTAATAAAATACATTTTATGGGAATATAATAGTTTGTGGAAATGCAACTAAATGGACACATACAGTACAGTCTATATGTAGCAGCACAACATCTGTTGGTTGTTTTGACTCTGTACACTAGAATGGAACCAGTAAACATGAGCTTAAAGTATAGCCTCAGCTTTAATTTAAGGGTATGTATATCCCATAATGTCTCAGCTATGCAAAAATTACACCTTTTTATTCGGTGCTTCCAGTTTATGGCCCAAATAAATTGGACATTTGCTTTCTAAGTTGTTTCTTGGCCAGCTGGGGGGTGTTGCATTGTTAGTTGGTGTATATGGAGAGCCAATAAAAGGCCTACAGTTGATTCTATGTGTGGCATTCAATTCACATCTGGAGTCTGCTACTGTTATATTTCAGCCTGTGGACAAGGTTTAAAAACAAAGAGACTTGTCCCAAATTGTCCCAACAACCCTGAACTCTCTTGTGCTGTTAACAGTTACTCTGGTAGATCATAGAACTACTCTAGTAAATCCAAAGAATACTTTTCATCATAAATGGATCATGGACATTATTATTTTTGCATTTTAGGGGCTCCCAGTTCCCATTTACTGCCTGGATCTCACTGTTGTATAGCACCAACCAATCTGGACGTGTGAAGGCAAGCAGACGCTTCCTCCGAGACATGTAAAGTTGGCCACTGCGTCTTTGCAAACTGCCTCTGATGCGACTGAACACTATTTTAGGACAGCACTGGCTGTCAGTTCTGTGTACATGAGATCAGGAAGCCCCACTGTAGATGTACAGGAGACTGAAGCTAAGCTGTTTTTCCCAACCACAGAGCTGCAGGGTCAATTGTGCTGTCTCGTACTTCCCACCACAGAAATCTGCAGCATTGTAGGATTCAAACTTGAGGCTGTTAAATTCCTCTCAGCCTAAAATTTCTCTCTGACTACCATATAAAGAAGATTCCAGCATGACGTAAGACGGTCGACCATAAGATGCAAATCACTGGTGAAACCCAATAACATGAAAACCGGGTATTTCTGTACATTAACCTCAGTCATGGTTGCATTTCAGATTTAATGTACGGAGCCAAAAGAACAGACAATGTGTTGCTGTCCAATTAGTTGGACTTAAGTAACTGAGGTTTGGATTCTAAGGGAGCGAGGCTTCATGCTACATTTTTCTTTTTTGCCCAGTGACTTTTTTCTCTTTAGGGCTCATGCTGCGTTATTAATACAGTTAAGGGAGTGAGGCGACTGCAACAGTTACTGAAAACCTGCCTTTTTGGGGGTGGGGGGTGTGATGCTTATGGCTGCTTGATTGCTTTGTCCTGGGGCATCTGGAGTTCTCTAAAACCGCATGCAAAACACAACACATTTAAAACAGCAGAAAAAATGTCTGAATCTGTGAAATACAACCCATACAGAGTAGCAATGTGACCTCTAACACTAGAGATAAATGGCTCGACGGCAGATAATTATGACTTTCCATCTTTTATACTGGCAAATACAATGGAGGTAACAGTTTGTCGAGACAACCCTGAGAACCGAAGAGTAAAACAGCACAGTAGTTAGGGAGAGTTTTTCTGTAATTCGACTGTCTCAGTCATGTCCTGTAAAACATGTCCTTGGGGTCCAAGGCAGTAAAAATGCTAGAAGTTAAAATGCATCAGCATTTTATTGGATTATTGATTTATATATTTTCTTCTCCACTTTCCGGGATGAAACAAATGCCCAAGTAGTGATTTCAGTATCCAATTACTGGGATTACTCTAGTATCTGTGCACATACCTATTAATTAAATAGTGAGATAAAAGCAAAGTTTCAGCAGTTTTGAGTCTGCATTTTTGTGTTTTCTATGATTTTTTTGTGTTTGTTTTCATGTCAAACAATGGCAAACATGGCAAAACTTTGAGTTTATTTCTGTACAAGACAACTATTTACACAATAATACCTCTTCATCAGTTTCCAATTATGACACCACAAATGTGGCATTACCGTAATCCCTCGCTTTTCGCTGGGGTTACGTTCCAAGAGCACCCACGTATAGTGGAAAAAACGTGGTGTTGTGTTTTAGTAAAATAAATGCCTAAAAATGGCTATTTTTATAGTGTAAACCCTAAATATGCCCCCAAATATGCTCCCAGAACACTTCAATTTAATTTTAAACTCAGTTTAAGGCATTACCCTTAAAGAAAATGTAAAGGTAAACCCGTATTCGCCTCTTTTCAAGGTAAACCCATCTTTTAATTTAAATTCCCCGCCGAGAATAAAACCTGATCTACTCAGGCTAAAACTACAAATGAGACCTCGTTGGAAAGGTCTCTTGGAGATCTACTGAACTGTGGAGTTTAAAGAGTCTGAGTGCTTTCTCTGCCGAGATATGCAACTCGGAAGGTCACGGGACAAAAGTATTGGGACACTGCGGCGAGGTGAACGGGTCCCCTTGTGTGAAAACATTCAGAAAAAATATATTTATTGCCACAAAAAAGCAAAAAACGGCAGAGGACATTTGCAGTTTCCGTGTTATTGTGGGGATTTCCACGTAAAACTATGAGTTCGGTTCTTGAAAAAAATCTGTGTGTGACTGAATCCGTGACTCCTGATCTGTGTAAAACTGAGGGATTACTTGTAAGTTTAAAGTCCAGACTTCACACTGATTGCCTCTGTTTATTAAAATGAGGCACCAGTAGAAGAAATCCCAATACTTTGAAACAGATAATTATTGATAATTGATACTAACTGAAAGTTAAAGGGTTATATTTAAGAGTGAGATGAACTTTCCACAACTTGTGAACTTTTAGACTGGCTGTTGTGTTATGTATTGTGCTGCTAAAATAGCTATGCTCTGTTGATCATAGCAGCATTGAAACTGGGTATTATATCCCTCAAACACTGCGATCGCATGCAGACGGAAGAAAACACCTTATTCATGGATGATATCCAGCATCGTTTTGCTGTCAACAGGCATCTCAGAAACTTTTATCTCCTCTATAGCTATCACAATGAGATAATCGTTGTATTAAGCCTCAAACCAGCAATGATTGATGAACAAAGCTCTGAAAATAGCTTTGACTGATGTGAAAAGCCTTTGTGAACTTTGAGGAAAAAAGAGGGGATTCTCTTCTTTATTATTTTTCTAGTCGCGTTAGGTTAATCACATCTAATCCGGGCCTGGCGGAGTGCAGATCCCTCTATAGAGCAGGAATAGAGTGAGCCCTGCCAAGCGCTTAATATGCTCAAATCCTCTCCGGGCTGAGAGGGGGCCGGCAGTGAGCAGTGGGCTGCAGGGGCAGATATGTTTGAGTTTCCCTCCCGGTCGGTCCCGCCCCGCCTGCTCCTCCAAAGAAAGAGAGTTTTAGGAAGTGAATGGCCTCCGGGCTCAGCCTGCAGGAAAGGATTCAGAGGTAGAAAAAGGTGAAAGGAGTGAAGTACCTGCTGGACTGTGAATGAGGACATAGATACAGTACAAGGTAATCCCAGGCCATTGTATATTTTTGATAATCTTAGGCTTAAAGGAACGGTGTGCAAAGAAATCTAATTTACAGTTTTTCACTTACCCCGATGTAATCCCTTTGGCAAGACACGTTTGGTGTCCAAATATGTCCAGAAGTTCTTCATTTAGGTGGCACATACATGTCTATATGGTTAAGGAGACAGTATGGATTCATAAGAGGAATGATGGTGGTTGTTGTCACAGAAATGGATTGTAGATCAGAACTTTTTATATGGGGTGGTGTGTTAAAACGGCCCCTGCTGTCTAAAGCTTCTGCCTGCAGCGTTCAGCTACAAGTTGACACTTGAGTCACATCATTGTCAATGTTGGGGAACGTCCCCTCCAACCCTCAGTTTCATTCTGATTCTAGGCATTGCCCTGTCTTGAGATTTATTCTCCACAATCTTATGGGGAGCAGCCACTCCAAAAAACTACGTAATATTTACTGTAAACTAATGATCTAATCCTTTGGAACTCAAGCTAAAATATTAAGATATTAAGATCTACCCATTGTTAGCAGTTTAGCTACGTGTAAT
>JBBPCY010000019.1:5120741-5130957 GCA_037974405.1 Brachyalestes nurse | reverse complement strand
TTATATTTACTGAAATCAGAGTTTACTGATACACTCCGAGTTCTGAGAGTAAACACCGGTTCTAGACTGTTTTACACGGTTGTATTTACTGAAATCAGAGTTTACTGATGCACTCTCAGTACTGTGGATTAATGTAATTGAAATAGATTCATTGAAATAAGCCTTGATTGGCTTCAGTATTGATTTTCATCAGACCATCTCTACCAAAAGGACACAAAAAGGTCAGAGTGTCGGGAAGACCCTATTAATCGGCCCATAGTTAGTTCTCCTCTTAATGCCCAACTTTCAAATGAATAAAGAGGGCAGAATTCTTATCAGCGGACTTACAGGAGGTGCTTAAGGAGATGATTTTCCCTCAAAGGGGATCCGGATGTATCTGGGTCACTGCCTTCGTTTCTAGACCGTTTTCATTTTCACATGAAAATACACAGCCCGGCTTCCGCTCTGTCTGTGATTTCCCTTGTTCCCCCGCGCTCTCTGTGTTGCGCTGCATTTTATTTACATCCCGAGTTTGAACAGAGCTGTCAAGTCACAGAATGTGTGCAGCTAATTGAGACGGATGCATACCGACGAGAAACAGGAGGCGACTGGGAAGGAGACTGCGAACTTTAAGTTAGAGAAGGGGAAAAGTCTTCTGTTAATCGAAGCAGGGTGTAATAGTCATTACCAGGCGCTGTGATATATTAAAAGCATGTACCATTTTACTCCATTAATCTTCATTAAGTCCAGTGAAGAATAACAAATTAGTAAGTCTTTGTCTGTAGCGCTATGCGGTGCTGCTGTTGCGTTGTGGTGTGGTCTGGTGTGTGTCGCCACCGGGCCTGCGTTTTATACTCATATTTTATATTCACTGCTGTGTGGAGCTGTGGGACCCTCAGTCGGATGCAGATTTGAGCTCCTGCTGGGGCTCTGCAGGACTGTGTACATTGACTACACTACTCATACCGGAGACTCTTCTTACCTTACTACCTTACTGCTGCACACACACTTGGACGCACACACACACACTCTACTGTCATTTACAGGCAGTGGGTTCCTGATGAGATTAGTGTAAGTTTAGTCATGCTATTGTGATGGTATGGGGAGGGGGGGCGGTTGATGTGGCTCTGCTTACACCCGCTCTGCAATTTGCATGCACATTTCTGTAGTTACACTCACACCCTGCTTTGAAAGCCAAGGAACCACTTCGCATGCAATGCTTTAATGCTTTTCTCCAGAACTACATCTCAAACTGACCTACACAGGCGCCACAAATGAATTATTTCACAGCTGTCTGTAAGTTGGACAAGCTTTCTAGAATACTAGCAAAGAAATGTTTAATTAGTTAATGGCCAAGTGTGATATTTTTGGTGTCATTTGTTAAACTGGGTTCTCTGTATCTACTTCTAGGACTTGTGTGAAAGCCATATTTATCCAGAAATATAGAGCATTCTTAAGGGTTCACAAACTTTCAAGTACCACCGCAGCAGCCCAGCACACCTAGAGTTAACCTGTACATGTCATAAAGCTCCCAATTCATCATTTCTTTAGAACATGAAGCTCCCAGTTGAGCCTCCCCATCAGCACCCCGACCACGCTTGAGCAAATAGCACCCCTGAGTGTGAGATGATTGACTTAACTTGCTTTTTGTTGGAGCTGGATAGTCGACAGTTTCATGGATTAGTAAAGACGGAGAGTGTTGGATACTTGTTCAAGCCAATGAACTGAAGAGCTTCTAGATCTTAGAATAAGATGATTAATGATTGATGAACTTTTGTAACACAGGTTGAACTTCTTTATGTGCACATAAAAATGTTTCTGTTCAGTTCTAGTTTGCTTGCAGTCAGTGTTTGTAAGACCTTCTGGAATATAAACATTTTTTGAAAAACCCATCCCTGAATCCCTTAATGTATACTTCTTCTTATAGTTTAGAACTGGACCATTTTGATTATGTCACCAGTCTACATTTGATCAAAGCAAACACAATTTCTGTTTCTCAAATAAACCCAGCCACCATTATCATCGCTATTTCCAGCCCTATTCAGATCCAGATCACCCTGCTGCCTCTTCTACGTCTCCCAGGTCTCTCACACATGGCCGCGTGTAGCACGCAACTCCCACCCCTTTGGAGACTGGATAGAGAGAGCTAGTGCTACGGCTACTTCCAGCTCTATTTCTCCCTCTCCTGCTGCCTCTCTCTCGACCAGCACCTCTCCCACAGACACTACGACCACATTCACCACTGCCACACACATTCCCGTTGGACAAAGTGTCGAAATAAACACTCGTTTGTGCTTCGTGAACACTCTCGGCTTGCATGGCACCAGCAAAGCTGTACCGGGAGACGCGCGAGTGTTAGACGACCGACTGCCATTTCCAAAAGGCAAATATTCCCTTTCAGAGTCAGAATCGGCAAATACTATTGGCAAAACATCGCGGGACAACTTTTTACTAGCCATTTGGAGTTTTTCCACTCGTAAATCTCACACACTTACTGACACGATATGAACTGAACTGCACCCTTTGGCTGCTCCCGCACAAATGACTCGAGACTCTGTTCCCCTGCTGTTTACTCGAAACTTTGAACAGGAAGATCACGTATTTTTGGTCTTGAATTGAAGTACTACATGTCTGCCAACTAGTGTCAGGGAATACAAATGTCATATTACATAATATGTGTCACTACAGTCTATTTTATTCATAATGACGTCTTGTCGCAATTCTGTGACTTTGGAGCTTAGAGGGTTAAATCGCAGCTTTTTGCATTCATGCAATCGCACAGACAGACATCGCGATTGCGATTAGATTAATCATGCAGCTATACTGAAAAGTATGAACACGAAAATACTTAGTTGATACACCAGCAGCTGACATGGCAACCATCACTGACTGTGGAAACTTTACACTGAACCTCAAGCAACGCAGATTCTGTGCCTCTCTTCTCTTCCTCCAGACTCTGGGACCCTGATTTCCAAAGGAAATGTAAAATTTACTTTCATCAGAAAACACAACTGGACCACTCAGCAGCAGTCCAGCCCTTTTTGTCTTTAGCCCAGGCGAGACACTTCCTACGCTGTCTGTTGTTCACGTCTGTGCGTAGTGGTTCTTGAAGCACAGACTCCAGCTGCAGTCTACTCTTTGTGAATCTCCCCAACATTTTTGAATGGGTTTTGTTTCACAATTCTCTCCAGGGTGCGGTTATCCCTATTGCTTGTACCTTTTGTGTCTTGCCCTCCTTGTGCAAGGTGTCAATGGTCGTCTTTTGGACAACTGTCAAATCAGCAGTCTTCCCCATGATTGTGTAGCCTACAGAACTAGACTGAGAGACCATTTAAATGCCTTTGCGAAATAATGAGATGGGTCTCCCTCAAGGGTCAATTTTGGGCCCATTGTTGTTTTCTTTATATGTTAATGATTTCTCAAACTGTTGTAAGCAAAGAAAATGTCAGTTATATGCAGATGACACAGTCATTTATGTATCTGCACAGACTCCAAGCTTAGCTGCAGAAATATTAACAAATGAAATGATTGGTGTGTCACAGTGGCTACAGAACAACTGTTTGACCTTGAATTGTACAAAAACTGTCTCAATGTGTTTTTCAATTAGAAAGAAGGAAATGAGTGGTTTTATAATTAAGACCAATCATAAGGAAATTGAAACAGTCAATAATTTTAAATATTTAGGTGTTATTTTAGATTCTCATTTGAAATTTGATATGCATGTTAAGAGGCTGTGTAGAACAATCAGAACAAATCTGAATTGTTTTCACATGATTAGACCATATATATCTCTGAGAGCAGCTAAGTTATACATGCATGCAATGATTTTTTCACACTTATCTTATTGTGTGACTGTCTGGAGTCAGGTTTCTCAACTGACTATTAAACCCGTTAGATCCTTATATAAACAAACACTAAAAGTTTTGGATAAGAAACCAAACAGATGGCATCATTGTAACATTTTACAAAAATATAGTTTGCTTAGTTTTGAAAATTTTATAAATTCATCTCTTATTAAAATGTTTTTTAAATGTTTAAATAATCTTGCGCCAAAAGTTATATGCCAATTAATATCAAAACAGAGTAGTAAGGGGATCATTACAAGAGGTGCAACTACTCAGAACTGTATAGCACCAAAGAGAAAGACTAAATTTGCACAATCTACATTTTCAGTTCAAGGTACACTGCTATGGAACAGTCTGCCAGCTGAATTGAAAATGCAAACACAGTTGAACATTTTTCAAACAAAATTGAAAAATTGGTTCAAACAAAAGCAGGTATGTGAACACTGATGGTTGTACACAGTCTCAGCTGTTTATTTTATTTTTATTTCATTTGGTTGTATAATATATACTTTTTATTATTTTTTTTTCCTTTCTCTTCTTTTCTTTTAAAAAGCCTAACCAGGGACTGGGGCTGCAAATTAGCCTTTGGCTAGAAGCCTATATTTAGAGCATCGGCTGCATGAAATTGTAGCAATGTTATACTGCATCGTCCCTGTTAAATAAACTAATAAAATAAATAAATATACTACTTTAGACTCTTATTTAAAAAAAGGGTTTGATTAAAATACATCAGACAACTCAGTTATTGCTAATATCTGCTTTCGTCATGTTTTACACACTTTCGGATTGTGGAAAATAGCTCATTAGGGAGTTGTTTTTGTTCTGATTGTGTGACTAACCGATTTCAATTGTTCTAATCAGTCGTTAGAATTCTCACAGAGGTGCTTAAATAATCTTTTTTACATTTGTGCACAGATGCACGCAGAGCTCTTGCACTGTGGAGTCGTGGAAGGAAGTCCTTTGTTTGTTCAGTAGCACAAGTGAGAGGAATCGAAATTAGGGTGTTTGCCCTGTGATCAGAAGGTTGTGGGTTCCAATCTCAGGAGTGCTAGTGGCACCACTGAGGTTCCCTTTAGCAAGGTACCGTCCCCACACACTGCTCTGTGTTCCTGACTGCCCGCTGCTTCACTTGGTGAATGGGTTTTAAATACAGAGGAAGAATTTCACACTGTGTGCTGTGTTGTGTTTATATACGACAGATTGGTCACTTTACTTTGTAACCACTTGATCTGTTTGGTACATTTTGATAGCCCTTAGGATGTCTGCGTTACAGGCTTGAGGTGCTTAGCTGACCTACACTGGACTTTTTTCAGTTTTTCACAGCTTTAGGCAAAGGCAGTGTTGGACGTCTTGCCCAAGGACTCTGATTGGTGGGTGGTGGTAGCTCAGTGGGTAGGATACTTGCTTCCGGACCAAGAGGTCATGGGTTCAAATCCTACCTTCAGCATACCACCACTGGGTCCCCTGAGCAAGACCCTTGTCCCCTGTAGTTAGCAAAGGCTTTGGGAAGTCTGCTAAATGTAAGTGTGGCGAGCTGCCCGAGTTAGGAATTGAACCCCACTCTCCAGCCTGGAGGGCAGCGATGTTATCCACCACACTAACCAACACCATACAGCAGGTTAAAAGTAATTCGCAAGGTGGATGCAGCCCGGCGTTTCCTATTCAGCGGTAAATTAATTTGGGGGAAGACGAGATCTTCAAATTCGTGTCCCCAGTATTCAGCCTATTAAGGCGTCCCAGCAGCTTAATTAAGATAGATCAGTTGATTTTCTTGTGAGAAGGGATCACCTCTGAGAAACAATATTCATTCTCTCTCTCTCTCTCTCTCTCTCTCTCTCTCTCTCTCTCTCTCTCTCTCTCTTTCTCTCTCTCTTTCTCTGTTCTTTTCTTTTCTTTCTCTCGATCTCATTGGCATAATTGAATTTTGGTGTTTCTTTGTCAACAGAGAAGGGCCGTTAACAGTATCCTGCCAAGCTCTGATAATGAGGTTTTATTGATTAAAAAATTCTCTCTGTGCCGTTAGTGGTCGGCTTAGATTGCTATTGCACCAGCGCGGCATGCGAAAAGGTTTTCTATCCGAAAAGAGAAGATTCACTGGTATTTATTTTTCAAGGATAATAAGAGGAATTTCAGAACTAGAGCTAGAAAGAAAGACATTCACAAACACACAGATGCACACAGACATAAAAAAAAAAAAAAGTTCTGGCCTTGTTTATTCCTGGCTTTTAAATGCCTCCCACACCTGGATGTTCTCTGTGTAGTAAAACTGTGTTTGTGATCGGACTGGCTGGATCACAGTAGTGAGGCGTAAACACTCCGCCAGTTTGGTGGATTAATGGCATGTGTTCTCCACCCGAAAATATATTGTTCCCAACTCTCAAAGGAATAGTTTGGCAAAGGAATGGCTCTTTCGTAGCTTCAGAGTTAAACTACAGTAGTTTGGTTTAAAAATGCTAGACAATAGTCTACCAAATAATAGGGGTGTTGAAATTAATCACATAATCGATGTATCGCGATGCGGATGTGGACGACGATGCATCGATACAGTGGCAGGACATAATCGATTATATCATGATGACATTGCTTGATTTTAAAAATCTAGTTAAAAAGTAGCACTGCAGAATGTTTTGTTTGAAGATGTAGGCGAGGCCTATTCTACTTATTTTAGTTACAATTTAATGCTATGGGCACAATTTCTGTTTACGTTTTGAAGAACTGTGTCTATATTCTTTATTTCTGTTTACAATTTAGTGTATTGGTCACAATTTTTTTTCACATTTTCCATTTTTTAAAATCAAAATGGGAGCGTACATCTCACTGCTTGTATTTGAAAACATAAAATGTGAAGTAATGTAGAAAATTGATAGGATGCATCGAGATATCGAATCGAATCGTTGACATGACAATCGTAATCGAATCGAGGCCTGTGAAGGTTCACACCTCTAATATTTATAGTATTATTGATAGCATATGTATATTGGATGGTGGCCTAGTGGTTAGGGTGCTGCCCCTGCAATCAGAAGGTTGTGGGTTCAAATCCTAACACTGCTAGTTTCATCAAGGTTCCCTTGAGCAAGGCACCGTGCCCAGACACTTCTCCCCTGGGTGCCCCTTATTGATGGCAGCCCAATAAGTGTGGCCCACTTTACATACTACTTTATTATGTTTATGATAGTAATATGTTTATTATGTTTAATTTCATTTGCTTAAATTATTTTGGAAATTCCTCCAGGTATCACTAGAGGGAGCACCTCTGACCACCAGTGGCCACGTACTATAGTGCTCCATTAGATACTGACTTCCCTAATTACCTTACGCTCTTTCCTCTGTCGCCTGCAGACACACACTCCCACTAGGTATATACGAGGCAGCGTGCCCAATAACGAATTAATTGACTGGGCGTGGTGCCACTCGTAATTTTGGGCTAAGCCTTTCCGCCCTGGCCCTTTATGTATTTTAGAACAGAGCTGTGCCATCTGCCTCTGTGCCGTGGCGTTCCCATCAATACGACCGGCAGACACTCACCGCTCGCTCTGATCTGTTAACTTGGCTCTGCTGTGAGCAGAGCCTTATGTCATGAGTCTTTGTTCTTCTGCTGTATTGACTGCAGGTGTGTATTTACAAGTGTTTTAGCTTTTCTGAGCTGCATGAAGACTAGGATAGGCGTGCACACAGAAGGTGTGTGTGTGTATATAAATACAGCATGGATTGCTTATATATCTACATACTTATATATATATCACTTACTGATCAGTCACTTTCTGATCCTAACACAGCTGTAAAATCATAATCTAGAACATAAACACACAACTAAGCCACAGAAAAAGGAAAAAGACATAAATATATTGTACTTGTACACTGTACTGTACTGGGGAAAGCAGACTCCCTCACTCATATGTTGTAACTGAGGACTGTATATGTTTATATATACACACAGTAATCCCTCGCTTTTCGCGGGGGTTACATTCCAAGAGCACCCGCTCTAGGCATTTTTACTGGTAAATAAAAATGCCTACTTTTATAGTGTAAACCCTAAATATGCACCCAAATATGCTCCCAGAACACTTTAATTTCATTTTAAACTGCCCTTAAAGAAAATGTCAAGGTAAACTCATGTTCGCCTCTTTTCAAGTTAAACCCATTTTTTAATTTAAATTCCCCGCCGAGATGCTGCGTGGAGAATAAAACCTGATCTACTCGGGCTAAAAATACAAATGAGGGCTCGTTGGAAAGGTCTCCTAGAGATCTACTGAACTGTGGAGTTTGAAGTGTCTGAGAGTTTTCCCCGCTGAGATGTGCAACTCAGAAGGTCGCGGGACAAAAGTATTGGGACACTGCGTCGAGGTGAATGGGTCCCCTTGTGTGAAAACATCCAAAAAAATATATTTATTGCCACAAAAAGCAAAGAAAGGCGGAGGATATTTGCAGTTTTCCCGTTATTGTGGGGATTTCCGCATAAAACTATGCGTTTGGTTCTCAAAAAAAATCAGTGTGTGACTGAATCCGCGACTCCTGATCCACGTAAAACTAGGGGACTACTGTATATATATATATGTATGTGTGTGTGTGTGTGTGTGTGTGTGTGTGTGTATACATATAGATATGTATATGTATGTAAGCTGAAGCATTGTTCTTTGTCTCCTCAGCTCCTGGGCTTTGTGTACGCCTGCTACGTCGTGAGCTCCATCACGGAGGAGGAAGACAGCTGTGAGTGTTACACATTATTTGTCTAATTTTTGAGTTATCTGATTATCAACATCCCTCTTGCTATAATGGCAGAAAGAGTACATGTACAATTCCACTACTATTATGGTATGTTCTCACAACAACGTGTTTCTGATTAATTCCTTAGCTTGTGAGCAGCGAGCCGCTGTGGGACTATGATATCGCTAGAGAGTGGCAGGCCTTCGTTCCACAAAAAACTTTATTACAGTATCCAGACCTTTAACTCAACAGAACTGTGAAGATGAGAAACTCATGTCCTAAAAGGCCAGGGTTTATGTGACTCACAGCTTGCTAGTAGTAAACATGACACTTTCCATGTCATTCACCCATCCTGGACAATGTTTTGATGTTTATGATTTTGGATGCTTATTGGATGATTAGTATTATTTTTAGATTTGTTTGGATTTTAAGTGCTGGAGTCAGTTAAATCTTCCTGTGGGTGGCGGAGGCTTTCTAGCTGTAAAAGCTTTTGTTGTAACCCACCATAACGACGCTTTACTTTTAATTATAATCCTTAACGTACTTTCATATATCTTATTTTTCACATTAACATATGAATCTCAGCCTTGAAATATTCTTTTTCATGAGATATTCATCATTCGTTATGAAAAATGTACATATTAATTGGGTCCCTGAGCATTCTCTCATCCCAGTGTCTGAATACAGTCACCTAGGAATATCTGGAATATGAGTCACAGGCCAGACGTTGCAGGATAAAGAAAAAAAGTTTATTTTATTCATTCCTGTGACATTTGAAAAATAGTTGTTTATTATTCATTAACAATCAAAAATTGGATCGTTTTCCACAATAAATGAATGACCAAGTGTAATATTTTTTCTCCTTTCTTCAAACTGGGATCTGCTTCTATTTGATCTATTTTTATGACTATTTATAGAGAAATGTAGAAAATGGTTAAGGGTTCGCCAGCTTTCAAGCAACACTGTAGTAATATTGATTTTTAATCTTTCTGTCCTTTCTGTTCTCGAGCGCCTACTGCCTCCTGCTGCCCGTACTGTACCTGCAGGAGTGTCTCAACTTTTCATTCCATATTCCTTTTATTTGACAGCAGGTTTTGTGCAGTAGATTCTCTAGCTGTCAGCTTGTCTATGTCTGTCTGGTCAGGTGTGTGTGTGTGTGTGTGTGTGTGTGTGAGTGAATGCCCTAGTGAGTAAATGTGAGTGAAAGTGTCTCAGTATCCAGTGAATGTTATGCTAGAAAACAGAATAAATAGTTTCCCCTATCCAGACTGGAAGCAGTGTTTGGGGAATAAGGCCTACGTTTATATTAAGACTGTGAAAGCATTTATATTAAGACTGTAAAAAAAATGTAGTGCTGCTGTTCTGTCCACTGTGTTTCTGCCGTGACAATGTAAATTCCCCACTTGTGGGACTAATAAAGGTTTACTTAACTTATCTTATCTTAACACTTACAGAAAATTAAGCTGAGACAAAGTGTAAAGTGCATGATATTGAAATGAAAACAGTTCAATAGAAAATCAGGAGTTAGGAATAGCTCTGCGAAAGCTCAGAGGTGGAGTTGTGTCGTCTCCAGTGGAATAGATATATGCGTATACATTTAACTTTGCAGTAAAAGATACAAGGAGCCTAGATAAAGGAGTTCCAACCACTCAGCATTCAGCACCACCAGTATACTGATCACCACCTGA
>JBBPCY010000019.1:5099455-5115744 GCA_037974405.1 Brachyalestes nurse | reverse complement strand
CTCTCTCTCTCTCTCTCTCTCTCTCTCTTCTTCGTTCGTTCTCTCTCTCTCTCTCTCTCTCTCTCTCTCTCTCTCTCTCTGCGGCCCTCTGCAGTAGAGATTAAAGTGATAAAGGACCTGCCGTGGCCTCCTCCTGTGGGGCAGCTCAACACCACTTCTCCGTTGGTGGAGGCGGTGGAGGCTTCTCCCCCTCAGCCGTCCCAGTCCTCCCCCGGACAGAGCAGCTCAACCACGGCCTGCGGTGACCAGCACCACCAGGGTGGGTCTGACCATCACCTCCACTCTCCATCCATCCATCCATCCCCACTACCATCATCACCAACCTCTCCTCCATTGTCGGTGGACTGAAGGCCATCATCACCATAAAACATTGCCACTAGTTGTCTCTCATGGAACATGGTTGAATGGTTACGGTTTGGATCTACCACAGTCTTTTCTTTATCTCCAAATCCTGCTCTCCATGGTGGAGTTTGTCTACTGAGAGCAGTTTAAGTCTTCTGTCCAGGGCTATCCAAGCTACCCTGAAAGAAAGTAAAGAAGCTGATTAATTTTAGACAGAGAGCATTGTGAGTATTCTTAATGGGCCGATGATGTTTTGGGCTAGTTACATATTATTATCGGAACAAAACCTTGTCATTAGAAAATGGCAGCGGCTGTTTACCGTGTCAAAACTCAACTTGTCCTGATCAATGGCCAGTAGAATTGGTTCAGGATTATTGAGAATAATTTCTTGTTATAGTAGCTTACATTAAAAGTTATAGCATGTGTCCATCGCATGCAAAATTGTTATCCGAGATTTCGCTTACATTTATTTTCAACAAGGAGAAGCACAAAATATGCGTGGGATTGTTACGATGTGACTTCCAAACAACATGCAGGAGCTGCGTAGAATCACCAATCGGACAAAAACATCTTTCCACAGTCCTTTGACAATTAGAGAAGACCTACCTACTAGGGCTGTAACGGTACATGTATTGGTACCGAAGCGTCACGTTACATGGGTCACAGTTCGGTGCATGATGTTGTACGGAGAATACGCGGTATGACGGAGAAGACGTGATTGAAGTAATGCAGATCCTACGGCATCACAGAGGGACCAAAAAGCGTCAGTAAATCATAAACCTGGGTTGTAGTGTGGTGCAATAGTGTCACCTACTGGTGTAACACTTCTGCTGCCTTTTTGTTACTGAACTTCGCTGTATCGTGAACCGTACCAAACCATGATGTCAGAACTATAGTGTGAACCGAACCGTGACTTTTCTGTACCGTTACACCACTACTACCTACATAGGTGTATCTGGACAAATGAATTAAATGAATGCACCTTTCACCTGCTACAGCCTGTTTTTGCTGTATAGTGTATCATTCAAGACATCTGTTTTTGGTTGAGCTGCATAGTGGAATCAGAAGATAATTTATATGTAATCCATGATTGTGTGATTGACACAACATGGGATGCATGTGTGTATATAAAAGCAAACCACATCAGAATGTCACACTGTGAACAAGCTGAATGAAGTGATGGTACTGGGGCATATCAAATTCACGGTTCGCCTAAAATATATTGACTATAATGGATTGGTCTTATTCATAAGTACATGTACTCCGTTGTGGTCAGGAGGAAATAAATGTATCAAGGCATCCCTACTGTATACTGGCATTAACTAAATAAAAATCTAGGAAGTTGTGGCTTTGTTAGTATCAAATAAATGCAACAACAGTGTTGAGAAATCACTTTAGTACGAGGAAATTTTAAATGTACTTAATTTGACATCACACCTTTAACTCTCTACAAATATAGCATCAGAGTTTGGGGGGAAATTGTCAGGAGTATCACTGTCTGTCTTTATTTTCAAAGCTCCATAAAGTGGCATATCTTGTTGTGCTTGTTGTGCTTTGTTAAACTAACTTCTGAATTTACTACAACACTTCTGCTGTCGTATACTGGTCTGGAGATCTGAAGAGCATCTTTTAAAGTATCTGTGAACATATGAGGCTTAAATGTTCCGATAAAGCTAATGGGGTGCTGTGTGATTAATGCTTCTGTCCATTGGTGAACACCTGCTTCCTCTGAGGCAGAAAATCACCAAGCTTCAGTGTTACTGAAATCAGCTCATTGGCTTTAATGGCATTGGACTGACCTCTGCTTGGATAATTGCAGATGTAGGTGACCCAAGCATCATTTGCTTTTTTTTTTTCGTCCCCCAATATATTGAGAACATTTAGTGTTATTGGCAATCAGTGGACCACTTTTAATGGAATGCCAACCTACTGTAATCTGTCTCAAGAGATTACAGCCATGCACTGAGCGGTATCGTCTGAAATGCTCGTGTAGCAGATGTTCTGTCTTCGTATAAAACTACTCTTGTGAACACAACAATGTGCTTGCGCAAGCTTCCACACTGTGGTATCCAGTGTAACAGTGTGACTCAGTCCCGGCATTCATTTCGTCTTACTGTCACAGCCCCAAGGCTCCTCATGGACACGATGTATCACATCGACCTTGAACATTATCCTAAATCAAGATTTATGTGGCAAAAAAGCAAGGGGAAGGTATCCATTTCTTTGAGTGATGTGTGGAGGCTTAAGCGTGTCGGCCGGGTGTAAGTTAACCTTGATTGATCTGGGCCAAAGGCCAGTTTTGGAGATTAGGAGTAACTGGATCTGCATCTCTCTACCTCCTCAAAGGGATACGTGGGTTAAGGGGTCAGTTCATGAAGCCGGGGGAGAGTGGACGGTAAATATCGTGCACTGCACGTCGTTGTTTTGCAATGAGATGGAAAAATATTTGCTAAATGACAGTTTCTTCCTCCCACATTTTCATCTCGTTTGTCAGATGCGTTTCTGGAAATGCTATTTTTAACACACCCACACCCTTCAGAGAACATTTTAAAATTAGAGTAAGAAATACATAAAAAGATATGTGTATATATGTATATACTGTATGTATCAGTAAATACTGATCTGGTCAGTGCAGAAGTGAAGGGGGTTGTTAATCAGTTTCAGCTGCTTGGGTGCACTAATGTGGAAACAATGAGACGGAATGGTTTAACAGGTGGAGGCCACTGACATTTGAAAACCAAAGAAACACCAAAATTCAGGTTACATCACTGTCAAAGGAACAGATCTGTGTAGTAACTCAAGGACCCGCCCGTGTGTGTGTGTGTATATATATAAAGTATGTATGTATGCATGTATATAACATTAGTCTTACATTGTCATTTTTTCATGTTCTTTCAAAAAAAGTGTCATGTTACCATTACGTCGCTTACAAATGGCGAGAGTGAATGTGAGCAACATAAAATGCTGTTCATCCCCTGTTGACAAAAAACTTCTACACACACGTTGAGGGAAAAAATTGAACATCCCCTCCACATGCACACACATGCACCCCATCTGATTCGCCCAGCTTGCTGAATAGGGCAACTAATACTGAACAACTCGACACAGTTTGAGGCTGGTGTGTGATGTGGTTTGTCCAATGCTAATTAGTTTACATTAAGTGTCATTACTTCTCAGCTTCATGTGACTTGTAGCTCCAGTGCAAAACTAAAGACAAAAACTTCAGAAACCAAATCTGTCTTTTCTGATTGTCTACTTTTGAGGTTATGGAAAACCTATGCAAATTTTATTTTTATCAAACTGTCACTTTAACACACACACACAAGCCTTTCAGACATCAGCTTAATAAAGATGCAAGGGGCATCTACGAATACAAGTCAGCAATCGCTTGACAGACATGACAATTTAAAGACTTCTTTGGATTTTTTTTGTTCTCTGTTTTTTCTGAAGGTGTAGAACTCCCCTCCCCCCATTAAGCCCAACACGGTTTTAATTTCTGAACATCAGTCGACAGGCCACAAATGACATCTGCATATAAAAGGCGGAGGATCCTTTTGTTTGGCTGAATCCTTTTGTTTTCGGGCCTGAATTAATTGTATGTGCTTTTGGCTTTTTTCCCACCCCTCTTTCTTTCGTCTCTCAGTAGAATACAAAGCAATATCATTAAAAGATACCCAGATTTCATTACGTGAGCTCAACTGCTGGGCCTCGGTCTGACGAGATTTACTTTGCTGTGTCTGGTTTAGATTCATTAGATTGTATGCCAGCATCTGATGCAGAACAGAGCTGCTGATTTCCTGCTTAATCCAGCAGAGATTTAGACCTCAGGTGTGGGTGCTGTAAAGAGTGTATTGTTTTACAGCTCATTCGGTAAAAGCCGTTTCCGTGTTTAAAGGATATTTTGGTGAAACATGCGTGGAAATCCGCGTTATCTGCCCTTCATCTGCCTGTACTCCTGTTTGACGTGAGGTATTTTTTGCACTTTGTGCTCAGCATACCAACCAGACGGTGACTTGTTAATTATGTTAGCAGTCAAATGGGAAAACTTAATTGCAACCCTGTAATACTGCGATGAATTACGAATGGCCTTCCCTACTGAGTGGGGCACTTGTTTGATGGAAGTGCCATTAGTAAATGAGAATTAATTAACGGACTTAATTAGTAAATGTGCTCAGGATAGGCGGTTCTTCTCTCTTAGTGTGTTACAGTGATGGTGAGGAATGTGGCTCCGTTTGACAAATGCATATGTGTTTGCCTTCTTAGCTGGTTTTATTTATCCAATGGGGGATGTAGATCATTGCCCATTGCTACTTGTTGGGTTGTTGCATGAACAAGTCTGTGCATACTTTCTGATTCACTGCTGAATGAGCCTTCCATAACTTATCACTGAACGTCCTAAAAAGGTGGAAAAGATTTATGCACTTCAGTGTACAGGAGGTCCTCGAGTTACAGAGCCATTCCTACGACAGTGATGTAACTCGAATTTTGTAGTACGTCAAAACACACCCTGGCCTGAGTCACTTACCGATCCTCACAGAGTTGTAAAATCTAAATCTAGAATATAAAAACACAACTAAGCCACAGTAAAAGTAAAAGGACATACATGTACTGTACTTGTAGTTTTAACAGTCCAAAATGGCGTAGGTAAGCCAACCAAACTAGTTCACCCACGTACTCTGTAAGTACTCCGTTTCGTACGCCGAAACACTCTCGTGTCAATTTTTTTACGTTTTTACTCGAAACGTTGTATGTGGCGACTGTTGTAACCCTAGGACCCCCTTTATATTATTGTCATGATTGTAGCTAAATTGCATTTTAGAGAAAGTACTTGAATAGTCACTAACAAAATCACCCTTAAAAAATTATATTTACACTATTAATCATAATTTTAGTATTTCCCTGACTGAAATGTATCCAGTGTAACAGTGTATCGATAGTCAGCTTGTGCACCGTATGTTTCTATAGATGCTACAGTTGTAGCTTCTAGTCTGCATTGCTTCAAATCAAGATGATTTTGGTAAGTGAGTGGGAAACGGAGGAGTTTTAGAGCTACAGGACTGAATGTGAGGAGGACCACTACGGAAGTGGTGGCAGAAGCCTCGTCCACTGTCAGAACTCATAAACTCCCAGGTTTGAGGCTTCTGGTTTTAGGATCACCTTTACTGAGGACCAGTAGTGCACTACTAGACTTCTGAGATGACTGATCAGCTTGTTGTTCCTTTAGACCAGCCTCTTGTTGTACATGTTGCACTGAGCATTTTTTCTTGTCATCTGACCATTTAATGGGCTCTCATGCA
Source organism: Brachyalestes nurse (assembly GCA_037974405.1). Lineage (NCBI taxonomy): Eukaryota > Metazoa > Chordata > Actinopteri > Characiformes > Alestidae > Brachyalestes > Brachyalestes nurse. The sequence goes on along the minus strand of JBBPCY010000019.1, from coordinate 5,110,105 downwards.
TGCTTTCTCACACATCTCTGCCTATTTAGGTTGAATTGCTATGTGAAAAAAAGTGACGCAATTTGAAAAGATGATGATTTCTAATGGTTTGGGTCGGAAATGAGTTTTTATTCCAGGTGCTTTTGGACCATTTCTCTAGATTGTACAATGTAAAGAGCAGCTTCTGTTTTCAAATGATGTGGGGTGGCTGGGGGATCTAAATTGATAAAAAAGGAAACAAGAAAAAAAAAGAACTGTCAAATCTTTCTCAGAAATAACATTTTATTTCAATGAATAAAGTTTTAGTGCAATTTCCATCTGCCACATGTGAAAAAATATGTCAAGAATTTTTTTTGTCAAGAATTCTTTTTGTCAAGAATTTAACCGGTTAAAGACCATATTTAATGCATTATTATTTGTTGTCCAGATCAGTAGCGATTACTGTGCCGGGTCTGATACACAGTCCAGTGCCAGGAGCAGTTAAAGTATCAGATTTATTGTGAGCAGATTAATTGTGAGCCAATAGAGAAAAACTAAGAAAAGCAAAACAGAGATCTTTAACATTCTGTGTGGTCGCGTAATTGATTTGACATTTGAGCTGAATCCATTAAGACTCGGTGTTGGTGTTAGTGAGGGGCTCTGGCTTGCGCTGATACTGAAGATGGCTCTGACCTTGTGTTATCTCGTCCCTGACCGGGCCACCATGCTGAAAGACGGCTCTGGTGGGAGGGACTCTCACCTATCAATCATTCTCTGACTGACAACTTGATCTGATAAAGAGATTTCATTCGCTTTTCAAATAAACATACTGCTAAAATAAACATACTCTTACACCAACAGCCTGGTCTGCTTCTTTCTTCCTGCTTTCTTTATTTCATTCTTTCTTTTTTTCTGTCTTTTTTCAGTTTTTCATTCATTTTTTCTTTTTTACTTTTTATTATTTTTCTGTTTCATTCTTTATTTGTGATCTTTCTTTCCTTTCTTTTTCCTTTTCATTCATTCATTCTTTTTCTTTTTTCTTTTTCATTTCTTTCTTTTTGATTCTTTCTTTCTTTCATTTTTTTCCCTTTCATTCATGTTTCCTTTTCTTTCTTTCTTTCGTTCATTTTGTTGTTTCCTTTTCTTTCTCTATTTTCTTTCTTTTTTCTTTTTCTGTCTTTTCTCTCTTTCTTTTTTCTTTTTGTTTTTCTCTTTCACGCGTTTCTTTTCACTCTTTTCTTTTTCTATCTTTCTTCTTTCCTTTTTCTTTTTTCTCTCTTTTGTTCTTTCTTTCTTTCTTTCTTTCTTTCTGTCAGTATTGATTACACTGTCTCTCCCTCATTCTCATTCTCTGCCAATCTTCCACTTCTACCCCAATCCTTGTTTCAATCTTCTCCGCTCTCCCTGTCCTCTCCCGGAGAGAGCAGCAGAAAACAAGTATGTCTGTCTCTGGATGAGATTCAACACAAGTTTAATACTGCTGTCATTTTGGCTATTGTCACATAGAAGACTAGAGAAGACTGCCAATCACACGAGAGCTCTCCTCCCTCCGCCATAATAGAAGCCCTGACTGAGACAGAACACGAAGAGAGAGAAATAAAGGGAGTCTCCAGGAAAAAAAGAACGAAGACTTCAGACATAAACGTTGTCAGGAAAGGTTGAAAGTATGTGTGGGTATGCTCTGTGTGTGTGTGTGTGTGTGTGTGTGTGTGTGTGTGTGTGTGTGTGTGTGAGAGAGAGAGAGAGAGAAAGAAAGAGAGAGAGAGAGAGGAAAAGTGTGAGTGCCTTGAACCCCCGTCTCTTCTGTCCTCTTGTCAGAGATGGAGTGCTTTGCTGATTTAAACCACTTCTTCTAAAAGTGAGATAAAGGTGGTCATTCAGGCCTGTTTTCATTACATTGTAGATTTATGAGGTCACACTCTGACAAGCTATAAAGGAAAAGATAAAATAAAAGCTTGTATTCCTCAAGTTGAGCAGTGAAAACCACCTCACCGGATACTGAAACACGATTAGTGCAGATGGTCTCAGTCCCAGTGAGCCTTTTCTCTGCACTTGTGTTTTTCCTACTGTACACACAGTGAGTTGGATCAGGTGTGAGACCTGTGCACAGTGTGAACTGGGAAGTTGGTCATGCCTGATGTGGTGTAACTGCTAGAAAATGAAAGCGTAAACCTTACAGCAATGACAAACGGAGCCATTAAAGAAGCTGCAATTATACATTGAACAGTTTTCAGTTCTGAGTTAGACTTCTGTCTCAAGTCAATAACTGTGTTAATGTAATAAAAGTGTCCGTTTGTCACATTTGAACACACCACAGCTCAGCACCTTGCTTTGAACCCACAGCCTTCTGATCACAGAAGCAACTCTCTAACCACCAGCTACCCCATATTAACAGCATTAATGTTAATAGCATTAGAATATGCGTGACATGCAACTAAGAATTTCAACATGTTACAATTGTATTGTTATAACTGGGCTATGATGGCTACCTCATTCCTGTTAAATTCCTAGATATATGCTGGCTTCAGATAAGTAGGAATGCAAATGATGTAGGGGTTGTTTATTTATTTATTTAGTTATGCATTCATTCATTCTTTATTTTCTCAGTTTAGTTGTAGCCAGTTCAACCCACTAGCAATAAGCACCCTTGGAGGAGAACACTAGCAGTTTCGTTACATCTGACTTATAGGAGAGTAGAATGACTCTCAGTTATATTGTTTTGTTCTTGTGGTCTCTGATACCTCTGGCATCACCAGGAAACAAATCTCCCAACGGTTGGGCCAGTTTTGCTAATTGGAACCTCCTTGATTTGTCACCCCTTTCTTACACTCAAGATCTCTTTGCTGTTGCAAATAAAAGAAGACGCTACGTGGAAGAATGGTGGACGTGTTGAGGAAACATTTTCAAATGTGATGAAGTATCTAATGCAGCAGAAGTATCTAATGCCCCCCCCCCAATGCAGAAGTATCTAATGCCTTACTTAACACTAATGCATCTGATCCAGCCAGACAAAGTCTGAAGAAGCTGGAGCAGGTGTGGAAGATTGTGGTTGGAACTTGACTCTGCAGGAAGGCAGATCTTCAGATAATGGTTGGTGACCTCGGGTTTACGTTTACATTTCGTTTAAGTAAGGAAAAGCAGTTAAGAGGGTAAGTGCTCATGGGTATTTTTAAATATATGGGAAAATATGTATGAAAGAAGACGAGAGGACTCGTTAGTCACCAAGGTGTTCCTTGAAAAGGTGGGTCTTCAGACAGTTGCTTGGAGAAAGCGAGGGACTCTGCAGATCTGATTGCAAGAGGGAGTTCGTTCCACCACTGGTGGGCCAAGACTGAAGAGTCTTGATGCATGTGTTCCTCTTCTTTTGAGCAACTTGACAAGCAGTGCTTGAACCTCTGTTGCTCAAAAGAAGAGGAAGACATGCATCAAGACTCTTATCAGGGTGTATATACATTAGTATCAGAATATAGTTCATAGAACTTGAACTGAGGCACAGGACAGGATATTTCTTCTCTATAAGATACAAAATAGAGCTGAACACCACATATAGAAGAGGAGAGGAGATGGAAAGACTCTCACTAGTGATTTAACCTACGATAGCTGCACAGAAGCTGAGGGCAACCAGAAGAGCAAAGAGTTACAAAAGCAAACGTGTGGACAAGCAGCCATTAAAAGGTCAGGGTTAGTTTGTGTGCCAAAGTGTGTACACAAGAAGCTTGATCTCAGCTACGTGACCGCTTCAAAGCATGGACGTGCATGCTGATTGGACATGCCGTCGTCAAGGTTACGGCTGTTCTCAGGTGCTGGTCACGATAGGGCCGGTGGCTGAGGGTCATGCAAGGGTGGGTTGGGGGTGACTTGCGGTGTGTCGTTTTACCGACTGCTTGTGGAAGGGGGTCCTGAGGCCACAACCCGCTCAGTTGGAACCAAATACTCTCACTGACTGCCTTACTCTCTTTTTTTCTCTCTTAAGCCCTGTTTAAGCTGGATTAGTTTTACCCTGGGGAAGTACTGTAATTGACCTCTCCGTCCATACTTGTAGCTACTGTTGCCAGGTTGGACAACCTGTACAGAAACAAACAAAAACATTTATCTTATTTAGAGCTGCACAGTACAGGCTACATATCAGGATTGTAATTTTACTGCTACATTAATGGACACATATCGTCACTGGTCTGGACTTTAAAAGACTTGAAGTCTGTAAATATTGTTTCAAATGGTAATTTTACTCCACCCATCCATAGATAATCTTGGGAAAATATATTTAAGAATATCTCCTTTTTCTGGCCCTGCTCATGTATGAAATTATTTGCCGACACCTTTAATGGTTAAAAATAAGACTTGTTGGATTACATGAAGATTCATCAGAACACCCAGTAGCTCACCTGGAGCTGTGATTGGTCACCCTGTCAGAAATGCTGTGATTGGTTTGAGGCTCACTTGCATATCACAGCCTTCTATGTTATCAGTATTGATAGTGTTATTAGACGATATATTGTACAGCTCTATAAAAGAGATAATATATGTCGTGTGTAATGACATGTATTTTGTATGTGTTCAAGGTCACACTGTAGGATAGTTTGTACGTTCCTTTGTCATATAATTGAGATCTTGCTATCATGATGTTTGTTTCCTTTTCCTCAGTTAGCTCCAGCAACATGGACCTGCATAAAGCAGAGGTGTAACAAGCCCAAAGACGAGCTTCTCCCGGGGGAATTGAGCCTTTTGGACAGTCATCAGTTTTGATCTTAAGATAGCTTTGGGGCAGCTGGTGGCCTACTGCTTAGGGAGTGGCCTCTACATTCAGAAGGTCTTGGGTTCAAATCCCTGGACTACTGGTGGCACCACTGAGGTACCCTTGAGCAAGGTACCGTCCCCACACAATGCTCCCCAGGCGTCCCTGTTGGTGGCAGCCCCCTGCTTCACTTGGTGAATGGGTTAAATGCAGAAAAAGAATTTCACACTGTGTGCTGTGCTGTGCTGTGTTGTGTTGTGTCCATACGTGACTATAAGGGGCCACTTTGTGCAATAACCCCTTTTGACAATGTTATCAACTCCACAACATTCTGTATGTCCAACTTGGCAACAGTTGCTAAGCAAGACCATTTGTTGGCGCAGTGTGGATAGGTCAGCCTTTACAGTCTGACTGTAATAATGTTGGAGTAAATGGTGTTCTTGCTAATCCCAGAGCTCCTTCAGTCACAGTAAGGCTAATCCAGTTCATCTCAGACCAAAGAAACCACGAAACCCACTCTTATACGTGTTGTGTTATTGTTAGTAAGGATCTGTGGCGGAACAATCTTAGGATCTGAGAGAATTTTAGGAATTACAGAGATACTTTATCCCGAACCCTTTTGACCGGTTAAATCCCACAAATTACATTACAGGACCTCCAGTGGTAAAACTAATCCAGCTCCGAGGGGCTTCAGGGTGAGGCAGAGCTGTTTTTGTTGTGTCTAGCAGCCGGTCTGTTACTGTGATTACAGTGTTGTGTGTGCTGACTTATTCACAGTGCTGGAGTACTGCATGTGCTAAATTATGCTCACTCCTTTTTATTTCCTCTCTCTCTCTCCTTCTCTCTCCTTTTTCTCTCTCAATTTTTCTCTTCCTCTGCCCCTTTATCACTTTTACCTCTCTCTCTCTCTCTCTCTCTCTCTCTCTCTCTCTCTCTTTCTCTCTCTCTCTCTCTCTCTCTCTCTCTCTCTCTCTCTCTCTCTCTCTCTCTCTCTCTCTCTCTCTCTCTCTCTCTATCTATCTATCTATCTATCTCTTTTGACATTTCTCTCATCTTCTCTTTTCTTCTCTTCTCTTCCTCTCACCTTTTTCCATCATTTTCCTCTCTCTCCTTCCTTTGTCTTTGTTCTCTTTCTCTATTTCCTTCTCACATATCACTATTTCTCTCTCTCTCTCTTCCTTTTTGCACTTTTTACTCTCCCCTTTTATCTTTTTTCATTTCTCTCTCCATCTCTTTCTTAACTGTATTCTATTTTTTCTTTTTTCATCTCTCTCTCCATCTCTTTCTTAACTGTATTCTAACTCCTTCTTTTTTGACATTTCACTCTCCGTTTTTCACTTTCTCTCTCTTTCTTCATCTATTACTTTTCCTCTTGCTCTCCCCTTTCTCTCTTCTCTCTCTCTCTCTTTCTCTCTCTCTCTCTCTCTCTCTCTCTCTTTCTCTCTCTCTCTCTCTCTCTCTCGCGTTCTCTTGCACACACACCTCTATTACGGTTATTGTGGAGTGCTCATATTGTGATTTGACAGTTATGACAGGACTGAGGAGCTGAAAACAGCTTTGCCAGACAGGTTTCCATAGCAACTGACCATTTTCTATAAACATAGGATGCACACGTACACACCTCAATCTACGTCTCGCGGCTTCACATGTATACAAACACAACTGCTGCATAGGGGTCAGAGCTAATTAGAGAAGTGTATTGTTTCAGTTTGTGGGCAGAGCGGATTGTGTAAGCTTCAGTGCAGCTCAGTTTATATTTGCCTTATGTTGATAATAATTAGACAGTAATTGTTTTTAGGCAATGATTTCAAAACAATGCTGTCTCTAATGAGGTTTAGGCTGCCCCCTTGTGACAAGCATTGGTACATCATGAACATATAGCACTATGCTGTGTTGCCACTGGTGAGAACATCTTACTGTTCAAATGCTTTAAATGTTTCATGCTTCGTACTAGATCCATGTAAGGCCATAGGCAGTGTATTGCCTGCACTGATCATTTCATTCTTCTCAGTTCTTTTCCAGAGCGCAGTGCTGTTTGCTCAGGCAGGAAGCGTGTGGTGTTGAAGTGTGAGGGTGTCATGTCCTACAGTAAGCTGAGAGTGTTTCCCGCTGCTCTCTGCTACACTAAACATCGATTAAGTGCCGTAAATATCCCAAGAGCCGAGAGTTATATTGTCCATTCAGAGTAATTACAGTGATAGAATTTTAAGACAGAGAGAGTGTGTGTGATGAGGGAGAGAAAGAATTTGCCCGCATGCATTGAATTACAAATGCACTCACTCACTCACTCACTCACTTTCTGTTAATACTCTGCTTAATACTCACAAGGGTTGTGGGTACCCGGAGCCTACCACGGGGTCTGCGGGCGCGAGGCAGGGACGCCAGCCCAACAGTCAATCTGGAATCCTCAATGCTTGGGGTTCATCCTTGATAGCACTTTTATCTTTTAAAGCCCACATTAACAATATTACCAAGTCTGCATATTTTCATCTTCGCAATATAAACAGTTTCCGTCCTTTCCTCACTCCTAATAGTACTGCCGTTCTCGTACATGCTCTGGCAACATCACGCATTGATTATTGTAATTCCATATTGGTCAGCCTCCCTCACAAGTTTTTGTACACAAGCTTCAGTTCGTCCAGAACTCTGCCGCTCGTATTATTACCATTACCCCTGTTCTCTGTGAACTTCACTGGCTCATTTAAAGCACTTCAGAACCTGGCACCTTCATCTGTCTGATCTGTTACATGTTTATACACCCATTCGTACTCTGAGATCTTCCACTCCTAATCTGCTCACCACGCCCTCTGCTTGCTTGTCCACAATGGGGTTTAGGTTCTTTAGTTTTTTTGCTCTCCGTCTTCCGAACTCCCTCCCTCTGGATGTCCGCAGCATTGATTCACCTACCACCTTCAAATCCAGACTCAAAACTCATCTTTTTAAACTCGATTATTCCCTTTGATTGTGTTTTGCAACTTTATCACTTGCAGTTTTGCACTTTTATGATTACTCATACATTTTATTCACTTCTTATTTATTCTTGTTTTTGATTTGCTTTTTAAACTGTCCTTGAGTACCTTGAAAGGGGCACTTAAATAAAATGTATTATTATTATTATTATTATTATTTACACATCTTTGGACTGTGGGAGAAACCCGGAGACCCCGGAGGAAACCCGCGCCAGCACAAGGAGAAAATGCAGACTCCACACATAAAAGACCAGGACTCGGATTTGAACCCCCAAACCACTGTGCCACTATGGAGTCTCTCCAAGACTGATAAAAAACTTTGAGACACATCGAGAACATTTGTTGTTTAAAAAAAAATAAATTGGGAAACAATTTAAAACATCTAGATGTGCTCAAGTAGTGTGATGAGACCAATCCTTAACTTGTTGGAGCTGCGGTCAGCGGTCGGCTAGTTAAGGACAGTGCCTGCAATACAGCTGAGGTACAAACAGCAGTGAACAATCAGGAGGAGAGACCAGAATTCAGTCAGACATTAGTCAGAGTTGACTGAGGCCTCAGTTTACACCCATTAAATAGAAAAATGTACTGACATCCCTTTAAAGACTGACTGCAGGCACTTCCTATGACCCCTGTGACCCTCTCTGCCCTCTTTGATCTGTGTGTGAATAGAAGGCAGTGTTGCCTCTGTGAAAGGTGAGAGTCAGTCGGTTCTCTCATCCCCTTTCTCTAAACAGGGACTGCAGTGCAAATCTAAACATTCTCTGTTATAAAGAAATTATTATAGGTTTGTGCAATGGTCATGATTGATTGGTTCTAATTGTTATTAGTTTTGAATATTAAGAATTTTGAATCTAGTCAAACTCACTTTTGTGAGCTTGTTTTTATCTACATCTACCATTGTGTTTCAAATGCAGGGAGAGTCAAGGAATTACTGTAATAACATACATAAGAAGCCTAGTCATATTTCCAAGGCTAAGCGGAGAAAATTGGTCCAAAGAAAAAAATGAATAAAATCAACGGAAACAAACAATGATAGCATTTCACTGAAGGCCAATACTCAGCGAAGTGCTATCTATTATTTTCAAGGACTAAACACGTGAAAGAAAATTGAAACATTCTTAACTCTTCTAGAACATTCAGTCATTTTGAAGTCTCTGATTGTGGTTTGTAAAGTTATTGTGTTGTATTTCACTATCTAGCCACGTAGCCCACCTGGTTATCATAAAGGTCTTGCCTCAAAAAAGTCATCCAAATCATGTTTGAGTGGGTTTGTTACATGTGTCTTTTTACATTTTTGATAATAACAATCCCTGGAAAATGATTTTACACCATTTAACTGACAGTTTGGAGCATTTTACTGATGGCCACCCTGTATGGTGTGTGTGTGTGTGTGTGTGTGTGTGTGTTTGTGTTTGTGTTTGTGTGCGTGTGTGATTCCTGTGTTATCAGTGGACAGCTATCAGACTGGTCAGTTCTCATGCTCACTGTAGTAGATAAGACCGGAGTGTTTACTGGATATTCTGTCAGAGTGCATTCCCACGTTTCTTTCTCAGGTAGATTAACAGTCCCCAGGCCCAGTATTTGGCCTGCAGGATCACACACCTGGCCACTGTACACACACACACACACACACATACTTGTATCTACAGGATGTGTTTAACCTTGACAGTAGCTGAGAACACACAGAACGATTAAACAGGCACAGTTTTTTGGGCACATTTCGCTCTCACAATCTTTCCTTAGCATGTGTGCAGTGCTGCCAGACTGATTTCTGTTCTTTTCTGTTGAGCAGCTGAACACATACAAGTGTTCTAGGTTTTTCAAAAGTATCTCTGTATTTATAGGCCCTTTGCTATATACAGTGTTTTATTATACAGTGTTTATTTTGATGCTCAGGCATTCTCTCAGAAATATCTTAAAAGAGTGGGATTTTTTTTGTCTGTTTTTGGTTTTTTTTGGAGCAAACAGCCTGTATTGAATGCAGATACAAACATAGACATAAATAAATCGTTGCCAAATTGACTTTAACTATTTACTGGAACCAGAACTATAATAGAGTAAAAGGAAAGGCTTGCCTCTTAATGAGTATGAACAAGGTTGTTTTGGTGTTTTCTGGGCCCCCAAGCAAATCATGTCTGGCGACCCATTTCGAAGACGTTCAGTTCAAAATGAAGTTCAATTCAAAATACAATAATTACCTTTTTGGGCTACTTACTGCAGTAAGAATCAAACCATCCTGGTTTTGTCTAGCAAAAGCCTTCCTTATGTCCTACTGTTGGTCAGTCAGCATATCTAGCCATGTTATTTTTGCTATCCTCCTCTCACCTAGAGTTAAATGCTGTGACGTCTCGCGCCAAACCACCCAGCTTCTCTCTCTCATTTCTTTGTTTTTGGGCATCACTAAAGGCTACTGCTCAGCATGACGAATAATGGCATACAGTCATGGTTCAGTTTCATGCGTTGCTTACACTGTGAGGGTTGGGGCTACAAATAACACAGCCTTCAGCCTGCATTAAAAGCACATTAAGATTACATTGATGTTCACTGCCATCAGAAAATCATCGGCACTATATCATAAATATTTGATCACGCAACATCACGCAAGTGTGTGTGTGAGTGAGAGAGAGAGAGAGCGCTAGACAGTGTACATGTCTAGGCAGTCTATTCTGTTCTCCACAGCCCAGTGAGGGAACAGTACAGATCTGTAGAACTCCTCACACTGGCTGTAAAGAACACCCTCGCTGGAGAGGCAGAGCAATTGGCACATCAGATAGTAATCCTGGGGCTTTCCACACAAAAAGATGAATATTGAAAAATAATAGCAAAAGAAGAAATGTGGGTACAAAGTTGCATTCCAAGTACCTAATATCTATTCGTATATATATATATATATATATCTATGTATATCACAGTGTCTGTTCAATTCCCACACAAGCACCTCATTCTGCTTTATGAGGGACTAATTAGTGATCACCTGAATCACATCTT
>JBBPCY010000019.1:5062635-5082643 GCA_037974405.1 Brachyalestes nurse | reverse complement strand
GGACGGGGGTGGGGAGAAGGAAAAAGAAAAGGTAAAGGAAATCGCTCCGCAATCCACGGGGGGAACCCCCCCCCCCCCCCCCCCAACACACACACACACACTCACAAACACACTACCCCAACACCCCCGGCCCTGGAATCGCCAAGAGACGTTAATTAGACGTTAATTAGCAGCAGCAACAACAGCAGCTATAAAACATCCAACTTTTTGATGATTTTGCATGAGTGTTTTTTTTTTTAGGGTTAATGATTAAATACCGTTTTTATGCACACATCACACAAACCCAAAGGTTTATTGCGATTTCACTCAAAGAAATAAAGTATTTACACACTCTAAGGGTCCTCTAAGTCCTCTCGGCAGCTCCTCGATCCCCTGGCTGACTGAATAGGCACTGTCCGCAGTCCGCACGGACCTTCACGTAAACGCTTCGACTGATACGCCCTAAAAGTTCTTCCGCGAATAAAAATATTAGTTCAGCCCTCCTCGCGCAGTCACAGGAATGAAACCCGAACTCAAAACTCACCAAACAACTTTGGAGAGCCTCCATAAAGAGACCGGACCGTCTATTCAGCAAAACACAAACCACCTCGACAAACACCGAACAACTACTATTCCTCCTTTAGCAGAAACACGTTAGCATGCACTCGTGAACATACAGTTCCTACCTGATCGTACAAAACCGCAGGAGAGCTCGCTTCATTTCATCATCTACCCAGAAACTACAACTAAATTTCAACTATGCTTTCCTAACCTTCAAGTCAAAGAACAACAACATTCAACTAAATCACCAGCATGAAAAAACAAGAGACTCTAAAACCGAACCAAACCCTGTCACATGGTCAAAGGACATGCTGGACAACACGCCACTGATGAGGATATTTTCATTCTGGAGTCAAAAAGATGAACAAAGCACAGTTCATGTGTTCATTAGATTTAAAGTGTCCTCAACTGCAGTCATCACTTAAACAAAACATCCTGTAGGATATGCTTAATTTTTAGTAGAAAGTGAGAAAAACAATGAGCTTCAGACTCAGGGGTGTTTCAGGACTTTTTAATCGACTTATAACGTAATGTTTCTGTGCAGAAACACCACCAGCAGAGCAACTGCCACCTGCTGGCTCTGTTTAGATCTAAAGTCACATTAACTGGTAAGAAATAACGTGAGGTTTTGAGAATCAAAACGGCCTTGATGAAGATTGCGCTCACACTTGGTGGTCCATACCGTGCACTCTTGACCCCCAAAGCCCAGTGTGTTTGGCTAATGCGATCACTCCAACCACTTGCGGAGGGGAGCTCAGGCCCAGTCCAGTTGGAGTAAGGCGTGATCCTGCTAGACCTGTGCATGGCCCTGCTGGACTCTGGTACGGTTATACAGCACTTTCAATCATCATTTATGTATTCTTTTGTTTTATTTTTTATATATTCTTAATTTATTTTCTATTTCTGTAAAGCATAATGGATGAACTTTTGTGTATGATAATGTGCTACATAAATAAACCTGAACTTCAGTGGGGCCCTGTCGGACACAGGTGCAGTCCTATTGGACTCGAGCGTGGTCCTGTTGGATTCTAGTACAATCTCTAATGGGGCTTCTCCACTGACTGGTATCAACTCGGTTCGGTTCAACTCTACTCACTTTTTTTTGCTTTTCCATAACTAAAAACCTGGTACCTGGTACCATTCTTGGTACCACCTTGGCCGAGTTTCCAGGCATGCTGAACGGATACTAAATGATGACGTGTACATATTGGAGGTTCCTGATTGGTGGTCGCTATTGATTGTTACGTCAGTGTTGTTGACTGAACCCAGACGAGCCGTCCGGCATTTTTAAAGAACCTCAGGATACGACTTTCTCTGCCTCAGCTTTTTAATTAATCGCGGATGACAAGATTCAAAGGGAGCTAGATGGGGCAACAAGGAATGAGAAAGTTTTCGAAGAAGTCTCTTGTCTCATGGCTTCTTGACTCATGGCTTCTTTTCATTTCAACAATATAGAGATAAATTTTAAAAAATGAAAAGTGACTACAAGCACCACTCGTGCTAGAATGTTCAAAGTGAGATTCTTCTCAGCATGAAGGCAATACTTTAATTGTAGTGCAAAACTGTAGGTCTGAAACCAAACCAAACTGAACAGAGTAGAACCGAACTGAACCGAACCAAGCTGGTACCAGTCAGCGGAGAACCACCATAACTGAGCCCGAGCACAGAACCCAAACCAGACTGTTCCTGTTAACACACAGAGTCGAAGGGAGACTCTGGTCTACGGTGGAGCAGCATCTGCTGGAAATTTGATCACACTGTGAGGGATGTGAGGAAGTAAATGCACTCGGGGTCCAGAGCGTTAACAGCAGTGTGAGATCCGACCAGCAGGGGGTGTGCGGGTGGGCCTCAAGGCCACTGAGCCTGAGAACGACCAAGGAAGGAGAACACTGTGTGGACGAGGCGTTATGAGATGGGATAAAGATTTATTCTCCATCCCAATTGACCAAGAGAACTTCATCTCACTCTGTTTAATAAGATGATGGAACAAAGTGTAAACATTACAGAGCTAGTTGCTTTTTTCATAGTTTTTAAAGGGCAATTCTATCATTTCTATTTAATATCTTATGTTTTATGATGCAAAACCCCCCTCCACTAATTTTCTATGACAGTCCAACAAAGATGGCTATACAGCACCTTGAACTTCTCACTCAAACTCATTATCTGGTCAAAACAATATTTTTTTTGTCAAATAACACAACAACCAACCAAACCAACTAAATTTTTACCATTCCAGGTTTGCCAATTCTGTCATTACAACGATTATAATCATCCATGCCAGGCAGGCGAGATGTTCTGATAAGATCTAACTACACTAAAGAACGCTGAACGGGATTCAATCACCTAAAATGTTCAAGTAATGCACCTAAAAATGTTCAAGTAATGCACCTAAAAGGTCAATTCACCCAGCAGGTAAACGTGATGAAGATCGCGGACAGGGACTCCCGCTCAAGGACGTTTATCTGAAGGCAAAAATGCTTTAATATCTTCCCGTAGATAAATGCTCCGTGACTGAGGTCAGAATGTGGGCGCATGCACACGCAGACTAATACATACTCTTTGGATTCATGCCGGTCGGATTCATGTCTACCACAGTGATTCCTATGACGGAAAATAACTATGTTAATACTAAACTGGGGTATAAATAGACTCTAGATAGACTCAAGGCTCCAGAAAAGGCCTCCCATGTCTACACACACATATTTGGCTACGCATTTCTAAGTATTGTGTGTTTCTGCATAAGCAGATGAGATTTCCATGTTGCATAAAATGAATGGAGACGTATGAGGTACATCTGAGCAACAAAACGCACCGATATTGACTAATCCAGCGCTGCTCATCACTAAATAAATGCCTGTCACTCAATGCTGAGGTAAACAATTGTGTGCATCCAACTAATCAAGTGATGTATTTCGAAAAAATGTCCCATTATCTCGCCTTAAAAAGACATTAAAACACAAGAGGTCAGGGCTAATGGGTCTCCATTCATCCTCAAACGTATTTTTGATGGACACGAGTAACCTGAAAGACTTTGATGAGGGAGGCTGCGGTTGTATTAGGCCATGTCTGTGTGGAAAACATCATAATAATAATAATAATAATAATAATAATATGTATCAGGTAATTCCTCTTAAAAATGTACATTAATTTCAGAGCAAAAAAGAAAAGTCTTACAAGAGTTTAATATATTTGTGCGATTTTTGAGTTACTGGTACATTTATTTAATATAGTTGTGTGTGTAAGTACTAGTAAAGACTTAGTTTGTACCATATTAATAACGACTAATGAATAACACAGAAGACCTTAATTTCATCATCATTGAACTAATACAGCAACTTCAGCATTTGGCTTAACAGTAACTGTGTTCTTTTTTTTCTGTCTCTCACAGTACAGCACAAACTGATCATCTGAAATAAATTGAGAGCCACAGAATGACTAGAGCTGCCCTGAACTCCGTTGTTGGGCTCCAGACCTCCAACAACAGATATTCAAACCATCTAGGGGTGTCTAATAATTCACTTTCTTAGTAGTTTTATTTAGGCCTACATAGTGGCAATGATACAGAAGTAGGTATCATCAAATGTACAGCTCTGGAAAAAAAAATATGAGACAACGGCAAAAAGGTTTTATCTTTTTTAGCTGCAAGTATTGAACTGAACAGCTTTGCTTTAGTTTTTAACTGCTGAATATATATCTCCTCATTTCCAAATAAAAATATTGTTCTTTAAAGCATCATTTTAAAGGAAATGACAAAACATGAAAATAAGAGAAATGATGCAGCGTTTACAGAACTTGAATAATTCAAAGAAAACAAATCTCTTGTTCTCTCTTAAACAAAACGGCAATAATGACCTTTGAGGAACTTCTAGTAGTGTTTTGCCATCCAACTGGTCTCACTGTGAGAGGAGAGTGTAGATTACAGCAGTGTTTTTATACTTTTCCTCATTAAATAAGAATGAGGTGCTTGTGTAGGAATTTGTGTACGTAAATGCACACACACACACACACACATATATATATATATATATATATATATAGTCCCTGTTGGTGTAATGGTCAGTCGTCCCAATACTTTTGTCCATTTTGACCCAGCAGTGGTTATTTTCACCAGTTTAAAGTTTCTCTGGCATTTTTTTCTCTCTTCTCCACGTTTCCTCCCTTCTCTGTAAACGTCATCAGTCCGAGTGGAGAATGGAGGTGAGCTGGATCTTCAGCTGCTGCCTGGTCTTCTCCCAGATGTGGGGTAGGAACCAGTCCTTCAAACTTTCTGAGCAGCTTGCAGCTTCTCTCACCAGTGTCAGGTTTTTTATTCGAGCAGAGTTACTGCCCGAGCTCCGTGGGTTTGAGTGTTCTCATTTGTCGTTGAATGTGTGTGTCTGTAAGTCTGTGTGTGTTGAGAGTTACACAAACACTCCAGCAGAGCACAGATCCACCAAAACCTGCACTTACATTTTCAATTCAATGTCCTTCTATCTGAACCTCATTCAGTCTTCTCCATCTGCCATACCACTGAACAATCACAGGCATAAGTTACATTAAAAACAATTTTGAGGTTGAGAATAGATCTTACCACTTAAGCAACGCATCATGTTATGGTGAAAGTGAAAAAACGAGCTGCAGGTAAACTGTTCATGGAAACTTTATTCAGACATATATTAACACAAAATGTAAACAAACCGTGTGCCTAAAATGCAACATTCAGACAATATCATTTAAAGTGCTCAGAAAAGAACATAACTAAAATCTACACCGATTTGTAAAAAAAAAAAAACAGACTCAAATGTTTAAACAAACTGCGTTCTGTCTCGCGAGAGTGAACGTCAGTCACGTGCCAGTTCATACTTTGTAAACACGTTCGTGCACAACACTATATATATATATATATATATATATATATATAGGGCCATATATATAAATGCTGGGCACTGATAATTTTTTTAAATCACGATTAATCGCATTGTTATACCCAAAATTTAATAACTAAATTATTAATTCAACAGAAGTGTATTGAGCACATATTTTTAAGTACTGCTGTATGAACAAAAGTGCAGTAAGATTTGGTCTGCAAACACTTAAACATGAATGCTTAACTTAAAGCTATTTGCTACTGCAGGGCGCACATTTTATCTTGTTTGTAGAGACATAGAGCTGCATGCTGCGCACATCCAGGAGCACAAAAACACAAAAAGCAACAAACTTAAAAAATAAAAGGATTTAATAAAAAGTGACGAAATAACTGTCAGGGTTAAGTAAATAATGCATTAACGGGATAAGGTGTTAACGCGCCCAGTCCTAATATATTATTAAAATTATAGTCGAAGCTGTAATTAAAACGGATTCTTAATCTTGTCAGTTTTATTCCTGGAGCACTACTGCCCTCCAGATTGTGGTGTTTCTTCTCTAACATGGTTTCCCAATCCTGGTCGTGGATGCCACTGCCCTACTTATTTAAGAAAGTAAATCTTAAATAGGGGGGGAGCAACTCACTACAACTCACTAGAACTCAAACAGGCTTTTAAATGAGATGTGAAGGTGAAGAACCCTTTCAATGTTTAAGGAACCTTCACATAACAGGTCATTTACTAGGTTAAGGTTTATTCACAGATCTTGTTTACAAAAGTGGTTCTCTAAAGAACAGTCGACTGAAAGGTTCTTTGGGCAAGCCAGAAAAGTTCTGTGGCTTCAAGCTAAGATCCCTTGAGTTTATACAATATAAAAAAGGCAAAAGTTCCATTCTTATATGTACTGATTTCAGCCTGGTCTGAAATGAATAAAATGTGTTGCACAAAAGACAGTGATGCTTACCCATAAGTTCTACACTCATGAAACTGGAGCAGTGTGTGTGTGCGCACTTGTGAGATTTCGAGGCAAATCAGCATTACTTTTCATTCAAACACATGATGCTGTCAGAGAAACTCACTGATGATCCACCATCTGAAACCAAGCTGCTGTGGAAAATGTTCTAATAAAGTCACACTATAGTCTTTACCTCCTCCACCACTGATCTTATCCAGAGCTCATAAAGTCATTGTTCTGTTCAGTTCATCCAAGTTCTGTCAACAAGAAGCCAAACGACCAGCCAGAGCACCAAACTTCAAAGAAGCCAACACTTATATACCTGATAACTGCAGATAGTTCAAATCAACAGTCCATTAGCAATTTCCTCCAGAATCAAAAACGATTCTTCTAATTATGATTCTGAGACACTTACTGTTGATATTGTTCCTCTTACTCTGCTTTAAACCAGGATCACTTAAGCAAGATCTCATAACAAAGCATGTTTTTGCCTAAGATGGGCTCTTTCCATTGCTTCAAATAACTGATCTTGGCATCCTCTACCTAGCTTCCAATCTTCAAGACAAACTCCCAAAAAAGCTTGGATTCTGTGAGAGACTCAGTGGAGTAGTGGTAAAGTCCTCGCCTCTAATACCAGAGGATGGTGGTTCAAATCTTGCCTAATGTGCGTAAAGCTGCTGGAAGGAACAAACATTTAAGACAGTTAAACCTAACAAACTGAAAACAGTAGAACCCAGCTAGTTTATTAGTGCCTACTGTCTTAAAACCCCCTTGTTTCAGGCTCTATAACCCCAGCTTTTCATCGCTCAGGAGCCCGGGGGGGTGCCCACAAATGAGTCCCCCCCCATTTCTTAGGTATTGGTGTTTGTGGAGACCCCTGCCCAGGATTTGAACCCATGACCTCCCAATCTTGGAGGCATCGCTCTTACCACTGAGCCACAGGATCCCACAGCTAACATGCTTTTTTTTGGAAATTTGACTTTTAGATGAGGTCTGATGTTCACGACATAAAGCTAAAGGTTCTGATTAGAACCCACACCTCCTGGTTTTGGAGGCATCACTCTTACCACTGAGCCACTGGATCTCACAGCCAGCCATCCTTTTTTTGGAAAATTGACTTTCAGATGAGGTCTGATGTTCAAGACATAAAGCCTAAAGATTCTGATTAGAACCCAAACCTCCTGGTCTTGGAGGCATTGCCCTTACCTAGCCCACACCTAGTATAACAGCTTTTGGAAATTTGACTTTTAGATGAGGTCCGATGTTCAAGACATAAACTAAAGATTTGGATTAGAACCCTAACCTCCTGTTCTTAGAGGCATCATGCTTACCACTGAGCCACAGGATCCCACAGCTTGTGTCCCTTTTTTTGGAAATTTGACTTTCAGATGAGGTCTAACATAAAGGTAAATGCAGTGATTAGAACCTGCAACTTCCTGGTATTGGAGGCAGTGCTCTTACCACTGAGCCACAGGATCTCACAGCTAACATGCCTTTTTTTGGGCATTTCACTTTCAGATGAAATGTGACATACAAGACATAAAAGCCAAATTAGATCCCCCAACCTTCTGTTCCTAAGACCTCTGCGACTTAACCAACTGATCTATGATACTTACTTTCAGATGAATGTGACATGCAAGATATAAAGTAGACAACACAGATATGGTCGCACAACATTCTAGACCTGAGCCCATGGTTTAACCCAGTGCACTATAGAGCCAGAGTAGAAGCACTTATTTTGGGGTAATTGAGTTTCAGATGACGTGTAACATACAAGACATTAAAAACAAGACACTGATTAGATCCTACAATCTTCCAATCTTGAGACCACAGCCAGTCTGTGAGCTACTGGGCTTGACAAGCTGTCTACTTTATTTAAGATATCTGACTTTCAGATATAGTGTGATGTGCAAGACATAAAGTTAAAGACTTAGGTTTGATCAGTTGACAGTGGCATTTTCTCTCTTTTAACCATCTGAGTTCAGCTCACAAACTCTTTACCGACTCACTGATGAGTTTAATCAGGTGTGGTTAATGAGGTTCAAATTTACATTGACAAATGTAAAAACCCATAAATCCATTACATCTCAGTTAACAGAGTCTTTGGAATATTACATCAATGATGTGTAGCTATGATGTTTACATAAAAGGTCAAAAGCCCCAACATTTAATTGACATTAAATGAAGTAGGCGAAAAACCATTTAATGTTTAATGTGAGCTACTGAAATCAGTGATACTGAAATGAATGTTACTCAGTGCTGCAATGGGTCGACTGCCACCACCTTAACTTATTTTCCACACAAACCTGCAGTGTGGGTTCTACAGCTAACACAAGTCTCTATTAGGTCGTACACTGCTGAAAAATCATCAGACTCGTTCCTGATTTTTGCAGATTTTCATTGTAAAAGTTTTTCTTTTACAATACTGCAGTAGCAGTAGAACTTGACTATGGCTCTCTGGACTGTTCTGTGTAACCATAAGGGTCATAAGGGTGAAAAATATTCATCAGCTGTGAACTGAGATAATAAGACCGGCCCCTTATAGTCATGCATGAACACACCACAGCACATCTGTATATAATCTTTTTATATCTATATATGCTTTTTATATCTATATATAATCTTTTTCAGCATACTAGTATTCACTCTTCACATCAGAGACCCTCACTGGTCCACTTTTGGTAGGAACTGACCACTGACCAGGAACCCCCCACAACACCTGCTGCTCTGGAGATGTTCTGACCCAGTCGTCCAGACATCACAGTTTGGCAGTGACAGCAGTGTTTAACAGCAGTGTTCCCTTTAACACAGTCACACAGCTGCAGTTCAAATATTTCTTGTAAATCTCAACTTAAATAGTAATGTAATAAAATCAAATATAAAACTAAAGCCATTTGCCACTGCAGGGCATTCACGTTTTATCCAGTTTGTTACAGAAAAAAAAAATGTCACCGTCAGAGTCCAGAGCATGGGGGGCGGAACTATTATTGCAGCTGCAAAGAGAGACAAACTCCATATGAAAGTCTATGTATGTGAATGAAGTGTGATTAAAGTCCCTGTTGGTGTAATGGTGAAGCGCCCCAATACTTTTGTCCAGCAGCGAAAACCAGCAGAGATGTAGAGCTGCGTTCTGCGCACACACACGAGCACACAAATATTTTTTTAAAACAACGTGCGATAATTGTCAGTATTAAATAAATAATGTGTTAATGTCATAAGAACATGTTAAAGTGCCCAGCACTAATATTTACCATTTGTAACAGTGTACATCCTACAGCAGCCTGTTTAACTAAGCTTCTTCATTCTTTGATAGGCTCCATAAAAAGCAAGCCATCTATTGTTAGATGTTCTAGGCTCTTGTCTATGCCTGCTTTAGTGACCTAAAGACAACACAAGTCACAGGAAGTCTGTCATACCCTTTAGCACGCCTTTTCATAAAGGATAAAGGGCAAAGAGGGTTTCAGAACACAAAGACCAGCTAGATTCTTTTAACTGGCTTGTGCGTTCTACTTAGGGTGGGCCATGTGTAGACATGGTCTGATTATTGTAATAGTTTACATTTCAGTGTGTTTTCTGGACTTAAATCTGGAGTACTGACCAAGTCAAGTAAGTGTCAGTTTAACCATCTACACAGTACAGTGCAGAGCAACAGTATTATTTTAATTATCGTGCACCGATTTTGAAATAATATAATTTAGTATAATTTAGTATCATTTAGTATAATATAATAAATGAAGGGAATTTACTGTGTGTTTGTTTATGTGGTAGTAGAAGTTGACTGTGTCGACTGTGATTTAGTTTGTTGTGTAACTGTTTAAGCGTGCATATTTTGGACAATATAGGAGCTCAGTACAGGAGTCTGATTGTGTGTGAAGTACAGTTTTGATGGCATGGGGGAAGACGTTATTTATGTGTGGATGGTTGGATGAAATTAATGAATTACATGTGAGTTTATTATACCATCATGTTTCCATTGTGAGCCAGGCCTTCACTGTCTGACCTCACAAATGATCTTTTGACAGAATGGACCAAATTCCCACAGATGGAATGTTCAGCCTGGTCCCCCTATACCTTGTCCAAACTGGAAAGGGACACTATTGCATCTTTAACCACATCATTATTTGTTGGAACAAAATCTTGTGTCTCTATTTTCAAAATTTAGGGATTTTTTTGCATATTTTAAAATAACCTGACCTTTATACCGTCTCAAAATTAGGCAACAAATATGTAGTACAAAGTAACCTTGAAAATCATTGTGTGACATTCACTAGTCTCCTTTGAATTTCTATCTATCTATCTTTCTATCTATTTATTTATTTGAGATATGAATATTCATAGTGCTAGTGATAGGATTTTTTTCTGCCTCTGCTGTGGAATCATGCTCTATGTAGTTGACTATTTCTCTATTAAAGTGTGTGTGTGTGTGTGTGTGTGTGTGTGTGTGCGCACAAACGTGTGAGACACTACTGTGAGTGCATAATGCACAATTGCTCAATTAAAAAAAAAAAAAAACTCTAATGTTGTAGTTGACTCCTCCGGAGGTGTGGTGGTCTCCGCCTGCTACTGGTGGGCACATGACTGTCCAGAGATATCAGTACCACAGAAGATATCATTCATCCAGGGTCAGCCATGCAGACTCAGACTCTTCAAAGTGTTCTTTGAGGACCAAAAAGCCCCCCAAAAAGCCAGGCATGAAAAAGGTATATCCACCTGAAGATGAAACAGCCCCCCACTCTGTAGCCCAGTCACGTCTGACTGAAAGCAATTTCAGGGAGCCAACCTGATGCTAATAGCACACAAGCTGCCGTATGGTGGTAGACAAAAGACAGAGCACTTTCTGCTGCTGATTCTGTCCGTGTCAGGCCACAAAGACACACTGGAGCTTGAACCGCTTATTACTGTGTATTTCCTATAGCAGCCTCGATAATTGAGCTCCTTCATTCTTTAAGAGGTCCATTAAAGGGTGGGGATGTGAAGTGGTAATTGAGGTTCTTCATTCAAGAGGATGCATTAAAGAGGGTGATTTGAATTGACTTGCTGTCTTTAGTTAGGTGTATTAGCTTCTGGGGTTGAATCTTTGGCTGCATAAAGTGACCTAAGTATAACATGTTTCACTGGAAATCTATTATATCCTTTAGAATGCCCCTCTTTTAAAACTAAAGGGCAAAAGGCTTTTAGATTAAATCAATGAATAAATATAATTTTGTGCAGCCTTGTGCATGCTACATGGAGGTGTGCAATAATGATATGGTATAGTTATTGTGATCAGTTGCATCACACTACACTCCTCAGGAACATTAAGAAACTAATGAAAATTACAAACATTCCACAAATAGACACACATAATGCTGAACTTTGTGTAAAGTGACCATTCTGTCATAGGTGAACAGCATGAAATTCCTCTCTGTATTTAGGCGTGGGGATGGTATCTTGCTCAGAGATGCCACTAGCAGTCTTGGGATTTGAACCCATGACTTTCTGATCAGCGGGCAAACACCCTAACCACTAGGCCCCCCACTTCCTTGTTCTTCCCAGCTTGCAATACATATTGAGTTTAATAAAACTGTCTCCAAATATCTCCAAGTTAAATGGAGCTATTTGACTCCAAGTTAATTAGAGATATTTGACTCCAAGTCAAATGGAGATATCTTTCCAAGTTAAATCTCCAAGTTATATTTTTGCTCCATCCAACATTAATACATAATTATTATTCAAGGGAGAAACGGATTCCACTTCACAGGCCTTACAGTATACGACCAGGGGACACAGTAAGACTAAGCACCAACCGAATGAAGACCTTCAAAAATAAACGAGTGAGAGACACACATTCCTCTGACACGTTCCATCAGTCAGCCATCTCGCTCCCTCGCTAACACACTGCAGGACAGGCAAAATGCTGGAGACGTAGGCGCTGGAGCGAACCGCGTGCTTGGTCCTATGTATCATCAGGAGACGAGGAGAGCAGCTTATCTTTTATCTGAGACAGAAAGTGTCACATTATCCTGAATTGCATCATATAATTCCATCCCCATTCCTCTTCATCGCTGACACAGTCCAAGGGACCAGCCTGGCGCACACACTTTACTGAAAGGAGGGAAAAGATTTACACAATTTCCTCTTGTAGTCAATCAGCCAAGACAAGTCTGGTGTCTGAAGAGCTTCTTTGGTTTTACAACAGAGTTACGAAGCTACGGTGTGAATCAGAACTCATTATGCATTTTCCTCATGTACTAGAATGTATTTCTGAGCTAGATGAGTGCTAGTTCAGAGGTGAAACAGAATGTTAGTGGTTAATATTATTTAATCGATTAAGATATAATTGCTTCATATTTTCCACGATTGCTAATGCACAGTAATCATAACTTGATTATGAACTTAAGAAGGTCCATTCTGATTGAAGGCTGACTTTAAGGCCACTATGATAAGGCTGCTGTCATCCAATGAATTTAGAGGGTGAGTCCACCAAACAGGAGGTGAGGTCATAACTCAGTGACAGTTTGATGTATCCAAACCACCTTTACTCCAGAGCTCATACTGAGGAACTGTGTCATTTGACCACTGGGGGCATTTCTTTTTTATATCTTTGTCATTTTTGTGTGTGGTTGTATCATGGTAGATCCCAAGACAGACAAAAGCATCCATCCATCCATCCGTCACAGCCATTCAAAATCGATGGCAAGCTCCCAAAGCAGAGGAGGGGTGATAACTGAACACCCCGTTTGCAATTAGATCCTGGACTTTCAGACTGGGAGAGCTCAGTCAGTCAGGATAGGGACCAACATCTCCAGCGCCATCACAAAGAGCACAGTCCCACCCCCCCAGGGCGGTGTACTCAGCCCCCTGCTGTTCACGCTGCTGACCCATGACTGTCTCAAACCACATCATCAAGTTTGTTGACTTCAAGAGGGCACAACATGATCATTCTCCATTGAATATCAAAGGCTCCTCGTTGGAAATCGTCCAGAACACCAAGTTCCTTCGTGTTCACATTATGGAGAACCTCCAGTGGATCCTCAACACTGGCTCAATCACCAAGAAGGCAGAGTTCCATCTCTCCTTCTTGCAGAGACTGAGGTGGGTGCACCCCCCAATCCTCAGCACATTCTACACAGGGACTATATAGAGCATTCTCTGTAGCTGCATAGTGGCTTGGTACCGAAATTGTTCTGGTTTGGACTGCAAGACCCTACAGTGGATAGTGAAGACAGCTGAGAAGATCATCAGGGTCTCTCTCCCCTCT
This sequence comes from Brachyalestes nurse, assembly GCA_037974405.1. Taxonomy (NCBI): domain Eukaryota; kingdom Metazoa; phylum Chordata; class Actinopteri; order Characiformes; family Alestidae; genus Brachyalestes; species Brachyalestes nurse. The sequence goes on along the minus strand of JBBPCY010000019.1, from coordinate 5,069,067 downwards.
TTCTTAGATATTTACATCACAATGCCACCAGCATTGTAGATGACTCCCAAACACCCCTCACACACTCTCTCCTGTCTCTTTCCTCTGTAAAAGGTTCTGTAGCATACAGGCCCCCACTACCAGAATGGGAAACAGTTTCTTTTCTCCACCAGACATCAAACTGTACTTCCACATGCACACACCTCTAAACTGAAATTCTTCTTTCTGCTAACACAATTCATACACACACTGAATTAGTCTTAAACAAAACATCTTACTCACCAACTGCCACTGTAAATACCCGTTATTTATTATATACTTCACATTCTCTGTCCTGCTGCTGCTATTTCCTCAACAATTATTTATCGCTGTCTACATCTATATTTGCATTTTTTGACACTTAATGACTCCACTATTAGAATACATTGTTTGTCATCATACTGTATTCTTTCTAACATGTGCTGTAGTTGCACTAAATGTAGTCTTGTGCTGTTGTATTGTTGCTCTCGTGTTTTTCTTGCTTTCTTTCTCTTTGCATATATTGTCCTTGTAGTCTTGTGCTGTTTCTGTTTTTGTTCTTGTGTTGCTCCATGGTCCAGGAGAAACATTGTTTGATTTCACTGTGTACTGTGTATATGGCTGAAATGACAAAAACCTACTTGACTTGCCAACGGTTTGATGATTCAAAACCAGGTTTGGTATATAAATTCAGGACCTCACTCCGAGCAAACATAAACTCTGACTTGTTTGTGTGGTTTATGACTCTGTATAACATACCATTACTTACACAAAAGGATAAAAGTGCATCATATGTCAGGGATCCTGAAGCCACTTCTGTCCATTTTTAACAATGTGTCATACAGTGTCAGAGCCCACATAAGCAAGTCTGTTTGAGATCATTCAACTCAACATGGTTTGAGGGAAGTGTGTGATGAGATTTAGACATTTAACAAGAAACTGAGGGCTATATCCCACTAATTAACATTGTGCATCACACACATTCCTCAGACCACATTGCTGAAGCCGGTGTGAATCAGAATTCATGTCGCATTTCTAAGAGTCTCTGAGCTAGCTGAGGGCTTTTCCTCCATCAGGAGTTTTCTTTTTGCTGCTATGGATCTTGAAAGTTTGTGAACCCTTTTCTATATTTTTGCATAAACTAAACAAACATTTTCAGATCTAGTAAATAAAGATTTTAGACTTGGCCATTTATTTGGGCAGTTATTTGGGTGGCCTAGTGGTTAGAGAGTTGCCCATAAAATCAGAAGGTTGTGGGTTCAAAACCCAGGACCGTAAGTGGCACCACTGAGCAAGGTACCGTCCTCACATACTACTCCCATTGGTGGCAACCCCCTGCTTCACTTGGTGAATGGGTTAAACGTAGAGAGACAGTTTTTCACTGTGTGCCAGAACTACATATCTGTGAGTAGCAAGAGCATGTGAACCTTTTTGTCAGTATCTTGTGGGACCAGCCTGGACAGCAAAAAATGCTGTAAAATGTTTCCGGTAAATATGGTTCAGCCCTGATCATTAGCTTGGAAGAATTTAAGCCCATTCGACTCCTGGATGTTGGTGGGTTTTCCTCACACGCTCACTTCAGGTTCTTTCACACATTTTCTACTGGGTTAAGGTCAGGACCTTAATGGCCATTCCGAAAAATTCTTCTTTAGCCATTCTTTTCTAGAACAACTAATTGTCTTGCTGCATGACCCACTTTCTCTTGAAATTCAGTTCAAAACATTTTCCTTTAGATAACTCAGAATCAATTTTTCTATCAATGATGGCCACCCCGAAGCAATAACAGCGGTCAGAAATTTCCTATATTTATACACAGTCTGTCTGACTGTGGATCGGTGGAGTCTAAACTCTTGAGATTTTTTGTAACCTTTTCCAGTCTGATGAGCATCAACTCTTTTTACAGTGGTCCTCAGAAATCTCATTTGTTCATGCTATGATATGCAAACGTGTTGTGAAGATCAGTCTCTAAATGAAACAGGGCACTCCCTCCCTCCTGATTATCATCCTCTCAATTGAAAACAACAGACTCTAATTGTGCCTTGGCAAATAACTGCAAATTAGCTGTTAATCATATAGGTTCACATCCATTTGCCAATCACAGGTATGCAATATTGAATCATTCTGATCAATACAGGCATGACCCAAGTCATGCTTTTGTCTCATTTGATTAACTGGGTTCTCTTTATGTGCTTTAAGAAAAATATGGTATGTTTTAGTTCATGAGTATGCAGAAATATAGACAAATCCTAAAAGATTCACAAACTTAAAGCACCACTAAACAGATGCTATTAATTTCTATAGTATATAAAAAAAAGCTGTTGCTGTTCATGTAACTGTATAGAAATGGTCTCTTAGGGCAGTTAACTGTGCCAAATGATTAATCTGACTTTACCAGGCCCTCCTGCCCCTGCCATGCCTCAGGTAATTTGGCTCGATTGCGGCGGGTGCCAGACAGGCCACTGTAAACCTCACAGGAGGCAAAGCTACTGGAGACAGGAAATTGCTTGCAGGTGTGTGAACGTGAAGGCAGCTGTGTTTGGGTACTCTGCTGGGACAAAAGTGGGTATCTGATTGAGCACGCTCATTTACCAACAACACTATAAAAGCCTGAGTGCGGCAATTAGAGCTCTCGGAGAGGACAACAGGATGAACAGGATTTCTCCCTTTCAGCTGGCCTAAAACAAAGAGCATGGCTGCCTTCAAATAAGCCCTTACCGGCTCTTCATAAAAGGGATGCAAGACAATTAGCTGGTAGAAAATCATTTGAAAGAATAACTTCCTTTGGTGTCGTTTTAAAAGGTAATAATAGGACTGTCACAGTTAGAGCATTATTGCGGTGTTGCATTCGAATGCAGTTGTTCTTCTGGACATGCAAATCAACAGTATAACTAAGAAATAGGGCTGTGTAGAGATATACTGTGTTTCTGATTAGTAATTTTACTGTAACAGCTAAAATTTTGCAGTAGCACCAATTAATCTGATTTATAAAGCCCTAAGTCATCTAATGTCATCTTTTTGTTTAGTCCAGCAAAACTAGGAGCCAGATGCAATCAGATTACCACAAGCGATCACATACTGCCCTCTAGTGCCAAAGTTTGGGCATTACTGTTTTTCCATTCAGTCACATGTATTACATAGAAAGTACAGAGCCTGAACATATACTGCTGATTGCTCCGAACTGATTTTATTTATTCATTTAAAAAAAAAAGTTCTCAATTTCAAAGCTTTTCAAAGGCCTCAGAGTCCTCCTCCTCCCCCAGCGAAGATCAGCTCCAGGGCAGCCTGCAGGTCTCCGTCTGTGGCATGAAGGGCACGCAGTGCCAACTCTTCATCACTGATGCCCATATCTCTCAGCTGCTGCATCTGTGTCTGCCACCGCCCCTACAGGACAGGTCAGATCACATTAAAATATGACTAACGCAGACAAACCGCCCTGCTACACAGTTTAAATGTAAATACGAAACTACATAGTGAATGATAGTAACAATGAATTACATTTACATTTGATTTATATTCTGTACACACAGATTATTTCATCCAGAAGTATCCAGTACTATCATCTGGAAATTACCATTTCAATCCCAAGTGATGCCATATGCAACCTATGGCCAGTAGTCTCAATGCTCAACTGGCTTAGCTCTCTTCGAGTAAGAATAAGCCCTCCCTCTCCCCCATTACATTAATATGTGACTGGTAGGTGACGCAACATGTCAGGGATCCTGGTAGTTAACACAGGTGACTGCGGAAAATCTTGTTCATGCGTGAATTAGACTGGACTGAATTGTAGAGTGTATCGGGAAGACTGTACCCACCAACTACATCAAATTTATGACACATCTTACCAATCTTTTACTTGCAAAAAATGTGGCATCAACTTAGTTAAAATCCATACTTCTGACAGAATGTTTTGCTTGTTTAAAAGAGCACATCAGCATGTTACCACTGGCAATAACTGATATTTTGTCTTTGTTATCTGATCAAGCCAGCAGTGGGTGGTATATTTTGGAGGTGTAAAAGGTCAGTGCCATATTTTTAGGAACTCAACAGGGTACACAAACTTCAGAAAAGGTGTCATGTGGTGCAGTGTGGGCTGTGTGTGTCTTACCTGGAGAGGGGCCACTCCGGTGGCCTGCAGAGCCTGCTGCAGTGCCTGACTGAACAGACTAGAAGTGACAGGAGTCCCTGCTGCTGATGACGAGCCACCTGACGAAATGTCCTGTAGAGACGGACGAAAAAAAGGGTTTATCATCATATCAAAACCACGTAACTTTTTATATGAACTGCCTTATGCATTGTATGAACACATTCTAATAAATGTAGTTCAAAATGACCTGGAATATCATTACAAAATCTCATTACATTAACATACACTAAAGTGAAGAACATTTATTCCCCTTTCCCTATAAAAGAACAACCTCAGTTTTGAAGACATGAGGTTTTATGACAGCAACATGATAATTATGTTTGTGTGTGTTTACTGTTGTGTGTTAAAGTGATTAACCCTGCACAGGTGTGTGTGTGTGTGTGTGTGTGTGTGTGTGTGTGTGTGTGTGTGTGTTTGCTCGAGACTCACTTGGCTACCCAGAACTGGTGTGACTGCACTGCTCTCTGGAGTGCTAGCCAGTGCTAAAGCTGTAGCTAGCTCACTTTGCGTGATTGTTCGAGGTCCCGCAGCTCCACTGTTTCCCAGACTCATTGGTCTAGAACCCACAGCAGGCCTCGCATGCCTGGACAACCGAGTACGACTTTCCTAAATCACAACATAAAGGTCAGGATTAGTAACACAGAATTACAATTATTCTGATTGTAATTCTGTCACACTCTTTCACACACTCACTCACTCTGTCTCTATGTCTCTCACCCACAATGTGTATAACAATGTTTTCAGGTTGAGCAAATGAGTCACTGCTAATGATACTATAAACTGCAGCAACGTACTTTTAGAAAAATGTTTAGTATGTACTTATCTATAAATAATCAGACGGTATTTTGTTGTTTTGACTCCAACACACTCCAGCACACTATAAAGTTTAGACTTTTGGACCATATACATTCATATCGCTAAACAGAACTTTATTAGGCATAAATATGGATTAAACTTCATTTATATATTAAAAAAATCAAGAGGTCAAAATATTAAATGTGCCAGAAGCCAGAATTCAGGATCTTAGCGATAGCAAACGAAGTGGGAGAAGCCTATTCAGCAGCATGACCTCAGAGGATTCATTACAAGATGTAAGTCACCAGTAAACATAAGTCTCAAAAACAGAAAGGTTTCACTTCGCTAAAATGTACGTAACATAGTTAAAAAGTGTTCAGGGAAGAGATAAACCTGCACCAGAGTGATGGAATGAGGAAAGTACAGAGAGGAAAAGAACTACTGAGAACCACCTTATCAGTGAAACATGTGAGCTTGCATGCCTGTCAGTGGAACTTTGCGTTTCTAAATGATGTTAATGCATTATAATGAATTCAGACCTTCTTAACTGCTCAGATCCACCCAAATTCTCAAAAATCTGCTAATTCTTCCTCTTACAGGACAATAAATCAGAATATACTAATAGAACTAAAGACTAAAAACCAACCAGAGCAGGAATGCTCTCAGTCGGTCAGTCACTTGACCCGAATTCCACTGACAACATATTTACTAAAGATAAAACAGTAGGGATTGACATGCTCTACAGACCAGATAACAAAAAGAGGTCACATACTTCAGACAGTTACTGATTATGCAAATTTGTTCATAATTTGTACATATATTCAATGCACCAAGATCGTTTATGGGTCTTACATCATTCTACCACTAACTCCTTCATTAAAGCTGGCCTTCTGTGCTTTGACCTCAAACGAATTGTATCTTCTTTAGTCTAAAATGTTGGTGTACTGCGGAAAAAACCAAATGTTCTCTGTCCAATTACTTAGGACATGCATGTCTTAACATTAAAAGGCTTTATTCTGCAGCATGGCTGTATCACTCAATCAACTTCACAGGACTATACATTAAATAAAATAATAAACAAACAAACTGAAAACTGATAACTGGAATAAGACAAACGACTCACAGACTGGAAGTCTTCCTCATCATCAGACATGCCCTCGAAGAGAAATCCCCCTTTTTAAAACAAGACCATAGAAACAGAACAGTAAGCCTACTGTATGTAAAGGATAGATTTGGTGTTCTTCGACCCAGAAATTGCTTCTGATCATTAATAACTGTGCACAGCATTACCTTACCATTAACTCATCACTGTTCAGAGGATCTATTGTTTCTGTCCTAAAATATCTTGGATAAAAAGACACATTTTCCTTTAGAAAACTGGAAATTCAAGAAGGTCTGAATTGAAGAAAAGCAAATCTTTTTTTTTTCCCCCGGCCTGTCAGTAACACAGATAACACATAACAGTGTGTATGTGTAGCTGTGCTATCATCATTCAC
>JBBPCY010000019.1:5003942-5017579 GCA_037974405.1 Brachyalestes nurse | reverse complement strand
ATCATACACCTACACACCTTCACACACACCATCATACACCTACACACCTTCACACACACCATCATACACCTTCACACACACCATCATACATCTACACACCTTCATACACACCATCACACATCTACATACACAAGTTTACCAGATCCATGTCACAGTGTGATTTGTAATGATCTTATAAGATTGATGAAATGACTGTACAGGGCATGAAGGGAAGCACAGGAAAATCCATATGAATTCCCATATAATACAGATTCATTGTAGAGACATTCCCTTCCTTATCCCACGTTTTTAAAACTTTAATTGAGCTGTCCCTTTTTTGTGCTTTTTTTTGCGCAGCAGAAGTTATGAAAATGTTTGAGACGGTGTTGTCATAAGTTATAGCAGGGTGTATAGCAGGCTAAACTGAAGTATGTGCACCAGCGTGTTGAAGCTGCATTGTTTTCAAGACAATATGTTGTTTTCAGAGCTCCTTTCATCGTCTCACTCTCTAACTTAGCTTAGTTTTTTTTCCTTTGATGGCTAATGGAGGCATAATGAATAGCTTAGTCTACTTTTTGGGTGGTGTCAAGGCTGCTCCAAGTAATCATGAGCAGCAGTTAATTAGACGCTTCTTTCTTCAGCTTTATTGTGCGCCAACAGCAGTGAGCAGTTTTAATCAAAGAGGGCTAATTCTCCGACTTTGTCGAGTAAATGGCAGGTTCCTGCTGTGTGTGAGCCTCACGTTCCACTCTACGCTATAAACTGCATGGGGTGCTGGCAGGAGCTCCCACAGCCTCTTTTATTTGGTTAAAGTGGTAGTTTCACGAAAGATGTAACTTGCACTGTTTTCTCCTCACCCCAAATGTAGTCACTCACCATGGTGTGTGGCATTTGTTTCTTTAGTTTTGCGATGACCTGAGAATTAATAGAAGTGTGTTTCCTTGCAATTATTATGGTGCAAACCAGCTATTTCATCACATACTTGTCTCAAACCATGTCACTTTGTGAAATCATGTTAAATAGACTTGCTTATGTGGTTTCTAAAACTGTATGACGCATCATTATCTATAAAAATGGACAATTATTACAATCAAAGTTCAGGCTTCATGACTGCCTCTGGTTTTTGCTATGCAAAATGTGTTTGTCCATTTTTGGGTTGTTGCACAAAGCTTCCATTACATGTTAGCTACATTAGCCTTGGAAGTAAATAAAATGTCTTGCCAAATTATGACTTTAACCATGTGAATAAGGCTGTGGGCATATATTACTTCCAGTAGCTTTCCATAAACTTCTATTATTTATTAGCTTCTATTATTAGCCTGAAGTTCAACACTAAAGAGGCAAGGTTCAAACACTAAACACACCTTGTCTGATCGTTTATGGCATAGACCTACGTGCAGGGGGTGCAAGGAAGAATAGTTGCCAAAAAATGGGTTATTTCCACTATTTTACCATTACCAGCATTGCAGAAAACATGTGTATGTTCATGGATAGTAAAGACTAATTTTCTGTAAGCGCTTTTTCCTCACAAGGGTCGCAGGGACTTCGCATTGTGCAGGATAGTAAACAAATTAGCTTTATTAGCACTGTAGACAATGTGACCTCTGGTTCTTATTACCACCATTATAAAGAAGTCAAGTAAGTAGTCAGTTTCTCTACAATATGAAAGCACTCTCAATGATTGTTTGCCTCTCAACCACTGAATTAGAATGAAATTTGGGGAAAAAATGGTGGAGTTCCACTTTAAGACTCCTGTGCAGATAGATCCGAGGGTCCTGCGGCCTTCCTCTAATTGTTCTTGCTTTTCTGCCAGTTTTGCCACAAGCTCCTGGCCCAGCTGTGCACTAGTTTACCGCTGCACATGAACAGCAGTGCTGCTGCTGGATCCCACTCCCCGCTTATGAGGAAACTAGACTATAAGTTTTTCTCCACTTTTTAAATTGTTTTTTTAACACTGACAGTCTTGTCCAGTCCTAATCAGGATATGGAACAGAAGACAGTTCTACTGTATTTTCACACAGTTCAAACTTTTCTTTGAGTTGTTCCTTTAGGAGTAGGGAAGCTGGAAAGTCTACATACACACACACACACACACACACACACACACACACACACACACACACACACCTGTCTTCATCTGTTTCCAATCAGCCCCTCCTGGCTGAGGTGAGAGCCGAGCGTATGTTCTGCCGTTGATCGCTATCACTCGTGATTGCCTCCTACACTTCCTCACCCCCGCGTCTTGTTTTAAAGCTAATTAAAAATTTAGAGAACGTGCCTTTTAAAATGATTAGAGAGACAAAAGTTTCCATTAAGTCTTCCTGTCTACAGAAAGAGAAAGGAGAGAGAGAGAGAGTGAGGGGGAGAGAGACAGACAGAAAGAGAGTGCACAAATAGAGTAGCAGGAAAAATCAATAGTCCCGTCCAGTGGTGATAGAGCTGATGTCAGTCTGGGGCCGACCATAAGATCATCCACCTGGCTGGACTTTTACTTCCTTAAAGGTGTCCAGGAGCAAAAGAGTCCACGTCCCACTCTCCCCACCAACACATGTACCTCTGCTCTGCATTCATCCGTTCCTGCTTCAGCTCCTAATGAGCCGATCTTCATGTGTTTGCTTTGAATAGTGAGTCTTAATTAGCCGATCCTCTGTGCTTCATGTTTTTTTTTTGTCTTTTTTTTACCTCAAAGAGCAAAAGAAAATCAAAAAAAAAGTAGGGGAGGGGTGGCAGTGGAGGTTTTATTTGAGAGGACCGAACACCTGCACCACTCTCGACCACAAAAGCCTCCAATAAAACACAAAAGCCCCTGTTTATTCTTTAGGTTTTACACTAAAGCGCAGCGGCTGTAATGTGGATGAATTATGTCAGAGTGTGTTATTTGCTAGGCTAAGACTTTTTGGTAGTGTGTGTGTGTGTGTGTGTGTGTGTGTTTATTAGGCCACAGGTAAAGGAGAGGAGGTTTTATTGCCCTGTTGGTATATTTTGTTAGCAGATGTAGCATTGCTCAGCTAAACGTATTGGACATTTTTCTGGATGCTTTAAAAGGTGCTTTATTGATCTGAGCGGGAAGCGTGAAGCGTTAGGATTGTATTTACATGCCGGTGTTCTTAGTGCTGAAAGCACTACCATTAGACTGGCCTTTCAGCCCACCGTAGCGCCGGATACGTGGAGGCTGTGACTGGAATGCTCATTTTTGCGGAGTGCTGTACTAATGTGTCTCATCAGAGTGAAGCTCATTTAGAAGGGTCCTTCATTGCCAGGGAGACCGTTCTGCATGCCAGCCTGGCTCTGCACATCGCATGCAATCATCGGGCCCACTTTAGCCAATCAGGGCTCAGCTTGGTGCAGCGCTGGTTTAAGCTGGTGCCAGGCGGAGAGCTGCGAGAGACTCTAATTGGGTTGAGTTTCTAAACAGTGACTGAAGGAGTCAACTCGGTTTCGTCAGCGAAATAACTGAAGTGGTGCTTGGCTGGTGCGCAGTGTCTTTTGTGCTGGGTTGTGTTTGCATTTTGTTTTGAGGTGCAGCTGCAGGGACAATCATGCATCCCGTCATATCCCTCACTTCATACTGTTACGATGTTGTACCAAAATGCTTAATATGAACCCTGATTTGAACATTCTGCATTTGAGGAAGCTCGCTTGAGTTAAATCTGACTTTAACAAATACATCCATCCATCCATCCATCCATCCTCCTGCATGCTCTGCTATTTCACTCACCGCCTGGCCACTCTCTGGACCCCCTCCCTCTGGGGGTTTTCCACTCCCACCTCTGGGCGGAGACTATCCTGAAAGTTGTCTTGGGTTCAAAGACCTTGTGTTTGTTTTCTGTTTGTTTATAAAACCTAGAATAAAAGAAATTTGGGCATTTTTGTTCTTTATGTTCATTTGCGCGTGATTTTTAAAACCCCAGTAATGATTATTATTACCTGTTTTAAAATGACAAAAATTTCAGTTCTACATGAAGTAGGAACACGAAGCTCAGCATGACGTCTGACACCTCGAGCATCAACACAAACTTGGGTACCTTAAACTGATTCACCATTTGCTCTGCCTTTGCCATTAAACCGTGCTGCTTGTGTTCCAAGTTAAAACAACAAATATTACAATGAATCTTTGCCAGCTGATCACTGATAATCTTACAAACATTTTTTGTTTTGGACATTATGTTAAAGATGACATTAAGATATGCAAATAAGATATTATCTTCTTAAATATGCATATTTGCAGATTTTTCAAAACCCAAAAATCCATCCTTTGAATTAAAATGTGCATTTCATTGTGAAGGCGAGCTCCAGAGAGAGGATTTTACTCAGCAGATTAGTGGAACCTCCCAGTTTTATTGTTTAATTTATAAAATGTTATACTTTTGGTTTCAGGTTTGAGAAAAGCAGGTTTAAAAATGGGCCTCAGACCTGCATTACCCTCAGAAAACCTGCTTTGTTTGTGTGAATGTTGTTATTCTTACAAACGAAATAGACATATTTGGATATTTTAGAGAGATTGTACAGGACGACAGCTTGTCAGTGATATGACACCACATGATTCTACAGTGTTTATGGGGCTAAGTCTTCATAAATCTCCCTTTCATCTTTTGGATGCAGTTTATCCAGAAATCTAATTTGTAGTCTCTCGCCTTAAAGCAAATGATCCTTTTTCCCTTGTGCCTTGAAATGTTGTAGTTTTGTGTCTGTACTTCGTGTTACCAAGTGTTGCATCACATCTGTTAATGTTGCTAAGTAATGAAAGCTTATGTACAGCATTTAGCATCATGCAGACCATGTGCCTAAATGACTCAAACCATCTGGAGTTAAGTCGTGTCAAATAGACTTCCTTATGTGGTTTCTGACAGTGTGACATATTGTTATCTAAAAATAAGCAAATAAAACTGAGCCAATTGGCCATGAAGGGCAGAAAGGACAAAAAGGTATAAATTAGATGCTGTGTCATTGTCATATGATTATATTTTAGAATTATCAGCACTGCCACTATTGTTTATATTACAGAGTAATCTAGTAGTTAGTTTGATGATTGAGTATACTTGCACTTTATGATTAACAGACATTTGGTTACACTTCATATCTCGAACATCTATGATATTACAAAACAACAAGAACCTTACAACATGGCATATGCCCAAATTTTCAGCATTTTTCACAAATATGGTATTTTAGAGTCCCATAGACCCCAGGATAGGCTCCCCAGGATAGACACACGGCCCTAGTAAGGAATAAGTGGTTACAGAAAATGAATTTGCAAATGAACATATGTGTAAAGAACACAAGCATGCATGTGCCAGTAACCAAGCAATGCAGCTCAGAATGCTCGTCTTTGATTCAGCTTGAATCCCAATTGTGCCATTTACTCTCTGGTCTGGATCCAGAGCTCCCATTATTAGGTCTCTAAGCAACAGCCAGTCAGAACTGTGTACAGACAAATGACAGAGCTGATCAGGTTGCACCAGTACTGTACTGGTGTGTATAAACAGGTATGTGTTGTTTACTCACCTCTGAGAAGACTGATTTACTGTATACACCCCTAAACGTGGCCAGGGGTACGTCTTTGTCTGTTTATTCTGTGCTCGACTTTGATTTGACAATGACCACACAGAGCAAAGACCACATTTGTCCAGTCTGAGTATAACCCGTGCATATTTAAGCAGTGTCACTGTTCTGCAGCTGTTCGTTTTCCTGTAGTCAGTTTTTATAGTAATGTTTATTCTAATGGATGGCTAACATATGGCAATAGTGTAATACTGAAGTGAACGCACCAAAGTATGTCATTTCTGAAATTAGAATTTCAATGGCAATAACATTCAGCCATTGTATGATTTTATTCTCTTATCCTTAAATACTTTTGATAAAGAGAGATGAAAATGAGAAAATTCATTTTAATGTCATTATATCAGCTCATAATTTACTGTGTTATGTTAATCTTAACAATATTAAGTTTTACAATGACTATTATAGTTAGGCCTTCGGTTTAGCCCTTAAATATAAAGACACACTTTGAAAAAATTTGGAAAAGCCCCACCTTTACAATTCCAGTGCTAGTGTATGATTCTAGTAGCATGTGTGTTTGCACAAAGCTAATAACAATGGACAACATTTTATTTGGTCACTACCACTGGTGGTCTAGTGGGTAGGGAATTGCCCCTGTGATCAGAAGGTCTTGGGTTTGAATCCCAGGACTGCTAGTGGCACCACTGAGGTACCCTTAAGCAAAGTACGCTGCTCCCCGGGTGCTGAGTTCCTGACTTCTCACTGCTTCACTTGGCGAATTGGTTAAATACAGAGAAAGAATTTTGTTCTGTTCACAATGAGTACTGTGGTGTGGTGTGTTCACGTAAAAATGATCACTTTACTTCACTTTACATTCCATGCTTTGTAACAGGTACATTACCAAACCAATAACTGTGTGTACAGTATTTCTAGAATGACTCCCTAAGTAAAGAGTCCTGCAGAGACCCTTGATTGATGTTTTTCTTCTCAACCATGGCCTAAACCTACTGGAAATTAAAACATGTTTGGTTTATTCCTTCCTAATTACAATGGTAGTTAATCTGACATGTGAGGCCCTCAATCAAGAGGTCTTAACCAAGTCAAGTCAAGGTTATTTATATTGGCCATTGTCAAACACAGAGATCATTCAGTGTGCTTTACAGGAACAGAATAAGAATAGTAATAAATCAGGAAATATAAAAATAGCAGGAAGTAAAAAAAATAAAAGAATGCACAGAAAATCAATAAAAGAGGATTCAAAGATTAGAAGCGCAATGGAACCAATGGGACAGTTTATTTAGGTTGTTCTGAATAAATATACCACAGAGGGAAACAAATCAGATTAGATGATTTTCTGCTTGCCATTTCAAGAATTTACAACCAAAACTTAGTAATAAATATGAAATAAGGAAGAGTATTGCTGCAGCACTTGCCTTTGAAACACAAACAGGATTATTTTGAATACAAATTACAGGCATGTGTTTTCTTTAGTTCCCTGAAATCATTTGGCCTTCTCTCAAGGCCTAGACGACCCTGAGGGTTCCCTGTTGTTGGTTTACACAAGACATTCAGGCCAGATTTAAGTCCTTTGGTTGTGGAGTAAATAGGGAAATGATGTGTTATCCCAGGGTTGATGGATTCACACAGTTTGGGAATGGTTCAGTGGGAAGACCCAGCAGTCCAGACGCCACTTCGCCAGACTGAGTGGTCGTGATTGTCCAGTGTTTAAAGTAAACTAAAGTAAAGTAAGGTAAAGTAAAGTGGCCTCTTATAGTCACGTGTGAAACCACAGTGTGAACAATGTGAAATTCTTTCTCTGCATTTAACCCATTCACCAAGTGAAGCAGTGGGATGCCACCAAGGTAGGCGCCCGGAGAGCAGTGTGTGGGGATGGCACTTTACTCAAGGGTATCTCAGTGGTGCCACTAGCAGTCCCTGGGATTTGAATCCACAGCCTTCTGATTGCAGGGACAACTCGCTAACCAAACACCAATTTTAGACGGTGTGTAAAGTCTGGCATGCTCATCGCTCTCTGATCAGTGGGACTGTTGAATTCTTACTAAAAGAGAGAGGTTTACTGCACTCAGCTGAACTTTGCCAACATTAAAAGCCGATGCTGATCATACAGAGCTGAGTATGACAGGCCAGGCTAGCAGGGATGCTCGCTGATTGATGATTTCGCTGAACGCAGGGCACAGAGCGTTCCCGAAATGAATGAGCGCTCCGCTGTTTTGCAAATTATTATCACAGGCCTGTAATTTATTATGGCAGGACATGCTTATCAACAAAGGGTCATTGATATGGGTCATCGCTGAGGTGATTTCCATTCAGAGGTCAAGGCAGGGCGCATAGTTTTCCGTAGAAACGAGCCGACTTTGGTCCGGTTGCCTCTTCTGTTATCAGGGCCTGTCATCAAGATAAAGGAAATGATGTCATTTTAAGAGGTGTATCTTTTAAGCAGGCGAAAAGCGAGTCGTCTCGGGGGAGCGAGGGATACGCTGTTCTTCTGAATGCCAATAAGCCGACTCTCCGCTTTTTCCAGCTATAAAGTAATTCATTGAAACTCACAAAAAAACAGCAGGCGGCTGCTGTGCAAAGATGCTGATTAGACAAAAGAGTGTCCCAATCCTTCACAGTTTGCCAAGTTTTTCAGCTCCCACTGTGTTTCATATCCCCTTAAACACAAGCACTCACACATATACACACACACACACACTCACTCACGCACGCTCACGCATACTGGGAGACAGGTGGCCTCGCGTAGCCACTCTACTCTGTCAAGAAAAAGTTTCTATAAAAGAGTGATCACCACCTTTTTCATTGAAATGAATGCCACATGCTTTATGTCGGAGGCAAATCCAGGCATTTATTCAAACCAAATCCCTCTAAGGGGGGGAAATCAAATCTTAGACCTCCTTATGTCTCCCTGTTTAGCTTATCCCTGTCCTCTGACATTTCCGCCTTGCCGTCTATGTGATTGCATTTATTGTTATTACTGCTAATCAGAATTCACAGAGGGTCCCTTGGTGGGCTTGCTGGAGGAGAGGAAAATAAGTAGATGGATAAATAAATAATTACAAATAACCACAGAAATGTCAGTGAGCTCGAAGAGGAGACGATTATGGTATTTCATTTGTTATTTGGGGGTTGGGAGGGGTGTGGTGGAGGGTACCGCATATATTACTGTTGCCGTGTTGGCTTTGTCTGTCCATGGTGATCCACTGGATAAAGGCTGTAGAAAAATATTGTTTTATAATCACACATTTCATATTAAAAATGATACTTTTCGTTCATTCATTTTCTGTAACCACTTAGTTCTTACTAAGGTCACGGTACCCGGAGCCTATCCCAGGGTCTATGGGCGCGAGGCAAGGATTTCACCCATTTCAACCATTCACATCTAAATTAAGTGTAGAATCCCCAATTGACCTGACGCACATGTCTTTGGGCTGTGGGAGAAACTAGAGACCCAGGACCCAGATTCAAACCCCCAACCCTGGAGGTGTGAGGCAACAGTGCTGCCCACTGCACCATAATAGGCCCCTTGCAAATGTTAGTGAATTTGTATTTATGCTCCAAGTTTAACATATTGGGGGAAAATTGTGCAAAATTTGGGCATACGTTATAAGGTTCTTGTTGTTTTGTGATATGTTAACCTGTGTATTTCCTGTAAAGGATGCACAATGTCAGTAAAACATAGTTGTTTATTTGACAAGATCTCTCTTGATTACTCAATTAAAACTGATTACTCAATTAAAACATTAAGAATCAGTGTAGTGGTTATTTTACCCACAGCACCACTGTGGGACGCCAAAAATGTATATTTGAAAAAGTGTATGAGACTTTTACCTGAACTTTGTTATATAACAACCAGGTGCCATAAGCAGTCATGATTTTTCATGACCGATTATGTCTATTAGTACAACAATATCATGTTGCAGTCATCTTTTAGGGCTCTACCAGTAAGTGTTAAAGAAAGTCTGAATTTTTTCAAGCCAGAGAGACCTGTATGTATGATTGGAAGATGATCCATATGTGCAGAAGAACCTTGAGAGAGGCCCTGACTCTCTTCTCCTCCTGCTTAGTTTTCCTTCAGTGCCTCTTTTCAGACATCTGCTGAAAGCTGGCCAAGAATCATTTTCCATGTCTTACCTGTCTTTTATGTATTATTCCTTATTTTTACAAAAAAAAAACAGTTGATGATTTTTGGAAATGGACTGCCTTGAGTCATTTATCCTGCGCTAGCTTCAATGACTGTGGATGCACTGTTTTTGTTCATCACTTGAAGTTGTTGGATCCGGGTATTTTTCTGTTGGCTTTTACAATATTCCACAGTCCAAACAGCCCCCAGCTCTCCCTACAACATCTCACTATTTCACTTACTGCCTAAGACTTACTCCCAGTACATGATTTTCTTCTCTTCATGCATCTTCTCTTGTCTTCTCTTTATGTATCTTCCCATTCCTGTTCAGTTCTGTTCTCTTCATGTGTCTTCTCTTTATGTACCTACTCTTCTTTTCTTGTCTCGTCTTGTCTCTTCTCATGCATCTTCCCTTTTCTCTTCTGTACTGTTTTTCTCTTCTCTTCATATTAACTCTCCCTCTTAATCGTCTATTCTTTTCTCTTCATGTATCTTCTATTCTCTTTTCACTTCCCTTCTCTTCCTATATCTTCTATTTTCTTTTCTCTTCCCTTCTCTTCATGTATCTTCTCTTCTCTTTTCTCATCCTTTCTTTTCATGTATCTTCTCTTCTCTTTTCTTTTCCCTTCTCTTCATGTATCTTCTCTTCTCTTTATGTTTCTTCTCTTTTCTCTTCATATATCTCCTCTCGTCTCTTCTCGTATTCTCTCATATTTTCTCGTTTATTCTGTTTTCTCCATTGTGTCTCTCACTCATTTACTCATTTTCTCCAGCTGTCTGAGGGCTCATGTCAGCCAGCAGATATCACTTATTCCACTCGGAGTGTTTCCCCGACCCACTTTTTGAGGCGACTCTCTGTCTTGCTCTATCCCTTGCTCTCCTGTGGAATAAGAAGGGGGGTGACTTTGATCCTGGTGAATGATAGATGGGCAAGAAGAAGAGAGAGAGAAGGAGAGGCCAGTGAGAAGTGTGTGAGCTCTTTATTCTCACAGATGAAAGGACAGTAACAGAGGGAATCCTGCTAAAGTAACGTTAGCATGGTACTGCTGACCTGCCAAGTTCCAGGGTCCAACTCCACATAGCCTCAAGTGGCTGACCATGTTGGGTAGATTGAAATTCAGTAAACAGAAGTTATTACTCTGACGGATGTAAAAATGCAACAGTGTGGTGTGGAGCATTGATATAAAGGTGCTGATTCATCTGCCTTTTAACTTTGAAAGAATGAAGATTCAAAAGATTCAGGATTCTTTTATTTGTCTTTTGTGCATTCAGGACATAGAAAATGTTGCTGGCTCTAGTTAATCACACACAAAATGTAAAACACGGTGTTTACCCAGAAAACATTTCACAGTATCAACAATGGCAATGCAGTGCAATACCAAATAGGATGATGCAAGGATAAAAAACAGTGTAAGGGCGAATTACATTCCCTTACACCTTATTGTAGTGCAAAAAACATTCATGGGACATAACATAGTACAAGTTTGAGGATGATAAGGAGTGTAATGTTCATTTGTAAACAAATTTACCAATAATTAATAACATATATGTTTTTAGCTCAAATAAAATACAAATGAGAAAATATGTTTTTTTTTTCCTTGTTTATATTTCAATACTGTGTAAATACTTCAGAACAATTCTAAATTATGCCAAAACGATCAAACTGAATTTGAGATTTCCCCGAATCACCTAGCTAAAGGATCCTAATCAATCCGGATCATTGCGAAGTCATTATTTAACTTTGTGTTCCTTCTTCAAATCATCTCCCCCTAAAATTTCTGGTAATGGAAAAATAAAGGCCAAACAAACAAGGCACTCCACATCCCAAGCTGAGAGAGCCAGAGGTGTAGAGAAAAGAGAAGGAGATGAGTAGGAGCTGTAGAAAAAGAGCTAAGGTGGATGATGGGTAAATAGAGCCATTAGGGACAAATCTATTGCAGTGGGAAACAAAATCACATCATCAAACAAGCGAAAGAGAGAAATATGATCCTGCGGGCCTCAGGGGCATCGGCGCAGAAATGATAGCCCTCCGCAACATTTGTCTTTATCAGTCCGCCCTCACTCAATGGCAGAGACAGGGCGAGAGATAGAAGAGGGGGAGAGGAGAGAGACAAGGGGACGGAGTGATGGAGAGAGAGAGGAGGAGGAGGAGGGGTGGAAAGATGCACGGTGTGGCTACTGTTTCTAACACCGCATCCATTTATTCCATTATCTCTCCTACACCCTTTTTCTCTTCCTCTCTCTTTTTCACTTTTTCCTCTTCCTCTCTATCTCTCTTTTTCTTTTCCACTTTTTCCTCTTTCTCACTCTCTCGGTCTCTCTGTCTCTCTGTCTCTCTCTCTCTCGCTCCCCTCCCTCCTCGTTTCCCCCTCCTTTGTGTTGTTTTCTCATTCTACATTTACACGCACTGACGCCCTCTTATCTCTGGTGGTCCAGAACGCTCAGAAGATTCCTTCATTTTTATTTGCGTTTATTTTATTTGTTTGGTTATTTATATGCTTTTCCTCTCTCCTTGCCGGTGCACCTGACACGCCGTGCAAGCCTTCGTGGTGGCATTTTGATATGATCCACTAATGACCTGACCAGATAGTATATGTATATATATATATATATATATACATATACTATCTGGATATATATATATATGCATCGGTTTTTTTCCTTCTCGTGATATTTGCACAGGGAGTCCTCAAGGACATTAATATAGAAATAGATGTCATATTGATTTCTTGCATACGCAATTACAAGTTGCCCCACTGAGAGACACCTGCCTTTTAATTATTTCTGGGTTATTTTGGCTCCATAGGACATGCAGTTTCTTCTTTTTTTCCCCTCATTATCTTTTTACAGGCTACCAGCCCTATATTCTTGACTTTCATATTGTTTCTAAAGTAAAAAAAAAGCTATTGAAGAGCAGCCTAAGTCACAGAGTGCTCTTTACAGGCCACATTTCTGCTTGTGGATTAAACCCAGTTCTGCAGTGTTAGTAGCAGTAGTAAAGCAAAGGGTGGGGGGGTGTAATGGGTGTGGGGGGTGTAATGGGGTGGGGTGGGGGCAGTGTAATGGGGTGGGATGGGGGGGTTGCTAAAGGAGTCAACCTAGAGCTACAGTATGATACGCAGACACACTCACATTGCCTTGTAACTGCAGATTAATAGACTTGGAGGGTGAGAGGTGCAGATTTTTCCATTACTCCGTTCCATCAGTCTGTCTTGTTTGTTGCAAGACAAGGTGAGATTGAGTGGAATATGTTTTCAAATTGCACATACACTGCATAACAGCCTGCAACGCTCCTTTGGGCTGAGCTAAAGGCCGCACAGCTACTGCATAGTTAGTCTAGCAGGTGGAAAAGCGTCTCTCCTAGGCCTCCTAGACCATCCTGGGATCATCTATTTTTGGTTCAAAACAGCACACCTTCATCACAGTTCAGTAGCATGTTCAAAGGGCACTGTATGAATAATCAATGACTATTAAAAAATATTTTAAATATTTTATTATAAAATTGTTACTTACCTGTTAACTTGATTAGGTAGCATCCCACCTTCTGGAGTTTAGTGTTCCCCAATCTCAGAGGGCAGAAATGTGAAAATAATGATTTACAATGATAAGCTGGAGCACAGGAACACACTAAAACGGTCCCAGGAGAGTGTACATGGATTCTTGTGTTTATCAGATTGTAATATATGATGCAGATATTAGCATAACCGAGGATATCTTGGTTATCAAGACCGAAAACACGGCACTTTACTTACTTAAAACGTTTTTTTTTTTTATCTTAGCAGGACAGTTTACAAGAGTCACTGTCTTTTACTGAGAAACTAAATTATGGATTGTCATCTGTCAACGAAATGCGCACAAGTGGCATCTGAAACCAACAATAGGTGGCACTGAAAACGTCATTTAATTAAAAGGACACAATCATTACTCACACGTGTACTATTACTACTACTGCTACTGCTACTACTACTACTACTACTACTGCTGCTACTACTACTACTACTACTACTACTGCTACTAC
>JBBPCY010000019.1:4956256-4994250 GCA_037974405.1 Brachyalestes nurse | reverse complement strand
ATGCTTAACAAGAATAAAATCTGCAGTTTATGAGAGTCACAACCCTACAGATCAATGGCAACCACAAGATTGTATTTTGCAGCAGTCCAACGGACCTCGACAGAAGTTACGAGGGTGGTATAAACACAGCACGTGCAGCAGCACAGGTCTGTAAATAAAGCTGAGATGAAGCTTCACCAGCCTCTTTACATCTCATTCTACAGAGTGACCTGCATTATAAATACGACCCTTAGAGAGTAAGAACAGCCCGTGTTAAACCTTTCTCTAGTCTGTGAGCTCCTCCTGAACCACTCAGTCTCAGTAGCCTAGCCGTGCTAAGCTAACCAGACCCTGATATGACAGTCGCTGTTTAATTACTCACCTGAACAGACTACTGCCACTCCAACACAGTTTTTGTAGAGACATTTTCAAAACATTTACTCGGGCTGTCGCGCTACTGCATGCAGAAGAAAAGAGGCTGACAAGACCAGAAAGATTAAGAAAAGGTCATCACCAAACTACACAGAGCAAATGTGCTAGAAAAACGTCTACCGTACAGAAACACGGAGCAGAGCATGGTTCCTACTGTCCTACTCTCATCGCTGCATAACTAAATATGAGAATGTATACACTATATGGACGAACGTGTTAGGACCTCCTAATTATTGAATTCAGCTAGGATTCTTACTTCCAGTGAAGGGCAACTTAATGCTTCAGCATACCAAGACATTTTGGACAACGTCATGTTTCCAACTTCGTGGACACAGTATGGGGAAGAACCTTTTCTATTCCAGCATGACTGTGCCCCAGTGCAAGGTCCATAAAGACATGGCTGGAGGAGTTCAGTGTGGAAGAACTTGACCGGCCACACAGAGTCCTGACCTCAACCCCATCCAATACCTTTGGGATGAACTGGAATAGAGACTGCAAGCCAGGTCTTCCCATGCAACATCAGTATCTGACCTCAAAACTCAAAAATCTTGTGGAAAGCCTTCCAAGACGTGTAGAAGCTGTTATAGCTGCAAAGGGGGAACCAGCTCCATATTAAAGTCTATGTATTTGAATACAGCGTCATTAATCTCCCTGTTAGTGTAGTCCCAATACTTTTATTCATATATATGTCCACATATATATGTCATGTGACGAGCAAAATATGAATGCATCGTGAACTCTGGGTCATTACACTACCATCACCCCTGAAATAGTACTTACAAATTACATACTTTAATAATGTAATTACAATCACACAATTTCCCTTTTACCATGAGAACAGTTCACAATAATTAGATTAGTGAAAAACAGATCAAATATTTTTAACACTTGATACTAGTCATAATACTTTAGGGCAGAAGTACATAACATGGAAATACCATGTCCATAATGTTTTTTTTTAATTACAGGACAGAAGTCATTTATATTTCTAAGTCAGAAAGGCACAGTAACAAAGGCATCCTGTTTAATACTTAGAGGTAAAGAAAGTGATAAATTATATTCTTGGAACATTTTGGAACATAATCCACACAAATATCATAGGAGGACCTCAGGAGGGATTCAGAGCGGGCCCTTTAGGTGTTTGTGTCACAGTGATCAGCAGAGGGAACTGTTCTGCCGTAATGCTGCGCCAGTCTCTCTGCTTCTCTGTGTCCAGAGATTAGAGCACCCTGCACTGTACCATACAGAGTCTTTATGGTTGCCTCTCCAGCAAACAAAACCTGAAGTTCCTGAAACACAGATAACCAAATTATACTCAAACCTTTACTTAAATGACTAGATAAAAGGTCTATAAATTATTATCGCTTGTTTTATAATTGCAAATGAACATAAACTTTTCATATTTCAGTATAATCCCTGTGGCTATCCCAAAGACCATGTTAACAGTTCTTTTGCATCTATCTACTGCATCTACAGTTGTTATTGTTGCAATTAGGATAAATATACAGGGTTACTATTAAAACAGCAACCAAGTATAATTACAATAATAACATTAATAATTGAGTAATATGGAAAGGTGGTCACCTTGTTAGGGTTCTTCATGCCCACCAAAGGCTGAGCAAGGACATCCATGACCTGCCCATCTACACCAACAGGGATGAAAGTGTAGGAACCACGCGTGAAGTTGTTGCTGCGCCACTGTGTGCACAGAATATTCTTCGGTGCCGGGACATCTGGATTTCCTAAAAAGACGGAATGAACATCTTTAAATCTTTAAATATTAAACGTTTGTGTTTTGTTTTTACAAAACTCTTGTGAATTTTTTTTTACCACATTATCCCTGCTACCATACATTTTTTTATATTTAATTTGATCCCCTTGAGGTCCCCTTGTGAAGTTTCTTTTCATGTGCCCAAATCATTTTTGATTCATTTGTACACAACTATTTTCCAATGTTTCTTTACTCCTTGTTTGATTACTGCCCCTTTAAACCAGTTTACAAGTAAATATCTATGCTCTGATTTGCTACCCTCTATTGCATCATATCAAATGATCAAAACAGTTTTGTTCTTGTAGTTTCTGTACTGGGGAATGATCAATACACCTTGAAACATGTTAATAATCTTTACATATTATCTACATTTTTTATTCCAAAAAAGTAAGGACAGTTTTTCCCATGACATCAGCCCTTCAAATAGTATACAATTAACTTACCAGTAAATATTCTAATATGTTCAGTGATAGCACTGGATAGCTCCTTCTCTGTCATGGTTTCAATCATGTCAGCTACATCTCCAGGACACCAACCGATCAGGACATTACCAAACCTGGAGAGAGAAACAAATGTAGCTCTTCATACTAACATCACATGCTGCTTTTAAAGAAATCTGATTAGCATAAGCTTCTTTGCATGACCTAAGGCTTATTATTCAGCTACTACATGAAAAACAATGCAAATGACTGAGCTACTATGAAGCTGAAAGAATGGATCTTTTGCAACATGAAACTTAAGTGTTTAAAAATGCATGTCTTATTGTAGTTCAGCACAGAAGATACCTTTCCTCAGGTTTCATGACAGTGAACAGGTTCAGGTGTTTCAGCCACTCAGTTTGATTGGTGGACACAGATGCAACAGAGTCGTCGTCCCAAATAAGATTAATGCGACTGACATTCCTGTCCCAGAAAGCTTCTTCATACTCCAGAAAGATCTTGGCAATATTGCCAAAAGAAAGTTTATCGATCACCTCCACCTTCTCTGGTGGGAGACTGGGGTTAAAGAGCGTGGCTGCTTGAGCTTTTAGGCAGCCTGTAAAAAAATGCACTATTAAAGAGCTGTATCTTGTCTTTTCAGCAATAATGTGAAGAATTGCATAAACAAATGTATGATTAAATAATATATTAAGGGAACACAACTTCTTAACATTAGTACAAAGCTGTTGGCGGCAATTATGCTTCAAGATGTCTGTGGCTATGAAGTAATTTCGTTTTTACAGCACTGGAGTAAACCTGGCCATTTTCCTAGAAATTCCCCCATTCTATATTCTCCTCAGATTAACATACTCACCGAGAGAGACTGTGACGATTACATGGTCTGCCAGAATCTCCTCTCCTCCGTCCTCAAACACCACACGAACAGGGTACACCTGGCCATCTGCACCAGGGAAAGACCCGTCCCACTCAATCTTTCCCACCGCTTTATTCAGCAGCAAACGCTCCTTCGGCAAGTCCTCCGCTAACTTTTCCACTATTTGAAACATGAGCCTGAAACAGTGAAACATCAGGTCAGGTAGAACATGAATCCAGTGATGGCTGGGCCAAAACTTGAATTCACACAATTTTTCTGCTGACCACACACCTAAAATATACACCTCAGACCGGTTTTGTCTACACTTTTGTCTATTTTTATATATAAAATTGTCTGAAACTACATAAGCAAGTCAGTTTGAGATTACTTAATAACTCTCCAGCTCTCTCTGATGCCAATACTGAATCTGTCACTCAACCTGATATTTCTTTATGCAACTATCAAGCTTTAATCTAAGCCATTTTTAATTAAAATACATTGCTGGAGATTTAAAAAGATTTAAAAAAATTCTATCATGCCCAATTTGCTTAAAGACTCTACCAGACGACAAGAAGAAATACACAGCTAACAACATGACCTCGTACACTGTGAGTGTGTGCTATTTCAAGCTGGATCTGTTACAGGAGCGGATCAGATTCATTCTTCTTTACTCACCAACATCTGATCCAGTTTTATTAATTAGTACCAATAGGCATCAATATTGATATGCCCTTTCGGTTTGCCATGGTTTGAGGTAGGCGTGTGAGGAGTTAGGCATGCAGTTTGGACACCCGTCGGACACCCAACATGTCTTTGCCGAAAACACTGGAAAATTTGGTAGTGGGCCAAAACTTGGAACAGTTTTTGTTTGAAAGTAAACTTTGTCTCTAACATTTTCCGTACCCTTCCACATTGCGATCGTCCCCCATGTCGATGTAATACTGCCATGAATCCACAGAGACCTCATGCAAGTCTGAAGCTGCGATACTTAGCAGGTATTCTTTCCCAACCAAGGCAAGAACACTCGGCACACTCTTCTTCTCATCACCTTTCCAGGCCTCAATGACACCATGAGCTTTCTCAGCATAGAGTTCCCCGAGGCTTTTCCCTGACTTATTGCCACGACTCCGAATGATACGTTCTCCAGCCTCATATACTCTTTCGGCAAAGTTTTCTTTCACTTGCTGTCCATTGTGTTTATAGAATATGGTGTTTCCTTCACTAGGAGCTTGGCTGAGAAGGCCAGACCTTTTTAAAAGACAGTAAATGGGGTTCTTTTCAGATGCTCCATGGATGTACTGAGCTCCGGTGTCAACCCATGCCTTCCCTAAGAAAAACAAGCAGACAAATTAAATGCAGGCTGCTCGTGACAAAAACAGCCAGGAGTTACATAACTGCAAATTAAGTTCCATTCTCATCGATTTTATTATTTAGTTCTTTTTGTAATGCCGTACACCATATGAAGAGTCAGTGCGGTTCAAACAAAACATGAAGTGAAATCCAGATCATATGATCAGATTAGTGGTTTGTTTCCTCTTTCAAAAAAAAACAGTTATTGCAGAGTTCATCTTAAATGCTGATATTGTCATTTTTGTTGCTTTATTAACAACAATAATAATATAATAGAGATTTAAACATCATATGTATTTAGATATATATGGCATTTAAGTATATTTAGATCAGTGAAGACCAAGATGTCTGATTCTGTAGTTATCTATTAATAGCATCATAATTTGATCATCGTTTCTGTAATACAAGGCATTCTGGATATAAGATTTGTATAAATATTCATTTTCAGAGTTCATCTATATTTTTAACAATTAAATAAATATTTAAACATTTTTACATAGTTCATATTGCAATCTGTGCTGTTAACGAGGAGTACGACAATCATATTAGACTCATTTTATATATGCATGTCCACCAAAAATAGTGATATACACCGATTATGACACACACATGCGCACAGAGAGAGAGAGAGAGAGAGAGAGAGAGAATGAATGAAAGAGTTCACCTATATTCGCTTTTGCTATTCTTCCACCAACCGTGCCTGACGCTTCAACCAGCGTGAGGTCAGTGAAGTCCAGTTCCTTTAGTCTGGTGACTGCACCAAGACCAGCCAAACCAGCGCCAACCACCACAATTCGAGGTTGTTGTGCGACCTTCATTACTGAGGCATAAGATCAAGATCAAGTTATAACATGTTATGTTAATACATGTCTGCCCAAGACATCCGAGTACCAGAGACAGGTGTGTCGTAACTTGGGCTTTCAAAATTGCTTGATTTTAACTGCTTGTGTGATTAAAAAACAATTCGTTTAAATTACATTCTAAGGGAATCAGCTTGTTTATTACTTTGCAGTTTAACCAATAAACATGTCATTTTGAAGCTGAATTTAGTAGATTCTCCATAGGGGAGAACAGCACTTAAGTTGCTTTTCTGTCCATCACTTGAGAGAGAACCCACACCAGCAGGAGATCATGCCTGAAATGTCTGCTGTTGTAATTTAGTATTATCTGTGGTGACAGCCCTGTACAGTTTAACATACTCATTTAACCTCAGAAGCAGCTTGTTGGAACTGGATAAGGATAAGACACAACACACAGAGGAAGAGAAGTCCAGGAGCAGAATTGAGAAACACTGGTAACTTATCTGCTATCAGAGACATACTGGATCCACATGCTGTCAGTGTTAAATGTGTTTTAGTCTTTAAAAACCTACAAAATGTTTAGACAGTTTAATTCTAGTCAGTCGTGTAGTTTTATGCTCAGCAGCACAAACTTGTTTAAACTAGAGAACCCTCCGGTTTTGTCCTACCTTCTGAAAGACCTTCAGAGCCGAGCGAGCTGAGGCAAACAGCTGAAGTCTGCAGGAGACAGAGACGGATTCAGCTCTTTTATTCTGAATCATCTGCAGTACAGTCAGCTTCCTGGTTGGGCAAGAGCAGCGACTTTGATTTTCATAGCAGCCTGTGGGCATTTCATGCCAAAAACGTTAAAACACACGTCTAAAGAGTCCACTACTTCTACTGACCATCACATGTAACGTGGCAATAACCCAACACTTCAATGTGAAGGTTAGTCTTCTGCTCCTTTTCCTAAACAGCATATTTTCCACGCCTGCAGAAATTTCCCCTTGCTGACGTGAAACCTAACCAATGTTTATCACGGATCTGCGTTAAAATACAATTAACCACCAGAGGACGCCAGAACACAGCATTCCTCAAGGTGTGGGCACATCTCAAATTGCTCCGTGCTCCCTATGTAGTGCACTAGGCTCCATCAGCATCACAGTTCACAATATACACCATATAGACAAAAGTATTAGGACACCTGACCATCAACAGGGACTTCAATATTTAACATTGTATTAAAATACAAAGACTTTTACGTGGAGTTTCAGCTTCCACTCTTCATGGAAGGCTTTCCATGAGATTTTATTCCATTCCAGTTCATCTCAAAGGTGTTGGATGGGGTTGAGCTCAGGGCTCTGTGCGGCCCAGTCAAGTTCTTCCACACTGAGCTCATCCAGCCATGTCTTTATGGAGCTGCTTTGTGCACTGGGGCACAGTCATGCTGGAATAGAAAAGGCTCTTCCCCAAACTGTGTTGTTGGTCTCCTGAAGCATTAAAATTGTGCTTCACTGGAAGTAAGGGGCTTAGATCAAACCCTGAAAACCAGGTGTGTCCCATTACTTTTGTCCATATATGTGTATCTTTAAATAATGGCATGGATGTAAACAATGTGTTGACACTTTAGACCTCTTTTCTCCATGCATTTTCTTGCTTGTCAGATGAAGTCTCCTCTCAAGGGAAGGCCAGTGTAAGTGCTGCCAGAATTTCATCCCTGCTCCCCTCGTGGCAGTAATGTCATTAAAGATATTCATTTGACTCCTTTAGTCTGATTGAATTATTCAGCCTGGCCATGAGTGGCAGAGTTAATATTATGAGATTTTAATAAGCAGGCAGGTGAGGAAGGGTCAGAGAGGGGGAGAGAAGAAGAAAGGAGAGAGAGAGAGAGAGAGAAAGAGAGACAGAGGTATAGACAGTGGTCTGTCTCGCCGGTAATGGAGGTCTCATGAATATTTCAGCGATGACATGTTCAGTCAGAAGGGTCAAGAGCCGAGAACATTCCACAGATGAGCGCAGACTGCTTTCAGACGCGAGCCCCTTTCAAGCACACATCTGCGTCTCAAAATGTTCTCATTCGGCTCATGATGGGGGCTCTGAATGGAAGAAAGAGAGCGCTTACCCTCCTCTGCTGTTTGCGGAAGTCATGTCATCTGAAAGAAAAGTCAGAACTCAAATGGCAAAAAAACAACACTGTGGCTTTTGACTTTCTGCAAACAAAGCTCAAGTACCAACCTCACCTGCTTTCTGGTGAACAGCAATACTCAGTTTTCCTCCCACCCCAAATATAGTAAAGGCATGATTGGCATTCGGTGCTTGCTTCTACAGTTACAAGGCTAATGTAGCCAACAAACAACGGAAGCTTATGTCCCATCAATTAGAATCATGTAACCTGCTTGCCGGAGCCATCACACGCTTTCATCAAGTACAAAATTGTTCAGTTATCTCAAATAAACTTGATAATGTACTTTCTCACACATTATGCCGTACACTGTAGTAACTGATGTAAACATGGAGAAGGATGCAAACGCGAAAAGGAGTTGCAAAAAACAAGATGCAAAACAGGAAATAAAGAACACTGAACTAATACAGGGAAGAACCAAGAGGTAAAGTAAAATAAAATGAAACAAAGCAAAGCAAATAAAAACATAACAGAGATGAATAAGGACAGGCCAGGGCTGAGCAGAGATAAATAAGCCTAAACACCCCAGTGTTTATATAAAGTGGCTCTTGTAGTCATGCAGGTGAACAATGTGAAATTCTTCTCTTCATTTAACCCATTCACCCCAGGCAGCTGGTGGTGTGGTGGTTAGGGCGTTGCCCCTGCAATCAGAATACGGTGGGTTTGAATCCCAGGACTACTAGTGGCACCCTGGGCTCTATGTTCCTGGCTGCCCGCTGATGAATGGGTTAAATGCAGAGACCGAATTTTGTGCTCTTCACACTGTGTGCTGTGTTAACGTGTGACAAATGGTCACTTCACTTTATTGGCATGGTCCGGCACTGACATAACCATTTTCTTTTTTAAGGGTGTGCTGATCTATAAAACTGAATGGAAGCACATTTCATAGCTAAATACTGTAATAGCAGTTACACTGTGAGCACAAAATGCTTTGAAATTCAACAATAATTAATAATGAGCTGTGAATTAGAAATGTTCTCCATCTCATGCCAGGCATGTACCCCCCTAGCCCAATATAACCCGGATAAGGCAAATGGAGAGTCATTAGTGAGGTCCTTTTGTCCTGGTTCTGTTAGACTTGGCCTATCTTTGTTCCCATAGTCCTGCTCAAGGCTGCATTAAGGATGGGTGACTTTTGTCACAGAGGTCTTTAAGCGCTAAGTGCTGTGGCTTATCACCCTCGCGATCACACTCCCTCTGAAAAGGCCTCTCGTGTTAAGGTGACTCCTAACAGGTAATACACTGGGGAGCATGGTGGTTTTGAGACCTGCAATAA
The DNA here is from genome assembly GCA_037974405.1 of Brachyalestes nurse. Classification (NCBI taxonomy): domain Eukaryota; kingdom Metazoa; phylum Chordata; class Actinopteri; order Characiformes; family Alestidae; genus Brachyalestes; species Brachyalestes nurse. Next base: position 4,985,188 of record JBBPCY010000019.1, on the reverse strand, counting down.
GATGGAGTCGCAATCACAATGCTGAGATGTTCTGAGATGAAAAACAAGGTCTTTGAGTGGTGCCCCCTAGTGGAGATCACTCAGTGTAGTAATAATGTAGTTAGCAAGGGACTCAAAACTGGTGGCATTTGGTCTGGTAATCTGATTAATTCCTCAGAAGTGGAGGGTTTCATTCCAGATATGCATTAAAGGAATTTTCTTTGGGAGAAGGGGCTGGTGTACTTGCAAGAAATATCAACACGTCATTATGATTAATGGCGACTTTATTAGAGAAATAGAAATGTTTGCCTTCAGTAGCCTCATTATATCCAAGAATATAGTTACTGTTGTTGTTCTAAAAGACAGTCCATAAATAGTTAGGTGTGTAATTCATTACATGTGATTTACATTTTGGACTGACAGAGTCAAGTTAGTCCTTCTGAACAACACTTTATATTAGATTATAATGAAACAGTTCCTCTTCTATTACAATAGAGATAAATCCAGAATCAGATAAAAAAAACACATTAACAGACAGCAGAAATGGTCTAAATGGCTTCCATTGCTAAATTAGTTAAAAATGCTTTTACCTCATCCAGCAAAATTACATACAAATAAAAAAGCATAGCACTAAAAATCTTTTTTTTTAAACATAATATGCACATTCTATTTGCTCTTTGCATTTCAGCATGATTGGACTAACTGGTCTAAGATTTTAGCCAGCTGCTGTTTGCACCAATGGAAATGGTCCAAATGACCATAATGACTGAACTGCTACATTACCTTGTATGTTACGACTTGGGGATTTTTTCCCCCTTCTACAAAATTCCTATTTTGGTTTTATTTTAGCACGGATGAAAGACGCAGCTTGCCAAGAGAAATAGTTTTAAACCTTTTTTCCATTGGTTTCTGCACAGTACTATACATGTACAAATGAAAGCTCTTGCAGGTGCTGAAATGGGGGGTTTGCTATCTGGATCACACTGAGCCTGAACTCACCTGGTCAAGGATGTAGTTTGTGGCTGCATCGGTGGCAATAAGGCAGCAGACTTGCCGGCCAGGTTAAAACAGTTGCTTGGAGACTAAAACTCAGCACATGGTTTTGTCTGATTAATATCCCCAATTCCTAGCCAGCGTCAAAACGGTTTGACAATAGGTTTTTTAAAAAAACAGAAAGAAAATCAAAAGATCTCAGCAGGTGAGTGTCGCTGGCCATCTGACTCATAGTTCAAAGCATGAGGGCTCGGAATCTGCACACACTCCACATGCAGCTGACCTTTCCATTGCTCCAATAATAGAGTCCGAATAACAGAGTCTACAGACCTGCTGCTGCAAATACCCCCACAGTGACAAAGCTTTCACCGCCTTTTTTCTTCTTTTTTTTATCCTTCTTCATTAGGTTGCTATAAACTTGGAGCACAGTGTGCAAAGACTCCTACTTTATGTAAGGAATATGTAGTGATTTTCTCTTAGATGAGCAAATGAATGTGATAAAACCTGTAATAAGGGAGGAAAAACTGGAGAGAGGAAGAAAAGAATGTTAGAATATTATTCATAGTCACAGCTATAAATAAAAGAGTTAGATTACATCATAGACGAGCTGCAGTCATGAATATCTTCTCAAGTTTGTGCATATTTCAATTTTGCTTAATTTAAGTTTTTTCAATGGTATTTTTTATAATGTCCAGTGATGAGCTTGGTCAGGATGAGGATAGCAGTTTGGACTCTACAACCACATCATCAATTATGCCTCTACATAATCCATTTTCTCATTCTCAGATTTTCTTGTGAATACATGTGGCATCCTGCAGAAATCCATTACTTGGTGGAATTTTGAGTTGATTTGGACTGTTCTTTAAAAAATGAACCTCGTTTAAGATTTATCAATCACAAACCATAATTTTGAATTCAAGCACCATTGAAGTTCCAAAATGAGGAAGATTTCTCTGCATTCCATCAGTATTTTATTCTGAAAGGCGCAGAGAACAGTAAAAGAACTTTTAAAAAATCTATAATTGTATTTATGAACATTTTAACCCTTTCAAATGCAGAGTGGCTCCCTAACCGCTAGTCCACCAGCCGGCCCATATATGTAAAAGGTTAATAAATACACACACAAGCATCATGCTTTCATCTCTGTTACGGCAGTCGCTTACTTTGTTACAGATCATGGCTTGATAATCACTTTATGTCAGTGAGCAACTGAATCACTCACATCTGTATTTCAGCTCATTTTAGAACTTTCTTCTCAAATGTTTAAGTCAAGGAGACTGTGCTGATATTGAGAGTTTTCTGCCGTGCTGTGAGACTTGTGAGGCACCGAGGTGCGTTAGCGGAGGGTGGGGTGACGTGCACAGACACACACACACACACACACACACACACACAAGGAGCAGTGTGTCATCCTCATTCCCATCCACTGGCTGCATTGTTAGAGAATTTTTCATGCTACTCATGCCTGGCCTGTCTTGCATGCCACCGTAACCCTCGGCAACCAGTCTTGCGGATCCGCAGCCCGCTGGGAGACCCAACACACCTCACATTCTCCCTCACACACTCCTCTTCCTGAGCAGAGCTTTAGGTCCGCTCAAGCCCTCTGTTTCAGTGTCTAGTTAGATAAAGCCCTTTGCCCTCTCGATCTGGCCGTCGCGAGGACAGAGAAAAACAGAGAGTGAGAGACATTTGGTGAGAGACAAACACTTAAGAGGGAGTCTCACAAGTGATGCCAAGAGGTAGAGGGACGGAGGGAGTAAGAGAGGCTCTAGAAAGACGCTATCATACATAATGACAGGAATTAGCTATGAGAGCAGAAAATGAAAACACCGTGCCGTTCAGATAAATAAACATATGTTCTCCTAGGGCCGAACCTAATGAAGTGCTCGTTCAGTGTACACTCTAGCCATTCATCAATGTTTGCATGTATAAATGCTTAATAAAAATCTAAGCTCGGTGTGAATCAATATTACCTGACCGGGGGGATGAAATGACAAAACAGCACAAGATTGTTTTGCTGTGGCCACTATTAGAGACTACTTTTTTTGTGGCACTGCATTTTCTAGTGCACAGGTAACCCTACAATTCAGAGTGTGTTAGTAAAATCAAATTTCAACAAACATAAACGCTGTAAAACAGTCTAAAACTGGTGTTTGTTCTCCTACTCAGCCGCTCTCCGGACCCCTCCCTCTCTGTGTTTTCCCCACCCACTTGTGGGCGGAGACTATCGTGAAAGTTCTCCCAGGTTCAAAGATCTTGTGTTTTTGTTTCTAAGACCTTTGTGCGGTTTTGTTCTTTATGGGCATTTGGGTGTGATACAATTTTTAAAACACCATTAATTATATATGGTGTTTTTATAATTAAAAAAATATTATATTATTATATAATTATTATATAAGTCATTATTATAACATATTTTTTTAAAAATTAGAATAACTTTGGTTGTACGTGACACAGAAACACCAAACAAATGACATCTGATACCTTGAGCATCAACACAAACTGAGGGAACTTCAATATAAGGAGCTGTTTTGCTGTATCACAACAATTTACCATTTGTTGGACTTCCGACCTGGATCAATGCCACTGGTCTTCTAAGGGTTAAAACTGTAGCAGTCTGTGTTAACTATTCTCTAGCCTTTCATCAATGGTCAGTTTCTGACCACCACAATCGGCTGGATCTTTTTAGTTTACTAACCACTCTCAGCCACTCAGGAACACTGGTGTATATTAATACACTCACACCAGTTCCACACACACCATAATGCCACTGCCATGCCATGGCTGTGCTTAGAATGGTCTACAATCCAAAAAAACAAGGTCATCTTCAGTCCTGGACAATGACATGAGGGTAGATGTGGCTGTTCAATTGTGCTGCAACAGATGGGCTACAGTCAAAAATGTACACCTATATATGAGACCTGTAAGGTCCGTGGAGCTCGTAAAGTAGTCAGTAAGTCGAGCCACAAAGTGAGGGCTCTAATACATTGGCCAGTGCGTAGACGTCCAAGGTGGGTGTGTCTAATAAAGTCAATGATGAGTGTTCCATGAACTTGTATATGGTACGGGAGCCCACTGGGAACAAATCCAAAGCAGGTTGTGCCTTGTAAAGCAGCCAGTGAGTTTGTGTTTGATCATTAGTGAAAGTCTGGTTGTCTTGGGCGAGGAACTGTTTGGAGCAGGATGTGTGCTGTGTGTTCATGTGAGCGAGAGGGCAGTGTAACACTCCATACTCGCACACCCTCTGAATAGCAAGCCTCGTGTTTGAGTGTGTTGGGGGCAGTTTGTAGTGCTCTTCTGTATTTGCTGCAGTTTGGTCTCTGGGGAGTTTGCACTGGAGACAGTTTCTACTGCAGCATCTAACTCCAACCCAGCACGCCTCTTGACCTTGTGTTGTTTACCTCGTCTGTGAATGTGTGGTGTTCGGTCCCCTGGTGGCTGATGCTGAAGTTTTCTATTCACTCTCTTTTTCAGCCACAACACCTCTCAAGAGCTAAAGGCAAAGACCACGGGTAAGCCTTTCCACAGTTTATCTTCCACAACACTTCACCTCATGCATGTTAATGTAATCACCTACAAATCATCTCATTTAACCCTTAGATCTGCAGCTCCTCTTGTGTTTTTGATTGCACAGTCATTACACGATATGAATAAAGAATTCCAGACGTTTCTAAAGTTTTGCCATAATTAAATTAAGAAAATATTTCAGAGTGTTTTAATGCATGTTTCATTTTAGAAAAACGTACTGAATGCACTTTTCTGATTCTGAATCTGATCTATCTATCTATCTATCTATCTATCTATCTATCTATCTATCTATCTATCTATCTATTATATATATATAAAATTATAGTCCCCATTTCAGATATTTGCCATTATTTTAACATTATGAGCATTACATGCTGAATGACTTTACTCTGCATGATCTCAACAGTTGAATTATTCAGAATTTTTTTTAAATTCCCCTTTATATGTAATTATATATGCACAATAGATTGCATATAGCTGCATGACTAGCATTTTGCTACCTTATGTATTTACAGTTTTAAACCTGCATGTTTGCATGCAGTTTGTTTTGTTGTCAAAATATTACAAAGATGCAGAAAAAAACAAAATGGTTTCCCGTCCTAAAAACAAGGCAATATTGTTTTATCAAATTGAAATCATTCTAGAATATCCCCTCTTCCACTTACAAACACAAATCTGTTCTTTATTGAAAGTTTAGAAGCTGCACTCTGAACAGAATTCGTTTGCTTGAGCTACGAATTGGAAATAATTCATTTCAAATGACAAAAACACTTTTGTTGCTGCGTACCATACTTAATATTTCTAAAGGGATAAAAAATGGCTTCAGTCTTCTTTCTTCTTTCGCCAAAGCTCCAATTCATCGCGTCAAATATTCTGTCATTTTTCTCCAACGCTGTTTCTCTTGATGTGCGTTTGGTTGGAGTAGGGTCAGCACAGACGCGCGTTAACGAGATCCACGTCAGCTTTGTTCCATGAAGGACGCTGCAGAGTTTCAGAAGTCTTGACATTTTAATACGAGAAGATGCAGCAGGTCAATGGTTGCCATGACGAATTCATTTCAGTGTCCTGTCATTAGAGAGACCCTGCCAAGTGCTTGTCTCCCCTTCACCTCGCATGCTAAGCCTTGTTACCGTTAATCACAGACGCTCTGAGTCATTAAAGACTCAGACACAGGTGTTAATATATTAGGCACAGGCAGAGCAAGACGTACGCGTGTGTGTGTGTGTGTGTGAGAGAGAGAGAGAGAGAGAGAGAGAGAGAGAGAGCGAGAGAGAGAGGGCGATCTCTGGTTGCTAAGCTGAGGGAATTCACCACCATGTTTTGCTTTCCCAGACACGTAGGAGGCTGATTGATGGCGCTGACATCAACAAGTCAAACTATTTTTAAACTGTGTCTCTCACGTCTTAATTACAAAAACACGAAATGAACGAATTTGTCTCCTTTGTGGGGAAATTGACACTGTTTTTTTTTTTTCTCCTTCCTTTCGAAGTCCGTGCCATTGCGCTGTCCAGGGAAATTAGATCTGGTTCTGACAAGGAACAAACGTTGTTTAGATCAAAGGAGATGAATTAGACAAGTGTCTTGTGCAGATCACATTTAAGATGCTCAGCCTCCCTCAGTTCAAACATGTTGTAGGGAACAAACACGTCTCAGCAGAGCCAGACTGCAAATAGAATTGTAATATCTCTTTACCAAAGTTCTTTCTTTCTCTCTCTCTCTTCAAATGCTCACTTACAAACACTTATAATCTTTCTAAATAGCATATACTTAAAGGGCAGCTGTTTTCTTCAGCCTAATATTAAAGCGTCCTTCATGGGTTTGTATGAAAGGCTTCACTGCAGGGGAAGTTAGTTTTTTCTTTCCAGTGGTGCACATTGGAACCAGAAACCCAGTGATCTTCCACTTGTTTTTATATGTATGTTGGTTTGTATTTTGTAATACTGATAATGATAAAATGGTGATAAATCTGGGTACTTCCGTGTGCCTTGTCTTATGAAAAAACTGGCACATCTGGTCAAACACCTGGTCAAATTACATTTTGTTTTTTATTTTATAATGTGAAAATAGGTACACATCCTCAACAGAATGTACACATATGAATATGTGTATATTAATATAAAATATTAAGTGTGCCACAACTGTTTTAATATTCAGCAGGTAAACAATAAATGTTTAAGTAGATTTGTGTTTGTTGAATGTTTACTTTTTTTATCAACAAAATATAATTTGACCAAGGGTGCCCAGACACAACTATACATCTTTAAGACAAACTCTGCCTTCATATATATATATATATATATTTATATGAAAGTTTGTGTGTGTGTGTGTGTGTGTGTGTGCTTGATGTTTGTATGTTTTAGGCCAAAACAATGTCACAGGTACATCTTAACCATGGATATTGAGAACCAGATATTGAGAAAACTGAATTCTCTCCTAAATATTTATGAAGCACGCAGGCTATATGTGTTTCTGAGTGCCACTATTTTAGTGCTGTCAGTTTGGTTTTACAAAGAATCTATAACTCCACTGTGAATAAGGCCAAGGCCAAGCCTGTGTAACTGGACATGTAAATGTTTAGCAAAAGGGAAGCAATTGTTTGTGTTATAGTGTCCTGAAAGTAAAGAGCCTTTTAAGATCACAACTTTTATTATGATCAGGTGGACAGTTATTATTCATCTAGATACAACAAATCATACGTTTATATTTCTTCATGCATTTTTCTTACAGTTGCCTTAAGTCATGCATCTGAAGACACAAGCAAAATGCTGCAACCTTCGATTTTGAAACTCAGAGTGATTAGCTCTGCTGTTTTCAGGGTCAGTTCTGGTCCGCTTTAGGCTCTAAGCCACTATATGATAGCCATCGGCGACTCGGTTACTCACTAAATGCAATGCTAGATACAGCATTTCAGTTAGTTAGCTTAGCAAGACTCATTCTGGAGATGCAGTAGGTTGTGACAGTTTTCATATTGGTTTATTTGCTTAAATATTACGACAAACAATGAATAGTATATACCCTAAACATCTTTTACTCGTTATTGCTTGTTATCATACATTATTTTTTTTTTATGTCACACATAAATGGACTGGAAGTATCAATAGTATAGTATTCTTAAGTGATATCACATTAATCCACGGAGCACGGAAAAAGGTCGTTTCTTACAAGGGGGGATTTATTTTTCTTTTTTTTGACCAGCAGACGGTCCATCCTTGTTTCCCCTCAGTTGTATATTGTTTTGTTTGTCCATTCTGTCATGCAGCTCTGAGCTACGTTAATTTATCCCCAGTATTCTCGAGTTTGACTTGCTCTGTTTTGTTGGCTTTGCATTATGGATTTTTCTCCTGTGTCTGCCTGACCGCCCTGGTGTGGAACACTGTCTGTTGTGATGATGAGTGTTGGAAGCCCCTAAGCACATATATCCTGCCTCAATGACTTATTCATTATACATAAACCAATCAGCCATAGCATCAAAACCTGCCTAATATAGTGTGGATCTCCCTCATGCCACCAAAACAGCTCTGACCCACTGAGGCCTGGACTCACAAGACCTCAGAAGCACTAAAGCATTAGACCTGTAAGTTGCGAGCTATTGCCGCCATTGATCGATCTAGTTTCTCCAGCTCATCCCACAGATCCTTGATCAGATTGACATCTGGGGAATTGGGAGACCAAATCAACACCGTAAACTTTGTCATGTTCCTCAAACCATTCTTGAATAATGTTTGCAGTATGCATTATCCTATTGAAGGGGAATTAGGAAATACCATTGCCATGAAGGGGTGCACTTGATCGACAACAATGTTTAAGTAGGTAGTACATGTCAAAGAAGCAGCCACAAGAATGCAGGACCCAAGATTTCCAGCAGAACATTGGCCAGAGCTCACAAGACCAATGTAGCTGGGCAGGGAATATCATGGGCACTCTTATTGGTGCAAGCTGTGATGCACAGTGTGTCCTGACACCTTTCTATCATAGCCAGCATTACCTTTTTCAGCACCTTGTGCTTCATCTGAGTGATCAGATTGGACGGGCTAGTCTTCGCTCCCCATGTGCATCAGTAAGCCTCGGACACCCATGACTCTGTCTCTGGTTCACCGGTCATCCCCTCTCGGTAGGTTGTCTATTTATAGCCTTTTCTAAACACTGCATACTGGGGATTCCCCACAAGGACCTGCTGTTTTGAAGGTTTGGCTCTTAACAAAGTCACTCAGATCCTTTACAGTTGCTCATTTTCCCTGCTTCCAACACATCAACGTCAAGAACCGTCTCTTCGCTCGTAATCAGATAATCAATGTGATTCACCTGTGGGTGGTTTTAATGTTGCGGTTGATAGATATAAAAACAACTGAATGCAATTGTTCGGTCAAATGTCCTCTTTTGTTGATTTGCTAATACACATCCTCTACAGAAAACACATTTTAATGCACAATTACTGTTTATTTTCTGAATTCAACATTTTGGGGAATAATTAAAATAAATAAAAAAAGAAATGAAAAACAGACTGTGCAAAAATATCAGCACATTTATTAATATTTATTATTTAATTTTTTCCAATACATTAAACTCAGCTGATAAATGGAAATACTGCACTGAATTTGCAAAAATGTGCATACTGAAGCATGTTCTCTGTAGATGTATACTTGCGGCAGCACCTACATCTGCTTTTTGTACCTCAAAGGCCAACTGTTTGACGCTGCTACTCTGGAGAAAGGCTTGTACCATATGCTGCCCGCCCATTCTGGCTGTACGGTTGCATTACAGGAAGATGCATCTGGCTGTGACTCAGTAAGATAAACAGGCCTAAACTAACAATGGATAGGAAGAGGATTAAGTTAAGTTACTAATACATTAACACTATGAAGGCTGTCTTTACCCCAACAAGCATCTTTTTATACTTCATATAATGTACCTCTTCATTTTCAATGCAATAAATGTAGAGGATAGAGGGTTCCCCCAGGTAGCTCTTTGTGTAAGATAGTGTTTTTATTAAAATAAACATGATTTTTCTATCATGTTGGTGAGACGATGATCATATGCAGTGTTCCCATGCTTTGGAACTTGCCCTGTTTTGCATCTTGTCATAGCTCAATATTGTTAATAGGATAATGTAAAGCGGCCCCTTATAGACACGCATGAATACACCAGAGCACACAATGTAAAATTCTTTCTCTGTATTTAACCCATTCACCAAGTGAAGCAGGGGACTGCCACCAACGAGGGGCGCCCGGGGAGCAGTGTGTGGAGATGGTATCTTGCTCAATGGAAACCTCAATGATGACACTAGCAGTGTTGGGATCTGAACCCACGACCTTCTGATTGCAGGGGGAACTCCCTAACCACCAGGCCACCAGCTTCTTAAAAACACAAATCCTAATATTCGCACCATTTTAGAACGCCAACAGTTCTTTACATTATTTAGCATCTTATGCCAAACAGACCAATAGAAACAGGTCAGTAAAATTTGAAGCCAAAGACATTAACATTAATGTAACGTTACATTAACACATGTTAACATTTTTTGTCCTTCTAAAAAGTTACAGTTCTAAAGATCTAAGTTTCTGTTTCCTAGTTGGGTTATTTTTTTTGTACTGTTGTTGAAAGCAGCGTGTTTTCGTATATTCTTTTCACATTAGCTGGAAAACAGACACGCGGGGTAGAAAGAGATAATGATACAGCTCCCAAAACATCCAGTCCAACAAACACATGCGCACCTGTAGCTGTCACACATGATTTTTCTCTCTCTTTTTTCTTTTCGTTCTTTTTTTGCGGCAGCGGTTAGGAAGGGAGAGATTGAGAGTAGGAGAGAGGAGATAAGAATGCTGGAGAGGGTGTTAAAAAAGAGAGGTAATTGCAGACCTAGACAGTTCATTTCATCTGGACCAGCCACAACAGCAAAGCAATTTCTAATCACAGTAGTGTAGGGCCTTGTTTGCTGCTTCAGCCTGGTTTTCAATCCAGTGTAATTGGAAGAAAGTCACATTGTTAGTCACCAGACTCTGTTTCTAATTTGCCATGCACTCACATGTTTCCACATTCAGTGTTCACTAAAATCCTACCCTTTCTAGAACTTTATAGGTGTGTGTATATATATATATATATATATATATATATATATATATATGCGACCTTCAGTCTACAAACAAGCTCTGCAGCTCAGCACTGCGATCAATTCTTGTTATATTTGTGTGACAGTTTATGTATTGATTGCTTAATTAATGCTGCATGCAGCATATCTCACTAAAACAGAACTCAGTGTATCTTGTTATCCAGATTCATTGTCAGGGGACCATTAAGCTTTATGATATTGTATTTGTCATTTATTTATGGAGCATTACACTTACATTAGGGGGCTGCGAGTGAGAAGCCATCTCACATTCATCTATATTTCACATTTACTGTTTTTCTCCGCTGCCTTATATTGATGTGTTGTAATAATACATGATACTTCTCCAAACGTATTGCATTGCAGACACTTTCTGCATAAATTCTGTGTGTGCCGGTGTCCATATTCATCATACTTACACCGCAGCTCTTTCCTCATATTTATACTCCTATATTTCCATCACCCCGTTTAAGAGAAGAGGGCAGTAACGGTCCACTTCAGTGGCTGTGGACTTCATGTGAATTCTAATGATGGTAATATTAATACACTTCAACCAAGGAAGGCCTATAGGGACAATTAGTGCCAGATAATGGCCCCCTCATCCACAACTTAAGTGGCGCACTGAAATATTGATTTAATTTCTCCCTATATATTCACCTTAACTGCTGCTCTGTCACTCTAAAAATATCTCTCATTGTCAGATGTCCAACGGGCTCGTGCATTTGGGGATTGGGAAGCATCTGAAACTAGAGCTTTTTAAGAATGACAGTTGAGATGGTGGAAGGAGAAAAAAATATCCTGAATAAAGGATGTTTTGGAGATAACATGATTAATGATGCATGACTGCATAGTATGTTGCCTGCTACTTATCACCACAATACTGGCCGTTGTCATACAAATGCTGAAGAGAGCTGGAATATGCAAATGAGCCTCTAATTAAACCTAATTGTTTCTATTGAGAGCTCCGAGTATCCTGACCAATCACAGATGATATAGACATGTTGGTCCAAATTATTATATTCAGAAACAAAATGCACATTTTGAAAAATGGTCGGTTGGTTCAGCCTCATGAGGTAACACATCTTAGGGTTGTCCCTCTTTATCATATTTGTAATGATGTACATTATAATATACATTATAACAGCAAGCATTGTAAATGATTTCATATACAAATTTGTAACTACAGATCAAATGCAGATTGGGAGATAATGCCTGAGTGGGCTTTTTCCATTTCAGTGATCTAGAGAAGCAGATTAATCGAGAATGTTATTGTTATTATTATTTAATCATGTCATTCTGAGGACTCTGAGACAGTTTTACTATTAGTTTTATTCTGTTCAGAAAGTATTTTGAATAAAAGAATACAAAGCAAAACTTTAATTCAGATAAAGAAATATTTTAGATCAAAAATGTAATAAAAACAAGAAATTAACTTCAAGGATTCATTGCCATTTACCATTTATGCATTTGATACCTTTATATGGAGCACCATTTAAAAATAATTTTACAGATTTACATAAATGAAGGACTCCACACACTATTGCTAAGGACTCCACACCCTATTGGTGTTGCATGGGGCATTTTTGACTACATTGCAAGTGCAATACAAATAGCAAGGTCATTTTTGCTTATTTTTGCTTGCTTTGTGTTGTTTCTTTTTTTAGTTTAACTGACAATGCTAGCATCCACTTTACTGAGGAAAACAATAGCAGCACTTGATTTGAATGCTGCCTGCGTAGGAACTTTATAACATGCATAGACAACTGAAGTAAATGGCATCACTTTGACATAAGGACCCTCATACTAAAGTGATGGACATTTATAGTTTAGTTTAACTAACCCTTTTAAAGAAGCAGTCTAGTTGTTTCATTTCTAAAATCGTAGTTATCATGTTACTTCAGTTTCGAGAGCATTTTCTGTTAAAGTAATATATGGAGTTCTTCAAGATCCCACAAAGCCTTACTGTATTTTAATGTACTCAGTCAGGACTCTTGCTATTCATCCATTTGTAAAGCAATGTTCACACAGTTTAAAGCGCAGCTGGTGTTTTAAAAAATTAGGTTTCAAAAAAAATATATGACAGCAGTGATATACATATGGGTGTTTGCTTTTAGTACCTTTGTAAAGGTTGCAGATATCTCATTATTGTTAACCCTCATTTAACCCTTTTTGGCCTAGTGAGATCGCAGATCTTTTTTGCAAGGTAGACCTGTCCAAAATAGCAGCAACACAGTTACAGTCCAACAGTCACACAATAGAATAACAATAATTACATTAAAGCATACTTATGTAAAACACTTGCAAACAGAACATTTGAATGTATGGAGAAAACGGAAACATACTATGTGCCTGGAAGGAATGCACCAAAACCCAGACGTTTTCCATCCTGGATAATTCCCTGGAATTAAGCTTTCATAGGTGGAGCGTAGGGAGCAGTGGAGGAGCAGAGCAGGCATGAATGGAGAGGATGAAGACGGCTGATCAGTGACAATTAATGAACACGCCTGGAGTTCTGTTCGCATTATCTCCCAGCCTAGCTCACTGTGAGATTCCTCTTCCTCCTCTTTTAGTGATGATTGAAGCAGAGGCCAAATTATGGAAACTAGCTGCCCTAGGACTCAATTAAGTGCCATAGATTATTCATATTGCAGATGAGTGAGAGAAGCATGGGACTCCTCTACACCTCCTCTCCACTTCTCCATCTCTCTCATGGCCCTGGAGCACCAACCCCTGGAGGTATTGTTGGTTTTTCCATAGTTATCGCTAGAGAGCATAGTGGCTTTCACCAAGAACCACCGGCGGAGGGGCAATTTGGACTGAGTTGCAAAACTCAAACTTTTGTTTTAGCAGGGCAATTATCAAAATGCAACAAAGATAGATCCACTTAGAACAAGGACAGTAACGGAAATGGGTCTCCACTGTCATTAGTACTGGGCTGTAGATGTGTGAACTATTTATATTACTAAATAGCAGTAAAAGTACATGAATTAGAGAATTAATTTGGACTCTCTGTCTGTGTCAGTATTGGCCAGTTATGATAAATTTACAAACATTAGTTGATTTAGCGAAATTGATGCTGGCTTCTTATTTGTTGTCATAGACAAGTGCATAATGTTTTGACAGGTAACAAATGTAACTGGGCTCCATGTAATTTTTGATCAGTGATGGCAGTAACCTGCAGTTGCCAGTCAGAGTTTTTGCTGTACTGAGAGTTGTGAGTAGTAAACTCATTAAGGTCTTTGTTTTTAACCGTACAGTAAGTGTTGAGTGTTGGTAAGTGTTGTTTTTAGTAGCTCAGTGGTAACTGTTGGCATTAACTAATTTGTCCCCTTGTCCATTGCACGTTGTCATACACAGATCAGCTATAACATTAAATCCACCTGTCTAATCTTGTGTAGGTCTGGCACTAAGAGGTTGGCAGTAGATCTTTTGAGTTCTGTAAGCTGCAAGGTAGGGCCTCCATGGATCAGGCTGGTCTGTCCAGCACATTCCTAAAATCTACTGGAGGCCAAGTCAGCACCTTGAAATCTTCCTTAAACCATCCCTGAACAATTTTGTAGTGTAGAAGCCCACTTTTTCCTTCTGAGAGAGGTCACTGCCTCTCATTAGGAGTACCATCATCATGATGGCGTATACTTGGTCTACTAGAGACCACATAAATGCCAAGACCCAAGGTTTTCCAGCAGAACATTGCCCAGAGCATCAGACTGTTGTGAATGTGTTGCTTTCTTCCCACATCACATCCTCGTGTCATCTCATCCCCAGGCATGCAATGTATACTCACCTGACCGCCCGTGTTTTCCACAAGAAAACACGATTCATCAGGTCAGGTCATCTTCTCCATTGCTTCCTGATCCAGTTCTGATGCTCACATGCCGATTGTAGATGCTTTCAGCAGTGGACAGGGGTCCAATGGGTACTCTGACCAGTCTGTGGCCCTGCAAGTAGCACACTGGGATGCACTGTGTGTAACATGCACAAACAAGGACACAGTAACTGGATAGATCTCCACTCTCTCATTAGTACTGGGCTGCAGATGTGTGATCTATTTATCATTAGTCATTATTTATCACTAGGAATTAGTGATCATTAGGAAATGATTATCATTAGGAATTATATTGTTCTTGTCTTGTGTTTCTGTGTCTTTGCAGTCCTTACATAAGCAATTTCCTCTGGAAATTTTCTGATTCCGATTCTGATTTTTGAACTCAGCCTGTGTCAGCATTGGCCAGTCACTATAGACTCACCAGTGATTTGGTGACACTGGTGCTGGCTTCTTATTTGTTGCCACATGGACATAATGTTTTGACAGGTAACAAACTTAAGAGCGTTACGTATAATCCTTGGTCAGTAATTTCAGCAACTTGCAGTTATCAGTGTTTTTGCTACACTACAGTACAAAGTAGCTCTTCAGTGGGACCAGACATGCTAGCTCTTGCTCCCCACACGCATCATTGAGCCTTGGGTGCCACACTGAGAACAGTTGGAGAAAGGGAATGTATACTTGTGAAAGTGTGAACCTGTGGGTGTATAGCCAAATCGTCGAAATTCAGATAGTTGTGTCCGGCTTAGAGTACTGCTTGAATCAGATAGTTAATGTAACTCTGTGGGCGTTCAGTCTGACTCTAATGTTCTTTCGAATGGCTTCCTCCGTCCTCAGGCTTTCGCTGTCAACACAGCTAAGTATTTCCTCCTGTTGGGACCCGACTCATTCTTTTCTTCACCCATATTTCCCATGAATGGAAAAACACACACAGATACATCCACGCACCATTGACAAGGACTTGACATCCCACAAGCCCTTAAGGGAAATGGGCCATGATGATTTGGTGGTTTTGTTGTTGTTGTTATTTGTTTTAATTGTTTTTGCTCTTGGCTCATTTACTTTGGTTTCTAGAACTAATTGCTTTTTTTCCCACTCAAATCGTGCTAATTACACAAATAAACATATGCATGAACATTAGCATTAGATATGTTTACAATGCAGCATGTACAGAGATTCATCTGTGCTTATGCAAATTAATATTAAGTGGCTTTTGCGCATTAAGTCTTCCACTGTCAAGGTCTCTGAAGGGTCTGTGTCGGTTATTTATTAGTCATGTTCGCATAATATACATAATAATGTTGAAACAGTTCGCTTAAAATCAATTAACTGACTTTGGTTTTGCCAAACAGCTGTAAACATGAGTTAATCAAAGGAGTGTATGCATATCATTTAGTGCATTGTGATTTGTAAGAATGCAAACACGAGTGTGTTAGCTCGTTCTAATGGGAATATTCATGAATCTTAAGCCAGCACACACACGGTGCCTTTTGTGTGTGTGTGCATCAGAGTGGCTGAGCATCTTTGTGGAAGCTTGTATGAATATATTGAGATCAATCTACAATCAATCGATCTATCAAATTAGTATCTTCCAAGCTCTTCAGTCGCTGCTGCTGATGGTTCCTTCCAAGGAAATATGTGGACTATAGATTCTTTGGTGTCTCAAATCGATAAACCATAAAGAAAACACTTTCTGAAAACCCTGCAAAGTCTGTCAGTCGAAATGGTTTTGCTCAAATAGCCTGACCTACACAGACACTGAAATATCCTGACTTAGCAATAGAGAAAAAAAATAAAACCCCTCTATTGTCATCATTTGTGCACCGCAGAGAAGCAGCATGTATAGAGTAAAGCAGTGGAGATTGGGCAAGGCAGATTGAGGTTTTACTTCTGGCCTCCTAGTTTCTGAATGTAAAAGTAGAATTTAGAAGCTTTCTTTTTGCCCAGACCTGTCCAAAGCCATTTCACAAAGGAAGTCTTCTTTAACTGTAAACTTAGTGCTAATTAGATCCTGGATTTTTTTTTTTTTCATGATCATAGATCAGATTTTACCCATTTTTACCAACGTATTCTTTAGGACTAAAATGTTCCAGGGCAGGTTATGTTCAGGATTTTTAAACCAATTATGACCGAGCTCCTGGTAAATCAGTTGCAGGCTTTTGATGGAAGTGAATCTTTTTTTTTCTTAGTGATGGCATCAGGCAAAGAAACAAAAATGACACTTTTCAGTTGAGGTAAAAAAGCAGACATGTATAGAAAGAAGGTAATGCATTTTTTACTCCAGTAAACACTAACAACAAGCGGTACTAGTGTTCCTTTTTTTTATTTACTCTCTACATATTTACTATGTAATTCTGGCTAAACGGAGTAAGTTGTTCAATGCCTGTGTAAATTGAGTTAGACTACATCTGTTAGGTTTTGTGAAGCTGAAACTTAATCAGAGCCCCTTGTTGAACCAGCTTTATTAGAGAGGTTCCAAAGAGCATGGTCACTTATGTACCCCACACACCACAAATATGAAAGGTGATTTCTTTTAACTTTAACAAATATTCTGCAATTAACTCATTTTAAGTCAATGTACTTCAGCCGTTTTCTCCTAAATGGTCCGTAGTTGTGGACATGTATGTATTAAATGAGAGAAGTCTCTGCGGTCCTTGTTGATAAATCATATGGACCCTTTTTTAATTCTTTGCCATGTCCTAATTTAACACACCTGAGTCATTTCATCAAGCTTTCAGGAGCATCTGAATGGGAGAATCAGGTGGATATGATTAGCGCTGTAATAAAACTCTGCAGGAGAACCTCCAGGAGTGAAACTAATTAAGAATCAGTTAGCTGTACACGGTTCGTAATGAGCAGGAGCGAGTCCCTGCCACCACACAAGCCACGCAAATGTATGGAGTTTAGACGGACCCCTGGAGTTTAGACGGACCCCCTGCTGGACACAAGCTTTCATCTATATTTCATCTATTCATCTATTCATCAATATTTTTGATAACATATATATACAATAACCCTGGAAATGCCAAATGCATAGCCAGGATGCATATGTAAACAAGCTTTGTTAGGGGTCAACCAAGAATCGGGGTAGTGGTCATAACTAGTAGACACCTATATGTAGGGATAATCCATAACCAGAGACCAAAAACTCCAGGCTAGTGTTATAATGCACGCGTGTAGTCAGGATTGGTAGTAGTCTAGTGGGTAAAACACTTGAATGTGAACCTGATGACCACAAAGCTACTGATTCAGACCCCCACTTTCTGCCATTGTGTCCTTGAGCAAGACACTTAACCCTCAGCTGCTCCAGGGGGACTGTCCCTGTCATTAATGATTGTAAGCCGCTGTGGATAAGAGCGTTAGCCAAATGTCCCCTTTAGTCACAAACTGTGTGTAGGCAGGTCCGACATAATACTGTTGTGTTAGTTAATGGACAGACATGCTTCGCTGGTAATATTATTGCCCTTTTCCACTGGCACAAGGTACCATGCCTTACCTCAAACAAACGTTTCTCCATTACAAATAAAGCAAACCATACCTGAGCCGAACCCAAGCTTCTCGACGGCAGGGCCAAAGCAGGGCAACAGCTGAGCTGCCTGCATCACTGCTTTCTGATTGTCAACTTCCCAGTTAGTTTGTATCTCCATTGTTGTTGTTTCCTGCACAGACAATAAAGAACAATGGCCTTTTTCCATGTTGTGGTGACATTTCGACCAAAGTACAAGCACTTCTTGTGCATCTTTATAGGCTGAAGATAGGCATGTTAGATTTTCATCACACGGCTAACGAGAAAAAATAACCACAAGACTATAAAAAATAACCACGATAACAAAAGCGGCTCAGAAAAACTTTCCGCTGGTTCAGACACAGTTTTGGTACGACCAGCCATAAACACTGGAAAATCAAAGCGATTTGATTTTGCTGCAAGTTCTGTGGCGTTCCCGTATAGTTTAGGTACAGCACGGTTCCTCTTTACTTATGGAAAAGTGCCTTTAGATGCTGGACTTTAAGACAAGAGGACCATCACAGTCACCAAACTGTGTGGACAGGGACTACAGCGTCTGGCTCTGAGAGCTGGGGTTACTTCTGTCCCACGAGATCACGATGGCCTGTGTTAACATGATGCCCTGCAAGCGCCAGCTGAAGTCAGACAAAAAACACTTTCCAGCATGCACTGGGGGTCCCCAACATGCTCTCACGCACTCGACTGGAATTGATTATCCCAGACGCAGTTTTACAGAGCTTTCCTAAGTAAAGTGCTTGAGTTGAGCAACTGAAAATGGCTTGCTGGGATAATCAGGTATTTCTGACACACTCACAGCTTTTATTATCACTATTTTTTGGGGATTTGCTGATCATACCTGGATGAGAACCACATTCACTCTTTTAAAAAGCAAGAGAAAAGATGGAGAAGAAAAGGAAGACCAGTTTCACTGAGGGCGGCCCTTACACACTCCTCAAACTCTGGAGCTTTGGAATCTAATGTTATGGGAGATTTAGGTAAAAGAGATATACTGCACGTGAAAAATCGACCCACAGCTGGTCCAAAGCCCCATATTTTATACCTCCACTGTTGGGCTTGGGTCGGGCAGCAGGACACTGTACCAAACCAAATTCAGATTGATCTGTGCAGTGTTCCCTTAAAACAAATAAGCCTCATTGCTTCTCACACCGAGTCAGACCCTCATGCTTTTTGCTAATAAACTGTCCAGTATAACATTTTCATTCTCACTTTCAGCAGAATTAGTGTTGCTTTCAAACTTTTGGCCTGTGGGGTATGTCAGAACCTTTAATGAAAGGCTTATTTTTGCATTCATTTTATTTTGGACATATCAAACATTCGCCATAATTATAGATTTTTGTGTGTGCATGCTGAATGCTTGCTTAATTTTGGCATCTCAGAAGTGAAGATTTACTGAGCACATAGCTTTCAAAGAAGCCCCAACATTTCAAAGCGGTGCAGCGCGGTAATGAGAGGAGCAGGGAGCGGCTAGGGAAACGGGCCACGTCTAAGAAGTGCAGTGAGCAGAGAATAAGCAGAATTTGTAATCAATTTACTTACACGCAAATTAATCAGATCAGAATTGGAGAGGCAGAGAACTTCATGAAATGGTCTTCTAATAAACAGCGACCTTTCCTGGCTGACCAAACCTCAAGCAGGGAAGAAAAAAATCACCCGTAAACCCCCAGCAAAGAGCCCACGGGCGGCACTGCAGGCAGTTTTAGCTGCACTCTGGAAAATTCATTAGAAAGCGAGTGAGTGGAGGCGCTTAGGACGGCCCGTCTGATTTACATGCTTTACAAGGTGCTCACGTTCACAGAGAAAACACAGAGCAGTGACACACTCTCTCGTTCTCTCTCTCTCTCTATCTCTCTCTCTCTCTCTCTCTCTATGTCTGAATCACCCTGCCTTTGGGGCTTACCAAAGGAGACTCTTCAAACAAGGCTTTGTACTGAAGTGGAGAATCAAGATTAATGCACTTCCACAGCTCCGCTTGCTCCGGGGGAGAGAGCCAGTATAATTAACACCACAGGGCCTTGAAGGAGAGTGGAGGGGGGAAATCATACAAAATAATAGAAGAGAGAAGGAAAGATTACATGGACAATTTATTTATTTATTTATTTATAATGTGACATTCGGTGGCCAAGTTGGCTCACTGCGTTGTTGTGGCGTCGACATGAGCCTGATTGGATTCCTGTCAAAAGAGAGCTAATATTAGCTAGCGTTAAATTTACCGCAGCAATCGTCCTTGGCTGGAGCCATACTGCACTGGGAGGTTTCACCAGCATTATTTAGCCCGTTATTTGCGAGATGCGCGTTTTAATCCGAACACATTGCCCTGGGACGTATTACACCGATGAAAACTCTGTGGCCTCTCGATGGCGGTGTACTAATCTTTGCAATATGGCGTGCGTGCGCAGCTCACTGATCATTTCCCCCCTAGACCACATTTGAATTTCACTGTTATCATGGCTATCAGTCACGTTAGATTTAGCAGAGTGGCGTGTGCGTGGCCTGCTCCTGTATGTTGTACTGTAAATATATAAATAACTGTAAGGTTACTGTGGAAGGGAATGAAATATGGCATTTCCATTTCAATGCAAATGAAGGGGAGAATGAATGCAGTTTGGATTTACAGAGGCTCATTATAATGAGACCATTGTGCTGGTGTGTTTCTTTTAACGGAACAATCTCCTATAGGCTGAGGAAATTAGCGTGCAGGGCCCCGTACTCCACACAAATGAAACTGTCTGTCAGCACCCCACTCCTTTCCTGCTGAAGGTGCGTGATGAGGCGGCTCTGTCCTCAGTCAATTGGGCAGCCGTGTGCGGAAGGGTAAGGTTTTAGTGCTTAACCACTCTGGTCTGAAATAGTTTATGAAAAAAAAAAAACAGTAGCTGGAAGACTTTGTTTCACAGCCACATTTATCCCAACCTGCAGCCTCCTGCCCTTAAACTAAAATGGAATCCTTTAGTCATGCAAATATGTCATACAACTACTGGGCCACCACTCAACCTCCCCATCCCTACCAGCAGCGAGAAAGTAGACCTGGTAGACAGTGATGTAGCGGCTTATGAATACAAGGTGATGTTCGGCTTCCCAGCAGTAAAGATCAGCCAAAATTCAAACTGCCCACACGCAATAACCCACCTCAAAACAGCTGCAGTGTTTTAAAAGTTCCTCCCACCTTCAAGATACATCATCAGAAGGAGGTATCCCTGCTTTTTTAACCCAAAAATACTCAAGATACATCATCAGAAGGAGGTATCCCTGCTTTTTTAACCCAAAAATACTCAAGATACATCCTCAGAAGGAAGTATCCCTGCTTTTTAAACTAAAATACTCAAGATACATCCTCAGAAGGAAGTATCCCTGTGTTTTAAACTAAAATACTCGAGATACATCATCAGAAGGAGGTATATTTGCTTTTTAAACCAAAATACTGAAGATATATCCTCAGAAGGAGGTATCCCTGCTTTTTAAACTAAAATACTCAAGATACATCATCAGAAGGAGGTATATTTGCTTTTTAAACCAAAATACTGAAGATATATCCTCAGAAGGGGGTATCCCTGCTTTTTAAACTAGAAAACCTCACTACTGTGACAGCACTCACTCTAGACACCACTGTAGGAGGCACATAGGCAAGTTTACAACAGCTGTAGTAATGGTTAGATATCTCTACATTTTTTGCTGACCAGATTTTATTTTAGCAGTTTATTTACTCCAAAAAAGAAGAATCACTGCAAATTAGTGATGAGCAATATAAGCAAGAACTTCATTAATCCTGAGGGACATTCTTTTTTGGCATTAGCATGCTCAGTGCAACAAAAGAATAAAAGATAATAGACAATAGAAATTAAAAAGACAATAATACTAGTGTAAGAAATAACAGTGTAACACTGTGTGTAAGATTTAGAGTGCTGTACCAGCAGATCAGTAGTGCTAAAGGGTTTATGAAAGTGACTTTGTGTTAATGCAACAAAAATAAAAACGAATGCAATACAGTAGCAGCAGATGATGAGGTGGTGAGATTAACATTCAATAACATTCAGTCTCTTTAACAATGTATCATGAAAAATTATAGCACAATCACAATATCTCAAGAGTTTCATCAGTACGTATGGACACTAAACAACTGGAGTTATAAATAAAAGATGCAGTAGTGTATAGTGATGGTTAGATAGATATCTCATTTTCTCCAGAGTGCCTCCTAAACAGCTAAACTAAAAGTAATGCTGGAAGAACGGAGTACTTTGTTTTGGTGAATTCTTTCTTCATGCAGAGCAAAGTTCTTCTCTGCACATCCATTTTCTGAAAATCTGAAAAGATTCCTCTAATTTGCTTATAAATCTCTCTGTTTTACTTGACTCCCTCGTACCGACTCCTCACAGTCGGAAAATGCGCAGTTGCTTCTACCTGTTAGATAAATCTTCTCCTTTGCAATCCATCTCATTCATTTCTACGCAGAGCGAGACCTGAGAGGAGATGTGGGTCCTGGGAGAGCAAGCAGGTGTGAAAATACAGTGTTGTGTTCATTTGTATGATGGATTACCGGGAGGCCTGCTAGGCCTCTGAGGCTGAGGGAGTGAGAGGAGTGAGTTTTCAGTGGGACGTCTTCTCTCTTATTCATATGGAGAGTGGAGCTCTCTCGCGAACCCCCGAGTGTGTGACATTGCAGCTGTACGTTAGATTTTGCTGACCTGATTTTATTTTTTTTCCATTTATTTACTCACTTGCTTGGTCAAAATCATTGAAGTAAAAAGAATTGCTGCAAATGAGTGGTGAGCCATTCAACGATATGTTATCAGGATCAATTATGACACGATTTTCACCAGAGTTTTGTCAGTTTGAACACCAAATAACTGAAGTTATCAATAAGAAGATCAAATATTGACCAAATATGGCCTACAGTATATTAACTGCATAGAAACACATAACGAATCTCAGATCATTGTGATTGATAGTTTATTCACTTATATTCGTTGGATTTTTCCTTTTTTGTTTTTGAAAATATAATTATATGAAAGCCTTTCGTCCTTTCCAAATTTTCAAACCTAAAAAAAAAAACCATCACAGTCATAGAAATGCCTTCAAGCTACATGATGTTATATTTTTGCCATTAGTCATTAGTTTTTAGGGAGGGGGGGGGTTGCTCTTATTTTTGTCAATTAGACAGTTACTGTGGGCTACTCATCCTGAACACAGCTTGCTCTGAGGATGGTGACTCTGCCAGAGGCCAAAAATTCCCTAAGTAGAAGTTTCAGGCGGTGAGGAATTTCTCCAGGCTCTGGTTCTGACTTGAGCAGGATTGGCAGCGTGCACAGAGTTACCACCTCATGCAATAGAGTATAACGTTTACTCACTGCCTGCGACTTCAGATCAAGTCAAATCATCATCAGAATGAGCATTATTGTTTTGACAAGACAAAAAAAGGTGCTGCACGCAACTTATTCTCTTTTTCCATTGTGGAGGTGCTGCTTATCTGCTCCGTTCTACATTTGTTAGTTTTCACCATTTTTACATGCCAGTCCTTTTTTTCCAGCTTTTTTTTTTCTCTTTCCTTCTCTTTTTTTTTTTGCGCAGCAAACGTTTTATGTTTCATTTAGCATGCTAAGGCCACGTTTTAAAGTATATGGATGATTGATTCTAATTATGTGTCTAAACTAACCATCTAGCCAGCAATATTGCCCTTCTCTAAGTCTTAAACTTGCAGGACCTCATGTGTGACATAATTAAGTTCCATCCAAGTTAATTCCCCACCAGGTTTAATGATGCATTGAGAGCCATTTCTTTTGTCGTATTACCAGCAGGGTAAAGCGGCCCAAAGGGAATGGGCTTGAGAGAGCGAGCACATAAAAGTTTGAACTTACCTGTTGTAATGCTTTGGTGATTTGTGATTGGATAATGTTTCAGCGCTAAGGTTTAATGAGAGCCATCTGAACAAAGTTCTGTTTATGTGTTCATTTATTTATATATTTTAGGTTGACTGGAAGCACAGAGAGTGCATTAATTGGGCCCTGACTGTTACTGTAGATTTGCTGACTTTGAACCCACCGTTCGTAATTAGGTAGATGTTTCGCACTATGATTTCTTTGGGTTTTTGTTTCTGCTGTTTTTTTTCCCCCCAGAATGCTCTTGTATCATTTAGCCGAAACTTATATGAGTTAAAGTTTAATTCGTCAAACTCTTGGGATCCAATTTAAAAGATGTTAGTTTCTAGCAGTCAGGTTTGCATTCCTTGTTAAGGCATATATAATGCTACACCCCTAACAACCTTGAGAAAGATCATGAAAAAGCCCCAGCAAGGCTGGATCCTTATACAACTGAAGCAACCGCTATGAAGGTTGTACATTGTGTTTGCTTGGTATCTTTTACTACAGGCCACATTTTTGTGCTGCAAAACCTCTATAGATATTGTAATCTAGGTCACTGTTGATCTACTTCTGAATGTTTGATCTACAGTATATCTAGATATCTAAATCTGGCCCTGAATGTTTAGTGTATGACTAGAATTGTCTCTGATGATAATGTCTACCAACATTACAACATAACAATGAATACCGACAGGGATTCAGCGTAGTCCTGGACTGCACAAGATTTTGAATAGAGATTCTCCACTGAAAGCAAAATATAGTCAGTGATTTGGATGAATCCCTATCCATAAAATTGGCCCAGGGTGTTTATTTTCTGCATCTATGTCTGGTTTTGTGTGTGGCTCTGGCCCTGAGTATTTACATTACGTCTAGAACTGATTCTAGATGTGTTGTCTACATCTTGAACTGACTTGATGTTTAGTCAGTGGCTCTGAATGACTATCTGGGGCCATATTACAGAAACTTCCTAACTGGAAAATCCTATCTTCACTGTGTGGTAATCATGGCAACGGCAGTTTAGGATCTTATTTAGGGAAAAAGCCATTACAGAACAACCGTTCTTAAGAAAAGTGTATTACAGAAGCATCCTAACCTCAAAAAATCTTAAATAAACTCTCCTAACATCGATGTTAGATTGCTTATTTAGGATTCCTTACTCGAGATAAGATAGGATTCCTAAATTCAGTTAGAATTTGCTTCTGTAATACCAAATTGAAAAAAGGCCTATCTTAAATCGTCCAATCTTAACTTTATACTTAAGATAGGAAGTTTCTGTAATGCGGCCCCTGGTGTCTAAATCTAGCTCTGGATATTTAGTCCATGATTAGCCTCTTTATCTGTCTAAATCTGTTTCTAGATGTTTAGCCTGTGTCTGTAACTGGCTATGGATGTTTAGTCCATGTCTAGAACTGTCTTTGGATGTCTAGTTGGTGTCTAGAGTTACTCTGAATGCTCAGCTTGTTTATTAAAGGTTCTCTCTAAAGCTGGATCTGGATGTTTTTGTGACTCTAGAGCTGGATCTAGATGTTTAGTTCCATCTCTAGACCTGGTGATGGATAGTCATTCTGTCTAGGGTCATTTAATTCTGTTCAGAGCTGACTCTGGTTGTTTTACCTGTGTCTAGAACTGGCTGATTATGTTTAGTCTTTGTTTGTTGCTGGATCTGGATGTTAAGTCCATGCTGAAGGCAGTGTTAAGTAAAGAGGCCCCAGTTTATTATCAAAATGTTTTACCCTGACCATATACTGACTTTAGATGTTTAGTCAATGTCTAGAGCTCTAGATATTTGGCTTGATGTCCTTGAGCTGTTTTCTTAAGATGGACCTGGATGTTTTTTCTGACACATCAAGATTTTTAGCCCCATATCTAGAACTGGTGATGGGTAGTCTGAATCTTTGTCTAAGGCCTGATCTGGGTGTTTAATCTGTATCTAGAGTTGGTCTGTATGTTTAATCTGTGTTTGGCAACATGGGACATTTGCTGTTTATTACTAAAAAAACATAAGGGTTTCAGCAGTATTAACTAAAGAGTCTCCAGTTTAGGATCACCATTTTTTGCACAGACGTTATATCCCTCTTCGCAGTCTGTCACCCAGTTGTATTCAGTCCCATCACCGCATCAGTTTGTTTAGAGGTATATCAGACGGTGATGCTTTTGGCTCTTTTCAACATTTAGTGTCAGCAAGGTGTCAGAGCGACTCCTCTGCAAAAGGATTATCAATCTGCTGATTTCTGCTTTCCCCTCATCTCAGCCTGT
This sequence comes from Brachyalestes nurse, assembly GCA_037974405.1. NCBI lineage: Eukaryota > Metazoa > Chordata > Actinopteri > Characiformes > Alestidae > Brachyalestes > Brachyalestes nurse. The sequence continues at coordinate 4,959,128 of JBBPCY010000019.1, read as the reverse complement.
AGGGTTATTAGGCATTCCTGCATTCAGTGCAAAAACACAGGCACTGAAGTGTTACTTTAATCTGAACCCATCAGATTCTCTCCATAAAAGAACATTCTCTCATTTAACCTGGTCTGTCTCCTCCTTTTTGTGTTGCAGGGTGAAACCACGCATGAAGGAAGGATTCTCACTGTAACCCTCAGTACACCACACCGTTCAAGAAGAGGCATATTTGATTTCAGCATACTCACTCCCACGTTGTCTTTGTGAGGAAACTTTGGTGTTCCTAATACCTTTGCATTTATTATATGTTAGGAGTGCAGCTCAATACATTCCTTTGAATCACAGATTTGTAATTAAATATGGGATCATTTTCATAAACATCTGACAGCGAAGTGAGCTCCTACATTAAAGGGCATTAGAAAATTCAACTCTTATTCATTCTAGATTGATGTAAAGTGTCACACATTGGGTTTCTTGAGGAAAATGTCACTTGTGTAAACAAACCGGTATTAGAAAAGCAAATTTAGTGCCACCAAGGCTGCACAGGCCAATTCTGCTCTTGTCAGTCTGGTTTGCTGTTTTATTTTCAAACAGCGTTTCCTGTGCCTTTCTAAACAGCACGGACAGAAATAACCTCAACCATTCTAGTAGCCCAGCCTTGCTTCCAGCAGCGTTCGCTTCCACTTGGCATCACTATGAGGCAAGTATTTGAAATGTATGGAGCAGGGGCTGTAATTGTATGCAGAGTGTGCTAAACAGAAAATCTGTTTGAAGGCCATTGGCTTTGACAAGCTTCCAGCTCCACCACTGACACCAGCTCCACTCCATTCTGCATTCAGAGTGGTGCCTCATGTAACATCTCAGACCTAATAGAAAGTGAAGAGCTTAAGAGAGGAGCCGGGGAGGAAGCAGCCGTCAGTGTCTAGAGCGAAGGGAGGCTCAGTCTTTCTCCCTTCCTCTTCGCTCTCCACCAGTGTGCCGGCCTGGACTAATTAAGGCCTGCCCATGAACTAACTTGTACCTGTCAGCGTCTGCCTGCTCCCAAGAAATCCAATAACTTTGGGGAGAAATTTCAGTTGAATGCCAGCTAAGCTCCAACAAACTGCAAATGGTGCATGGGACACACCCTGGTTCCTCTTTGGCCTTGACAGCATTATGGTGAGAAATGAACATGGAGTTAACTGTGGGACTGTGAGACTCTTAAGGTGGAATATATAATGAACAGGGATCTTGTATGCTAGGCTTTTTTCTTTTCTTTTTTTTTTTTATAATTGCTTGTGGTACTTCGAATAAGTTTTGTGCCAAATTGATTTGATGTGTCATTGCAAGAATGTAAGAATTTTTGGAATTTTGTCAGTTATTATAAACATGCATTAAAATGATACAATGATTTTGTCATGAAACTTCTAGTGCTGGTGTGGTCTTCAATACTCTGACTTGGGATTTAATTAAGAAGTATGATCTAAGAACGGGTGAATATGCTGTATTTCTCAGTTCCTCCCTAAGACCTGCTGTCTGGTGTGTATCCCAGGTCTAAACACAAATATGTCTCTTTGTATGCTCTTCCTAACACCAGAGGACATCCCTGTGGCTCAGACAACCGCCTGAAATTAAATTACAGATTAGTGAAGGCAGCCTCAGGGAAGGCTTTATTTCCTTTCCACCTTCCATATTTCTCCCATAATTTGCTCATCCCGAGCCCAGGCAAATGTCATGGGATTAATGAAATGCAATGGCAGACTTGCAGGACTTGTGCCGCTCAAAGCCTGTGTCCAGAGCTGGGTCTGGTTGATTAATCCATGATTTGGACGTTCAGTCTGGGCGTAGAGTTCGCTTTGTACAGTCAGTGGGTGTCTAGAGCTCACTCTACAAAAGAGACGTAAAGTTCACGTTGGACATATTCAAAGAGGACTGACATTTTATCTTTCATAACTTAACAGTCCCAAACCTGGCTTGACATCAAAGGGAAGCATCATTTTGCTTGTCAGGTGATTTTGATTCTGATTGGGATAGATTTTGAGGCCTAGGACTGGCACATGATTTTAAAGGGGACATATTATGCAAAACTCCCTTTAGTTATAATAGGTCTATGGGCTATACCAAACATATTCATGAAGTTTTTTGCACAAAATCACTCTCACATAAAGAGATCTCACCAGCTCTTCTTGACAAGGGCTCGGTCACTTTTATGCAAATAAGCTGTTGCTGGCCACACCCCACCCATCCCATGCTTACGAAACGAAACAAACAAGCTAGTTCATACTTAATTGCGATAGAAACACAAAAATCATTATTTAAAAGTACTTATGTCTCCCTCATCTGCTGACTTGTCACAGACAGTGTACAGAACCCCCACGACGCTGAAGTTAGCTCCTTATTCACAGCTCCTTATTCAAAATTTTCATTCCACCTTAAATACTGTGATCGAGGCTGCAGTATTGCTATTTCACCTGTAGAGGGGAAACTTTACTGAGGTTTACATTCAGAATTATGTTGCCTTTTTCTGGAAAGAGATCATTGCCCTGTAAAGATTAAAAATGTTTTTATTTCTCTACATGAAAAAAAGAGGAAAATCCAACCTTTAATTGAAGTGCATTTATTGAGTGGGAAAAAAATCCCACATTAAGAAATAATTCTTTTACATCAAATCATGTGTGACACAATTATTAGCACCCCTGATGTTAACACTTTGTACAACACCCTTTTGCCAACAAAACAGCACCTAATCTTCTCCCTTAATGTTTCACAAGATGGGAGAATACAGAAAGAGGGATCTTCGACCATTCCTCTTTGCACAATCCCTCTAAATCATGCAGTGGCCTGGGTCCTCTCCTCTGCACTCTCCTCTTCAGCTCACTCCACAGGTTTTCAATGGGGTTGAGGTCTGGGG
>JBBPCY010000019.1:4940560-4956156 GCA_037974405.1 Brachyalestes nurse | reverse complement strand
TTTCTGTGTAGATTTGGCCACATGTTTAGGGTCATTATCTTGCTGAAAGACCCAGTGATGACCCATCTTCAGCTTTCTGGCAGAGGCCACCAGATTTTCCAACTCCGCCAAAACTCCTGAAAAATATTTGGAGCCAAAAATATTTGCCTTATCCTCAGATGAACCTGCTCCCTGCTGGAAAGGAAAAACTGTCAAGCCACCTGATATACTGGTGAAGTAGAAGCCATAATAGCCAGACAAATTAACACCAGTGTGTTGTATTCAGTCTTAATAGTGTTGGGCACTGCATTGGGCATCAGCCTGAATTGGAAAGGGTTCAGCTAAAATGTATCACTCGCATGGAGGTCACATATGAGTTTGTAAATGGGGTGTAGGCCTGCTCGGACAAAACTGTTTGTGATTCTACTGGTTCTGGAACACTGAGGAGTAACTTGGTGATCACTGATGATTAAGATGAGATCCTGCATTTGGAAACTCCAAATAGATGCAAAGCCTGTTTGGAGCACAACATTATTTCTGTATTGTGGAGAGCTGATCACATGCTTGTGGGGCAGATCTTCTATTACAGGAAATCCCCATTACTGAGTATGAAACCTGCACAAAGAGGTGGTGTATCAGATCTGGACACATTTTGAGAAAGCTGCCATAGATCTGTTCACTATGTTCACTGTTCACTATATATTTTACTCTCCTGAATAACAAAGATGCACCGATGCGAGGGCATGCCCTAGCCAGGGGTGTCCAACTCGGGTCCTGGAGGGCCTGTGTCCAGCACAGTTTGATGGCTCTCCTCCTCAAACACATTCATTAAACCTGACAATGAACTGGCAAGGTGCACCAGGTGTTTCTGAGAAGGGAAATCACCAAAACATGCTGGATCACGGCCCTCCAGGACCAGAGTTAGACACCCTTGCCCTAGCCCATGTGAGGCTATCCATTTCAGCCACAGACCATGATTTCGTAGTGAGAGAAGTGTCTCTGTCCCATTTCCTGATAGCTTAAAACAGGCTGGGAATCTAATGGTTAGCACACAAATCCACTCAGATAGCCATGACCTCTCTCCTTAGAAAGAGGGATCTTTTGCAGGCACACATTTTGATCCTCACTCAAGACACTTTGGGATCAACCTGAGCACTGACAGTCTCCTCAGTAGTGCCAGGGCAGAAATTCAAGATGCCTTGTCTTAGATGTGTTAAGTCAAGTCAAGTCAGGTAGGTTTTTATGTCATTTTAACCATATACACACAGTACACAGTGAAACGAGACAATGTGCCTCCAGGACCACAGAGCAACACAAGAGCAAAACAGAACACAACAGAACAGAAAACCACAAGACCAAGTACAGACAGGACAAAAGTGTGCAAGAAAAACACGAGCAACAGTACAACTGGACAAGACAAGACAACTTTTACTGCATTTGACTATAGCTACAGCCTGAATAAATACAGTATACTAGCAGCAGAGAGTTGTGTGCAAAATGCAAATGAGAGGTTACATGTGCAAAAAAATGCAGAACAGTGTTTAGCAGCAGTAAATATGATTGTGTAAACATAGCAAGTCAGAGAATTTGCATTGTAATAAATATGAGGTAGTTAAGAGTCTGAGTTGTTTGGGAGGGGGGAAATGAACATCACCATCTGAGGAGTGTGAAACCAAACTCTCGATTCTACTATATATTATGAGATGTTCTCTTCATTTGGTCAAAAGTAGAGTAGGATTTTTGTTACATGTAAAACATTTTTCTATCATTAAACTGCATTTGGCAGCTGTCTCTACTTTCAGCATGGGCTGTGGTGGCACACATCTGTGGTGCCCTTATGTTACTTTGTGAGAATGGTGCACTGTGTACCCCCTATATCCAGTTAAAATTCTTACACTCACTGTGCATCCAACATTGCAATTCCTAGACTTTCAAGGGTGTTGTTGAGACCTGTGTTTGTGCTTAGCGTTGTTCCTCGGTCCAAGACATCTTTGAATTGGCAGCTTTCTGACCCTGACCATGTGATTCCCAAGTACAGCAACAGTAGCATGCTCTGAATTCACTTCATGTTTACATGGCCAGGAAAGAAGAGTTTAGGAAGACTATTCAGCTCTTCATATTTTGTACAAACTTTAGTGAGGCCACTTGTAATCAAACCCTGTTCTACTAGATACTGGGAGCTACTGCTTTAACACCAGCAAGGGCTTGCAGTATTCAGCTGGCTCGCAGGTGCATTCTTAAGTAAAGTAATGTAAAGTGGTCCCTTATAGTCAAGCGTGTAGACACCACAGCGCAGCACACAGTGTGAAAAATGAGAAATTCTTTCTCTGCATTTAACCCATTCACCAAGTGGAACAGTGGGCAACCATGCCAGGGGGCAGTGTGTGTGGACGGTGTCTTGCTCAAGGGTATCTGAGTGGTGCCACTGACAGTTCTTGGATTCAAACCCTCAACCTTCCAATTGCATTCCACCCTGTAGCTGAAAATGATTATAGAGGGGTGTTCTTATATACACTATATGGCCAAAAGTATGTGGAAACCTGGCCATCGCACCTATATGAGCTTACAGGACATTCCATTTCAAACCCGTGAGCGTTAAAATGTCATCAGCATTCACCCAAGAAGGTATTTATTCATTTGGTTTGAGATTATGGCTTTGTCCAGGGCACTGGAGTTCTTCAGTCACTCTTTAGCCACTCCTCATGCACAGTTCTTACGCTGCTGTTGCTTCCAGAGGCAGTTTGTGAGTGATAAAACAGAGGATACCCACTACAATCTTTTCTGTGAGTTTGGGCGACCAACAGCTTTGTGACTGAACTAAACATTTCCATTTCACAATACAAACACTTACAGTTGACTGGGGTAGATCTAACAGGGCAGAAATTTCTCAGACTAGTGGCAAAAACGGCATTCTATTGTCACAACATGATTAAAGTAATTAATTATTTTTTTTTTCGGCATGAGCCACTTTACTTTACACAATTATTAGTAATGGGTGTGGCATAAACACCTGAAATAAAAAAAAAATAGGAGGAATGTCCACATACTTCTGACCATTTAGTGTAAGTATTCTGTGCAGTATATAGGTATACAGTGCATCTGAGGACCAGGGCTCACTGGACAAAAACTAAATTGGTCAGGTTTTTACATGGACACTTCTTGTTATGCGGTCCCTGAGATAGTCTAATTAGTACTGTAGTAATTATATCCCACAGTCAAATGCTGAAAAGACTACTGGGAAGAAAACCATACCTTTCAAATGTAACCTCGTTTCTCTGACAGCATGAGGTTTCTCTCTACTTCACCACCCTTCTTGCATTAAGTGAGGGAGAAAATTTCTCATTTGAAATGATCATGAGACGACGATTAAATTTGCAGTACCAGCCTTTCTCTAATGCATGCATATCGGCTGCATGTGCTGGAGACGCATGCCCATTGACGCGTGCCCATACATCGTTCATGTAATTGGAGAACTGAGGTTATATTTATAACTTTAAATATATTATTTAAGAAATGCTCCATGCCTGCAAATATGTAATTGGCATTAGATTCAGTGATAATTTACTATAAATGGCTAAATAAAATGGTTTAAATTCACAAATGTCCTACTTTTTTGGTTAAAAAAACAAACAAACCAAGGCTCCCAGAAAGGGAGAAGGATTATGCCCCATATGGCCTGGATCAACTGCCAGTGCTTCACCTTTCTTTTTTGTACGCCTGCACTCCATTCTCTTAAGGTCTGCCAAACCTTACAGCTAGAAGGGTCCCAAAAGACATACCTAGGTAACATGTTCTGAATGGTAAACACCAATGAGAACTTAAACCCCATTACATTTAGAAGCTGGTGGATTTGATAACAAGATCAGTTACGTTAAACATGCACATTTCAATCCTCCTACCCAAGAGGTAGAAGTGTGCTTTTTGTATAAAAGGCCAAATGATCAATAAAACAAGCTGGGGCTAGCGCACGGGACTGAGGGAGTTTCTGAAAATGCAATATCTTTAGTACTGGATGCTTTAGTTTGCTATGGTGGTAAAAGGGTTGCAGAGAGTAGCTGAGAGATCCTCTTGCTGGTCGTGACCTTCTTATATAGAAATTTTCACAAAACTAACTGCAGATGATAGGGATATCAAAATTAGTTTATTATTATTTTCTTCCAAGAGGACATAGCACTTTACACAGCATGCAGCTTAAAATAATGATTTTTGGTTTGTTTAAGGATGTTTCTTTACCTAATTATTAACTTTTTTTGAATGATTTTTGGTATTCTATATTTTAATAGCCAGTTTACATACATTGTACATGACAAACACATGAACAAATAAATTAACAAATAAAAATCAATAGAACAAAAAAAATTGAAATGAAAGCATGCCATTTACTGCATACACTGCAGATCATGTGGTTTTAATATTTTACTAGTATCCACTTTGACTTTTCCATCATAGTGAACTGAAGTAAAATAAAAGTTTATTCTGCAACATTACTGTGCAACGGTAAAAATGTCAGTAGCTGTTAACAGTAAGCATAGTATCGAACCAAATTTGCTGTATATTGACGCCTGCTTTGCCGTGCATGGAGTGGTAGATAAAGCCGGTGTATGGTTCAGCAGTTCAGAAGTTCTGTGTGCTGTAGGAGTTTTGTTTTTGTTGGTGCAAGCTTTAGGTTTGTGGCTGATGCCAAATAGCTTTTGTTCAGACTGAACAGCGCTACCCCAAACAGTAAAGGGTGGAACCGTGGGTTCAGATTTAGTGGACACTTTTGCAAACTGCAGTGAAAGAAGCTGAAGGCAAAACCTTCTGTGAGTTATTTGCCAAAACTAGACTATTTTGGAGGTGGACAACAAGGCCTTACAAACGGTGGCTAAAACTGGTCCTCTGATGTTTTATGTAGGATGAATAGAATGAGAAAAATAGCAAGACGTTCATGAATGATAAGGAAGTTCAGTTGGGTTAAAAATGTAATGTACTCTGCAAATCTATGCAAAAGCTGAGGTTGAGAAGACAAACTGTTCTTTTTAACAGTTTGGAAAACTGGAAATCTGGAAGAAATGAAATAAGATCAAACACTGAATGCATTTCTTTTCTTCTATTTCTATTCGCCCATTCATCACAAAATGCTCACATTACATAAAGGGTAGCTGGTGTTTTCAAATAAAATATGTATGCGTCAAATGCTTTATTCTAGAGCTTCATGTACCTTAGGTTTATTCATGCAAGGTGTAAATACAAGCTGGAATGAAAAGTGTCAGCTAAAGTGTTCTGTTTGCTTTATTCTTTATTCAGAAGGGGTGGGGTAGGCTGGCCTTAATTAAAGCGTTCCGCTCTGCAGCACCTCCGACTGGTCCATGGCAACCAGAGGCTATTTTACCCCCCTCACCGAACCCCCACCCACCCGGCTCCCCACGCAGGCTGTGATTACTTCTGTTTACAATGCGACCAAAAACAATAACAACAGTAGTCTGATGAGAGGTTACTGGGAAGATAACTCATCTTTAATTCTGAGGGGCTTCTCATTGGCATTGCTAAACGCAGCCACGCCGGCTTCTGAATTGCACATTAGATGACTGAAGGAGCCGCTTGTACTGAAGAGAAAATCCCAATAAATACGGCAGAAGCTTCACACTCAACTCTTTTTTTTGTATCTCCATTGCACTTGACTTACATCAGCTGCTTATACAAAGGTGTCGGCAAGTCTACCACAAACTGTCTGAGTAATGAAGCTTCACAATGGCCACTTAACATCTAATGGAATGAACTGTCAACACAAACGACAGTGCTTGAAGAACAGAATCCCTCAGCTTAAAATGGGTACAGAAAAACACTAAATTACAGTTATTACGAGTGTACATTTTACTACTATAGTGTTTTACTACATTTTACTACTATAGTGTGAAAGGCTTGTGTATTCTGTTTTAAAGGCGCTTTAAAGCATATTTTGGATGAACGGTTCTTTGAAGCATTGTTTCCTACAACTGTGTGTCCATACAGAACCATGTTGGTCAGGGAATGTTCCTTCAGTGTAGGCCAGGTTCATTTTAAAACTATGATTCGGCATGTAAGGCTTGGATATTTGAATGGGAATGGGAAGAAATAAGAAACCAGAATCAGGAATACTCCGGTGCAAATAAGGAAACATCCAAGAGCATGCAAGAAGGAAACAAACTAAAAAACAAGAGGAAACAATGCACAATAAATTGAATGAATAAAGAGATTTACATATAGAGAAACACCTGGGCAGGATTACAACAGGACAGGTAAAAAACAGAACCCAGGTGAATAGCATGGCTAGTGGGTGGAACCAAGCAAGAGCTTGAAAACCAAAACAAAGGCACCTGGCAAGGAAACTAAACAGGAGGGAGAAGCAAGGGGAGATATTCAGGAGGAGCCGAGGGCAGAGGAGGGAAAAACAGACATGGCTGGGGGAACAATGGGGAAAGAAATCAAGACAGGGTAGGATTGATTCAGAAAAAAACTGCAGAGCTTTCAGTGACTTGCTGGTGAGTGGTACATTAAATATCTGAACATCAGAAGTGGAAAAATGTATTGATGTACATGTTCATAGAGATGAGAATGTCAACAAGACAATGTTAGATGTATGTACGAGTGCAGGCAGTGCAAAATGTGCTCTGATGTGACCACAGTATGCACTCAGAAAGCATCTGACTTTAATCTTCTTACTAGAGCCCTTTTCACATGTGCATTTTACTCAGAAACGGGCTGCTAATTAAACGGGAAGGGGTTAAGTGTGAATGCGAGTCTGATTTGAAATCCCTGCAATTCTTGTATCGGCCTAGTATATTATGTGAGAAGATACAAGGAGGACTTTTGTGTGAACAATACATTTCAGGGATATATAAAGACATTTAACCACCAAAGTGGAGCAAAATAGCAGCAAAACCTTATTAAGATTTAAATTCTAGTTTTACAGGTGAAAATGTTGCAAAAATGTGTGTATTTTGAAAATTATTGTGGAGAGAATTGGAAGAAGTGTACCCATCCCGATAAAAGTGTACCTTGTATATGAACTGTATTTATAGCGAGTTGGTATAAATATCACACAAATTGCCCAAAATTTAAATACCTAGTGTCACAGCTTTCATCATAATGAAAAACTAAATTCTGCTTTTCCAATAGATTTTTTTCCTATGTTCAGCACTTTGGTCAGAGGTTGCTGCTGTTATAAAGCTTTATAAATAAAATTGACTTGACTCACTTGACTTTTCAAAATTTAAGATTCAAGAGTTTTGTCACATGCAGTCATTACTTATACAACATACAGTGAGATGCTTTTTTCTGGCAGGACCTACTTTCCAAATTTGGGATGGTATCAGTATCGGAGTATCAGAGCTTGTGTGGTATTTTGTTCAAAACTGCGAAGTAGGCAGTGTGCAAACTGCATTGTATATAGAGGGGTTGTGGAGAGGGGAATGAGAATGCGAGAGAAAATGAGTGTGTGTGTGTGTGTGTGTGTGTATGAAACAGTGTTTGTCCATTATATACTGTGATTGATAAGTCTAATTGCTTGTGGATAAAAGCTTCTCCTGAATCTCCCAGACCTCAACAATGTAGTCTCTAGTAATCCTGAGGGCCTGGGTTCTACATCTCGCAGTGTAAATGTCCTGCAGGGCTGGTAGGGGAGAACTGATTGTGCGTTTAGCCGAGTGCACCACCCTCTGAAAGGGTTTTCTGTTGTACTATGCAGTAGCCATACCACTCTGTAATGCTGCCAGTCAGGATACTTTCAATTACTCTGTTGTAGATCCTTTTTAATGTGGCAGTTGTTTGAGGTGATGGGGGGGTTCTGGTTCTGCTAGTGAGGAAGTTGGTATTTATGCTCCAGGTAAGGTCCCACAGTGATATGGACACCAAGGTAGCAACTCACTCTCCCCACTATTGATCTGGAGTGGGATGTTACCCATCTTCTGTCTCCTAAAGTCAGTCTGCATCTCCTTGGTCTTGTCTATGTTTAAGGAGGTGATTTCCTTTACACCACATCACCAGGCTACCCACCTCGCCTCAGTAGGCGCTCTCATTATATCTGGAGATCAAATCTACCACCACTGTGTCATCAGCAAACGTCACTATGGAGTTGGTGTTGTGTTTGGCCATACAGTCAGAGGTGTAGAGGGAGGACAGAAGGGGACTGGGAGGCCCCAGTGTTGAGTGTGAATGTTCGCGAGAACACATCACCCACTCTCACTGTCTGTGGTCTCCCATTCAGAAAATTGTAGACTCATCTATTAAATGTGCTAAGGCCCAGATCCTGGAGATTTCCAGAGAAGGTATGTGGTATTATGATGTTGAAGGCCAAACTATAGTCAATGAACATCAATCTCAAGTCATTTCCACACCCTCCGCCAAGGTGGCTTTGTGTAGTATGTAGGACCTGTGCAACAGCATCTCTGGTGGATGTGTTTTGTTGGTATTTAAACTGTAGTGGGTAAAGGTTTGAGGGAAAGGCAGAGCAGATGTAGTCCTTCGTGAGTCTCTCAAAACACTTCATCACCTCTGACGTCAGGGCCACAGGTTGGTAGTTATTTAGGCTTGCTTGGCGGTTGTTCTTGGGTACAGGGACAATGATGGATTTTTGAGGCAAGCAGGGACAAGACACTTGGCCAGAGAGGCACTGAAGATGGTAGTAAATACCGGGGATAGCTGATCCCCGCACACCTTTAGCATATGTTATGAGATGCTGTCTGGCCCCGCTGCCCTCCTGCAGTTTGTAGCCATCAGAGCTCTCCTCACGTCATGCTCTGAGAATGACAGGCAGGTGGGACGGGTGCAGCTCCAGCTGGCAGGTGAGCCACCGGCACCAGACACCTCGAATGTGTGAAAAAGGTATTGAGATTGCCGGCCAGTTCCAGGTTGCTGTGGTGCGTAGTTTGTTGTCTGTAATTTCCCTTCATCTAGAGTCCATGTTGGAAATGCCTCTTTTTAAACAACCTTCCTTAGGCCATAAGAAGCTGCCTCGCAGCCACGTCATACTGATGAAGCACACAGTGTGAACCTCACGAAATTCAACCTCTGCATTTAAACCCAGCGGCCAGCAGGGCAGCCAGGAACACAGCGCCCAGGGAGCAGTGTGTGGGGATGGTATCTTACTCAGGGCACCTCAGGGGTGCCTTGCAGTCTTGGGAATCAAACCCACGACTTCCTGAACGCCCTAACCACTAGGCTACCAGCTGCCACTACATCCATGAATTTGTTGATGTTTGTGGAAGTGGACTGGAAAAAATTCTAGTCCGTGTCACTGAGCGCACTGCCTCCCATTGGGCAGTCCAGTGTCTGATCTCTTTTGTCACCAGAGTATCCTGTAGAAGTCTTTGTTTATATTCTGGTATGAAAAAGATGGCAACATAGTCCAAATTCCCAAAAGCTGGCTTTGCAACCCCCCCTTTAATAAGCTGTAGCAGTGATCTAATGTATTGTCTTCTCTGGCGAGACAGTTGCCATGCCGATGAAAGTTTGGCTTGACCTGCTTTAGTTTGGCTTTGTTAAAGTCCCAGGCCATGATGAGGGCAGCCTCTGGGTGTTTGCTTTGTTGGCTGCTCAGCATATTGCGTCCATGTGATAATGCTGTGGTATTGTCTACTTGTGGTGAGATGTAGAATGCAGAGATAATAACTGAGGCTAATTCCTGTGGAAGGTAATGACACATGATCATGAAAGGCTCCATCTGGGGTGAGCATGAACATGAGAGGACTGTAAAACTTCCGGGGTAGCACCAAAAAAAAAAGAAAAATAATGAATTCACCCCAAAAAGTAACAAACTACACTGAAATAACAAAACAAAATCAAAACTTTATACACACTACAATAAGCCTGGTGAGGGCATCATGTTAAGGCTAATGAAGGCCGTTAGTACTGTGTTATACACACTGTATGCCGTTGTGTTGATAACACAGGAGACACATGAATATCCACCCTTTACCTGGCACTTAGGTCTCGCATTGTTGTCCCTCTATTAATTCATTATGCAGTGTTAGTTCATGTGCAAATAATGTAACTCCAAAGAGTTGCTATTAACTTGATATGCACGGCTTCCCCTCCCCCTCTCTGCCTCATGCTTTGCCATTATACATGATTAATTATCTGCCTATAGTGGCTCTCAGTATTGAACTGTGGTAATTAAAAGATAATGATTGGCCCTTTTGAGCCTAACAAATAAAGATGCAAGAACTCATCTGTGATATCAGCCTACTCAATAAAATATTAGACCTTGTGTGCAATTTATGCATATCAGCCACAGCCTGCCCCCCCCCACACACACACACTTTCTCTCTCTCAATCTCTCTTGACCTTTCCTCTCTCTTTTCCCTCATTCTCTCTCTCTCCTTTTTCTACTCTTTTCTCCTCACTGTTTGCCCTGTCCCGCTCTTGCCCTCTCTCCCTCCCTCTCTCTCTCTTGCCCTCTCTCCCTCCCTATCTCTTACTCTGTCTCTCTCTCCCTCTCTCTCTCCGTTTTCTACTCTTTTCTCCTCCCTGTCCCTCTCTTGCTCTCTCTCTCCCTCTCTCTCTCCCCGTCTCTCCCTCCCTCTCTCTCTCTTTTGCCCTCTCTCCCCCCTCTCTCTCCTTTTTCTACTCTTTTCTCCTGACTGTTTGCCCTGTCCCTCTCTGTCTCTCTCTCTCCCTCGCCCCCTCTCTCCCTCGCCCTCTCTCTCTCGCCCTCTCTCTCTCTCCCTCTCTCCCCACTTTTTCTCTTTCGTCCTCTCTCCCTCCCTCTCTATGTCTTAATCTGTCTCTTTCTCTCTCCCTCTCTCTCTCTCCGTTTTCTACTCTTTTCTCTTCACTGTTTGCCCTTTCCCTCTCTTGCCCTCTCTCTCACTTTCTCCCTCTCTCCGTCTCTCCCTCTCTCTCTCCCTCCCTCTCTCTCTCTCTCTCTCTGCTGCAGCTGCTTGTTCCCACATGAGTATTTAAGCTCATGGCTCTGGTGTTCATAGAAACATCACATTAGTGCAGCAGCCCTAATAAGCAAATACAGGTGCTGCTCCTCCACTACAGAACGTTTTTTACTAAGTACACAAAACAATACAGACAAATGAAATATAACTTTCTCCCAAATATAACTTTTAGTTTTAGTTTAGTTTACTCCATTTAGTTTCTTCCACTTAATGGAGCTGCACATGGGACAAAACACACAATAATAATGCTTTCAGGTTGTACTGATCAGTCAGTGCACCCATGATGAATGAGTGCATTAGGCCACCGTGCACTTTGTCTGTTGTTTTAGGGCCATGGTTCTCTCCTAATCCCCCCCAAATCTTGGCTATTTTAAGATTAGCCCATATTTAATCAATTTCACTTTTATGACAAACATTAACAAAAAAACCATAATTACATTTACTCTTAATATACATTACATAACCTTGCATTACTATTTTACTGTCTCATTGATGCTAGAGCATGACAAAAAAGGAAATTAAAAAACCTCCTCTTCCAAACATAGCATAGATTGAAAGTTTATTATATGCACTTTTCTCTGCTCAGTTTCTCCACTTTTTAAATGAGCTACAAGTAAGAAACTATTGATATAAGATTACAACACGCTTTTGTTATAGCTGGTGATATTTGTGACTTTTTTTGTTGAAAAATGGCCAAAAAAGCCATACAATGCATACAATTGATCTCTTATGAAGGTACATTGCTGCTATTACTGAGGCTAACCTAAGGTAATCTATGGATATGTAGGTATAGTTTGGCCTCTAGTGATTTTGTTCTATTGAAGAAGCCACACAAATAATGCTACTGTCATTTTGATTTTGTATGACAGCTATTATTATTATTATTATTCCTCTGAGGAATTTCCCTTATGTGGACTTTCTGAGAAATTTCTCCAAGCCAGAGAAGTATGACATAAGAGGAAGCGCGGTGGACACTACGAGCCTGTCTGCGTCTGATTATTCTTAAACGGAGGAGCAGAAAAGAGTCATGGAGTGTTTTTACAATAGATAAATGAAGTGTGACAGGTAATCGCGCAGTCCCAGAGCGTAGTCGAGCGGAGACTTATTAATGCCACCGTTTGACCACAGATGATTGGTCCCATTACCAAGCGCAACCCACCTTGAATGAGAAATGATTGCATGTAAATGCAGCAGAAGTTTTACAAGCTGCACAGCCGGGCCCAAAGCGGACGGTTTTTGCATTAAGGCCCTGTGTGGACTTGCGGAGGGGAAAGACAATGTTTTAGTCCCTCAGCAGATTTCTGGAGTTCAAGAAACACAAAGGAACTGTGCATTTCCCAACATGCCTAATGTTCTCGAGAGACTTTTTTGTTCCATAAGATGGTCTGGTTTGCTTTCACTGCTGCAGGCTTCTTGTTCCAATGGCAATGTGTGTGTGCATGTGTGGCAGTTGAGTAAGCATTCCCATATCAGGAGGAAACAGAGAGAGCAAAAATACACAGCAAATCAGCAAGTATGAATATAAAGACAAAAATGGAAGTAAACATAAAGCCGGAAAGAAGTTTTCTTTAGGACAGAAGCATAAACGATGACGATAAAGATTCAACACGATGTTCTGTTTGATAGACAGCAGGTATGTACCCCTGCCTGCCCTTGTGTGCAGCTTTAATGACAGGAACTCATCCAAAAATGGCCTCAATTTCCGCTTTTTAATCTTCTTTTCTCACTCCACAGACTATAGATTGATTCCTCCCAGCAATCAATCCACCGTCGGCCTGCTCTTGGCCCTCACATCTAATGATAATGGCTGCCTTATTTAGAAAGCACAGGAGTATTTATTTATTTCTCATCATTGATAGAATAGATTAAAACATTAGATCATAACGGTGGCAATGATCATTTCAATGTAAAGTCCTTTGCTGTAAGCAACTGAAGTACAAAATAATAATATAAAAAACATGACTGCCAGAAAGTGTACATGATCTTGGAAATATACCTAGATCTATATAAAAAAGGTTTGATATTGTATCACAAAAGGTTCTTTGACAATACTACAACACTTTTTGGTGCCTGACAGAACAATTTATATAAGCTGTAAACAACAGGTCTTCTATCCTGGTCAGGATAGTCGAGTTCTATCATAACTGGTTACCCATGCAAAGAATCCATTTTTGCATTTACAAATACCCTAAGATTGTTCTTAGTACTAAACTGGATCAATGCCTTTACTAAGGAGTCTTAGATATGTCACGTTCCTCCCTTCGTCCCCAATGAGTGCAAGCGCTTAGGCAGACATCCATGCTCGATTCTTTTATTTAAACTCGACAAAACAAAAGGCACAAGGGCCAGAAGCAAGACTCAAAACAAAAATGGAGATAAGAGGAACACAAAGCTACGCAGCACGACGGTTAACCCACACTGAACACAAAACTCAAACCCCGCCACCAATAATCAAACACAAAAGAGCTGAAACTAATAACATAATAAAAGCCCTAAAGTTAAACACAAAACACCAAACTTTAAACTTAAACAAGGGTGGCCACCGTCACTGTCCCCAGACCTGACAGTATCCGCCCCCTTTAGAATGCCCCACGGGGCGCAAACAGACCACCGCAACATCCCAATGGTGGGGAAGGCGGAGGCAAGCATCCTGTGAGCCCCACCCGGCCGCATCCCCGGATGACATCCTGACCGGCACTCCCCACGGCCAGGGTGGTCCGGGTTGGTCTCATGGGATTCTCTATTTAGAGTGTCCCAGTCTTTATCCGGGGGTGCCCCTACTGGGAGCCCCTCTCTGTCCTCAGGGGCGGAGCTCCCTACCGGGAGCCCCTCACTGTCCTCCTGGGCCGAGCCCCATCCAGGGAGCCCCACAGCATGGAGCCCATCACTGTCCTCCAGCATGGAGGCCCCTTCGGGGAGCACCCCACTGTCCTCCTGGGCCGAGCACCCTACCAGGAGCCCCTCTCTGTCCTCGGAGGCAGAGCCCCCTACCGGGAGCCCCTCCTTGTCCTCATGGGTGGAGCCCCCTACTGGGAGCCCCTCTCTGTCCTCGGGAGCGGAGCCCCCTCCTGGGAGTCTTTCTGCAGGGAACCCCTCGTTGTCCTCAGAGGCAGAGCCCACTCCCGGGAGCTCCATCTCCTGGTGGGGTTTCACACCCCTCTCGGCCTGCCAAGAGCCCTTTTTGAGCAGGTACCGCTCCCTCTGCTATGCTACCTAGCCCGCCCCAGGCCTCTGCTGCGCTACATGGCCCGCCCCGGGCCTCTGCTGCGCTACCTAGCCCACCATGGGTGTCTGCTGTGCTACCTAGCCCGCTCCAGGCCTCTGCTGCGCTACCTAGCCCGCCCCAGGCCTCTGCTGCATTACCTAGCCCGCCCCGGGCCTCTGCTGCGCTACCTAGCCCACCAGGGGCCTCTGCTGCACTACCTAGCCCCTCTTGGGCTTCTGCTGTGCTACCTAGACCTTCTCTGAGTCCCTCTGCGGCTAAAAGCCCCTGTTGGGCAGCTAACAACCCCTCTAAAGGCTTCTCTGCGGCTACTACTCTGCGGCTACTACTACTACTCTGCGGTTATTTGTCTCTCTATTAGGCTTAGCGGCTGGGATAAATGGCTTAGTGGCCTGGCTAACGGGCTAGGCTGCTGGGCTAACTGGCTAGGCTGCAAAGCTAACAGGCTAGGCTTCAGGACTAATGTGGGTGGTAAGGGCGCGACTAAAGAGCCTGATGGCACCTCTAAAGGGCCAAAAAGCTCTGGTAGACCTGCCCTCACCTCTGTACTAGCTCCCGCTACGCTGCCTGCAGCTGGAAACCGACACCGGAGTGCAGGCATGGGAGGCTGTAGCCGTCTCCGGGGTGCTGGCATGGGTCATGGGAGCGTGTTCTTGGCACGTGTTCGGTGACGCTGAGGAGCGCGGCCTTGGCACTGAGGAGCGCGGTCTAGGCACTGGGGAGCGTAGTCTCAGAGGCGCTGAGGAGCGCGGTCTCGGCGCTGGGGAGCGCAGCCTCGTGGCTCACGGCTGCTTTGTTCTCCAGCTCTGCAGGGGCTGCGGGGCTCTCACGCTTTGTGGAGGGGGGGTGCACGCCCTATGGGGAAGGGTCCTAATGCCTGAGCTTACCAGGAGTGAGGCTCACTGTCCCAGTCGAGGGCTTGTCCTCTGAGGCACGAGCTGGAGTGGTGGAGCACTGGAGGAAGCCTCAGACTTCCAAAGCAACCTGTGACAAGGTGGGCGACACGAGCGACGTGGGCCCCCATGTTTCTTTGGTCGTTGTGCCGCGGATCTCCCACCTCACCTCTCGGTGAGCAAAAGCGGGAGCTCCTCTGTGGGTGAGTCAAGGACGATGGGGTCCACAATGCGCTCTTGATTATAGGAGATCCGTCGATCCACCCATCCCACCAGAAGCCCAGGACCTCATCCTTGTCCCCCGACTCCCCACCACACAACAGCTCGGCCACTGCAAACTGGCTCGTCCTCGCCGGCTCATGTCCAAGCTGGGTCCAGTTTGCCTCCCTCTCGACAAACTCCTCCTCTCCTTTTAGCAGCAGGGCAGTAGTCCACCTTCCAAAAAAAAAAGGCAGCGAGCCGGCAAGGAGGAGGTTCCTCCACTCGTCCTTGGGGCCGACCTCCTCCTTGCCGGCTCACTTAACATTAACAGTCAACACGACAAATAAACAAAACAAAGGCTGATACCTTGAATTTTCTGGTAAATTTAAGTGTCCA
>JBBPCY010000019.1:4910201-4920382 GCA_037974405.1 Brachyalestes nurse | reverse complement strand
GGAGCGCTTCAGAAGAGGCTGGGTAATGTGTGAAAGACAGAAGCACAGTAAGAATGTAATGTGCAACATGTGTGTGTGTGTGTGGGTGTGTGTGTGTGCACATGCCTGTGTTTGAACTACAGTGGATTGAGCCTTCTCAAATAGTGTGCATGATGAGGTGTGTATATTTATTTGCCCATTTATGTCTATAGCCTATAGTGGGTTGAATATTTGGAGCAGAATGCATGAGGATGTGTGTATGTGTGTGTGTGTGTGTGTGTGTGTGTGTGTGTGAGCCTGTTACACCAGGGCAGATTTGCTCTGGTGCTGGAAGCAGCCCCAGGCGTCTGCCCCCAGTGTGTTTACTAGTGTTAGAAAACCCATCTCCCTCCTTTCTATGCACACACAAGAGGCTTAATTGTCGCCAGTGTGGATTTCATATGTATGAGGAGCAGGTGCAGAGGGGCTGTGTATTGTAATGTGTATTCTAATGAAACATACAGGAGAGTTAATGAAATATTCTATCAGTTTGGAGCTTCCGCAGGGCACTTTTCCACACGAGGCCGCTCCATTCACAATGACCCGCTAATGAGGCCCGAGGCCGGACATTTACAGTTTGGTTTACTGAATACAGAGTGTCAGCGTACAGATTTTATGCCTTCCATCCTCCTCTCTCTCTCTCTCTCTTCTTGCACTTTCACTTTTCTCTTTCCACTTTTCTTTCTTCACTCTCTCATTTTCTTTCTTTCTTTCTCACCTTTCTTTATTCTTCTTTCTTCTACTCTCTACTCTCCTTCCCCATCTCTCCCCCCCCCCCCATATATTTAATCCATTTTTGCACTTTCCCTCATTTTTCTCTTTCCACTACTCTCTCGATCTCTCATAAATGCTGACACTCTGAAGACACCTCAGGTTTTTTACTTCCATGTTTACTCCTTGTCCCTGTTTTTTCTTTATTATCTGAAGTATGTGGATGTTCCTCACCATTGTTCTTTGCACCTCCCCAGAAAAATGTTTTTAGTATTTAATGTAGTTTTATCTTTTAGTGAAAGAACTGTCCTTAAATTATGCAGTTAATTTATAATTAACTGATTGACGGCAAGTATGTTATTATCATACTAAAATGTAATTACACTGTAAAGTAGACAGTGGGCAATAGACTTTGGGCAATCTGTTAAAAATATCCATACATTTTTTTATTCCATTTATTCCCATTTTGATTTATAGGTGGCACAAGCCTCCTGTTAAAAAAGAACAACAATAACACAATATTTCACATACACACACACATATATATATAAATGTGTGTGTGTGTGTGTAAGTGAAATATTAGCCCTATTTGAGCCCTATTTTATGTGTTTATGCTCTTATAAGTGGACAATTTTTGAAGCTTCCCTACTAAATTGACAGGGTATATGAATTACGCATGTATTGTAACAAACATTTTGCGTTGTTTGGATTGTGTAGATTAACGCAGACAGAGTTGGATATGAGCTGGAATTTATGAGGTGTTTGCTCATGAGAGTTTAGTCATAAACAGCTTTGTTTTGTCAGAGCTGTTTTAGAGGCTGAATATGAACGGTTTTGTGGTCCGTATTAGACCGTCCTCATAGAGAACTTCACTAGTACAACTAAAGCAGTGTTTAGGCACGTATCAGAGAGATGAGGTGTTTTTTTTCTTCCTTTCTTCCTCAAAGAGAAACTTTTTACCATATAAATGACTCTCTCTTTTTTTTCAGCTTGGACCACAGGCAAAAGAAAAACTCTTTGACTTTCAACAAACTTCCTTCAGCATGCACTGTTTGAAAACTGTATGTCATCCTGTCTCTTCTCGATCAGGCAATCCTCTGAATGACTCGTAGAGGGAACACACTCCCTTCTTCAGAATCCACTGCTCTTTTACATCAATGGCTGTGGGAGAAGGGCTTTGGCAGCCCAGAGGAACCGCCAGCGCTGCGATGTTTGGAGAAGCGTCTTCAGCCTGACATTGATGCACCTTTGTCTTATTGTATGCAAATAGCCTGCGATGAAGCATGAGCATGTTTGAAGTGCAAATTGTAATTTTAGGCTATGGTTCGACTCTGCTTCATCCCAACACTATTAATTACCTTTGCCATGGAGGAGAGGGGCTTCATTATAGAACAGATAACATGAAAGGACACGTGAATGAAATAGTGAACATGGCTCTGTTAATGGAAAAATCAGATTTGAGCAAAGTGGACAAAGTGGACAGTATTATGATTATATGGTCATGTCTATAAAGGTCATATCTATACAGGAAACTGATTAAATAGTCGAGTATGTTACTATAGAGTCCACTTATGTGGATATTATGGATCCCAGATAGTCTAAACCATGGTACCCATAAAATAAACCCTAATATAAACACAGACACTGCAGGTGAATGGAGCATGTTTTAACAGTAGATTTCTAAATGAATTTTAGTTCATTAATGGTATACCTACATGCCTTTTTTTATTTGCAAAAATAATTATTGATATGCAATATTGCATATATATGCATTACAAAATCTTGCCTAGTCTAGAAGAAATACTCACTCCAGAATTTCAGCAGTTAATTATTGTAGAGCACAGTATTGTTCAGCTCTGTGCATTGTTATCATGAAATATTTTACATTTATTTTTTAGATCAAAATCCAGCAAAGAGCAGTTTATTGGGAAGTCCTTTAAAATATGCTTTGAAAAGAATGTGTGAAATTTAATGAATGCAGCTGTTCTATGTGCAGAGAGATATGATAAAATGCACAATCTGTCTAAATGCTGTCATTAGTACAAAGAGCATAGACATATGTGGCTATTCTAGTTAAACTGTCCTGAATACAAGCATATCAGTAATATATGACAAAGGATTATGTTGTTTTATAGTTAGATTTGCAGGTATGTACAGCTCTAGAAAAAATAAGACCACTGGAATTTATTTTTAAATCAGCTCTAAGAGTATGAGAACTAGAGCTGGGCTGTATTTTTATCATGGTATTTTTCAAAATAATATCTGTTTCATGGTATATGACTATTTTTTTAAAAGTATGACTTACATTTTACAGGATGAAATGAATTACTGCATCTGATTGAACCTTTTTCATCAGCGTTAGTTGAAGATGTGGAAGAAAGTCTCTAAGATGTGTTTTTGGCAAAACTATACTTTTCACAATATATTTTCAAGCATCCAGAGGTATTTAGACTTAGTAAAGTATCCAGAGATGCTTTTCAAGTTTTATTGCACTGAACAGGTGTTTTATCAATAAATAGGAAATATGTTTAAACAAATAAATAATAAAAATGCGTGCAACTTCCAGTAATATAATTGCTTCAAGCCCATATACATTACACAGTTATTCTAATATTGAAATGTATTGAACAGTGGTTCAAGTATCCAGTAGGCTTTATTGAAAAGTGTTCACACATTTGAACATAAAAACCAAGGCACTTAAGGAAATTCCAGCCATTACAAATTCTGGGCAGGAACAAACTGACAGCATGTGGTTTGCTCACTTATACCGAATTTTGGACTCATTGAGGATAAATACAGGCATGATCCTCGGTAAGGAGTTGGGTTTTTTCTGTCTTTAATGCGGTTTTGTGTCCACCCTGTCGGACTTACTGCTATATATGTTCGCGCCGAGACACGAAGAGCTAACCGCTAATGGCTAAACACAGGCATGTTTCCTTGCAATGCTAAGATAAAAACGTGCTTTTGGGGTTTATTTAGCCCTTAGTTTGGCAAGTATATTAATATTACTGCATGTAAACGTATTTTTGAGAAATTACAGACACAAAAAGGTAAAAATAAGAACCTGCTCCCTAAAAGTAATATTTTACGCCCTATAATTCACACACGGATTTTCTGACATATCGCTACTCTCACACGGAGCGTCAATGAAAAAGTTCCGTTCCCCTAGAGGTGCAGCAGTGAAAAAGGTTCCCCCTTAAACAGTTTCCAGCTCCGCCATTTTCGGCTATTTAAACCAGTACTGCGGTATAAGAAACAATTAATATAATAACAGTATTTTTTCCGGAGCTGTATATATGAATACACACACACATACAGATCAGCTACAATAGCTAAACCACTGACGGGTGAAGGGAATTGATCTCATTACCGTGACACCTGTCCTGGGGTGCTATGTGTAAGGCATCAAGTGAACAGTCAGTACTTAAAACTGCTGAAAAAAATGTGTGAGTGTAAGGATCTGAGTGACTTTAACCGAGGCTAGATGATGGCTAGATGACTAGATCAGGTCTGGTGATGGCTAGATGACTAGATCAGGTCTTGTGTTCCTGGTGTTGCAGTGGCTACAAAAAGAGGTGCAAGACTCATTGGGTGAGTAAAATTAGCCTGCCTGGAAGATGAAAAAGTGAATGAGGCAGTGTGATGCCCTGGGCAATGTTCTGCTGAAAACTGGATCTCAGAATTAATGTGGATATTATTTGAACACAAACCAGCTAAACAGTGCTGCAGACCAAGTACATCTCTTCTTGGCTACAGTATTCCTTAAAGGCAGAGGCCTCTTTCAGCATTGTAGTGCACTCTACCACACTGCAAACACTGTTCAGGAATGGTTTGAGGAACATGACAAAGAGTTCAAAGTGTTGACTTAGCCTCCAAATTCCTCAGATCTGTATCCAATCGACCCTCAGTGAGCTGTGCTGGACAAATTTGTCTGATCCAAGGAGGCCCGCCTCACAACTTATTGGTCTTAAAGTATCTACTGCTAACATCTTGGTACCAGATAAAACAGCACCTTCAGAGGTCTTGTGGAGCCCATGCTTCGATCAGTCTGAGCTGTTTTGGAATGACTACAGTTTAAGAGGAGGTATGTTATAGATGTAAGATGGTTTAATTAATTAATTACAGGACTAATCATAATTCTCGTATGCATTGTCTTACCTTTTCATTGTGTTAAATAGAAGAGAATATGTTCTTTCCTTGGTAGGAGGCACATTTGTGGAGCAGGCAAACATTTCTAACCTGTATTTTTTACTATCATACGTCTCTATGTGACTTATTTTGCTATACTGATGCACTGTATAATTGTGCAATTACATATTAAATTGGATAGTAAGCAAACATTGAATGATGTTCAAGTTGTTGTTGAGAAACCT
This sequence comes from Brachyalestes nurse, assembly GCA_037974405.1. Taxonomy (NCBI): domain Eukaryota; kingdom Metazoa; phylum Chordata; class Actinopteri; order Characiformes; family Alestidae; genus Brachyalestes; species Brachyalestes nurse. The sequence goes on along the minus strand of JBBPCY010000019.1, from coordinate 4,915,280 downwards.
TCATTTTCACAATGAGACGATCTGGACTGCTGTTTCCTCCCGTTACTGGTTTAGGCTTTAAGGGACTGAAATTCATTCAGTGTCGAAAATGAAGAGAACATGTCTGTAAATGTCATACCCCCATCCGAGACATCTGAGGTGTTTTAATCACTGTGCCGCAGCTGAGCAAACTCTTCGTGTTGGGTTTGTTTCACAGAAAAAAAAGCCCGTTCCCTCTGGTGGAGGAGAATAATTGAAATTTGTCTCAAAGCGGTATAATTTCCATGTTAAATAAATTATCTGACAACACCTGAGCAATTCAATGAATCAATTATAACAGTACTGCCTAGCTCAGCACCACAATGTAAATCTCCCGTTTGGAGTAATTGTTTGCTATCTACAGCAGACATGCTGGTGGTGTGGATGGAATAGAGGACCCCAACAACGAGATGTTTGTTTACGGGGACCCTGCGGGTTTACTGTTGTGACTACGTTGCTGCACTGTGCATCATCCATCTCTGCAGGTATGTTCCACAGGGATTTATGTCTTTATACTAGGGAGGAGAAGCTTTCATGGCATTTGAATCAAAACAATTGCTCATCATCTTGGTTCTAGCAGGGCCTGCTTCACCCATCTATGGACCTGGGGCCGTATTACAGAAACTTAAGTTAGGATGAATTTAACAATGAATTTAGGAATCCTATCTTATCTCGAGTCAGGAATCCTAAATAAGCAATCTAACATCGATGATAGACTTTTATGTCTGTTACCTAGCAACTAAAGCAACATGTCACCTCGCAAAGTAACTGTTACCTGCTGCCACTAGTAACTTTATGAGGCTACAGTCTTTAACATTGTATCGTCAGAGTGTCTTCGTTAATATCTTCAAAATAGTGGATGTTAAACAAAGTTGTGCTCTGAACTTTAAGCCAGACGAACTATAGCCAAAAGTATTGGGACAGAGCTGCCGTAGAAAACTGTGTTGACAAAAGTATAGACACACACACACACAAACACTTCACTTTGAAAATCACCCTTAGTGAAAAACAAAGTGCATTTGTTAATTGTAACTTTTATTCATTTTGAAAGTTTTGTACCACATTCACTGTAGTAGTCTTGGTAATGTGAAATCGAAGGTGATGAGGGTATGTGATGCACACAATGATTTTACAGAGATCATGTGGATCCAGAAACTTCCAGATTACTTCCTTTTTGGATCCACATGATCTCTGTAAAATCATTTGTGCATCACATACACTCATCACCCTTGATTTCACATTATGACATTCGAGTTATTCACAAATGACATTCGAGTTATGCAATGAAATAGGATCCCTCGACCTTAATACAGTAAAAATACAGTAATATATAAATACAGTATTTTGACCGGTACTGTATTTAACAGCCGAGATGTGCAAAGATGCAGAACAAAAAACTAAAGCGCTTTTTTGCACATGTAAAACCCACATTGTGAAAAACCCACCTAGTTAAAAATAAATAAGGACAAAGTGGTACCCTAGTCTTTGTATAGGTTCTTTAAAATTGGAATATGAAACAGAGCTTATAGAGTGCTTGGAACAGTGTCGTCTGTCCTTGCACTTCAGCTTCAGTAATGCAGGAAATCTCTCATTCTACATGCATGAAAGCTGAAAAGCGTATCACTCATCACTGAAGCAGCAGAGACCATAGTGAAACTCTCCACGGGAGCAGCTCCATCTCGTTCATTTCGGCTGATCATGTTCTTCACAGACATCTGAAGAACTGGTCTCTTTGGTGCTTTGCGAATATACACTCTCACCACTAGAGCAGCTCTTTTCACAGTCGATAGCCTCTTTGGAATTCAGGGCTCGAAAAGTATCTGCAAGGTAGTTACTTCAAAATAAAGAGAGCAATTTTGAATTACTCAAAACTCAAAGCTGTGTCTAAGTCAGTGCAAAGGCTGAAATCTAGTTGTTAGTTTGTACCTCCATTGTTGTTTTTTTTGCACAGACAATGAAAAACAATGGCCTCTTTCCATGTTGTGATGACAACATTTCAACCAATCACTGCAAAGGCTGAGATCAATGAAAGCTGGAGTATTCATCATGTAAACTCATTTGAGCAACTTTCTTAATTCTCAGCTTGCAGGAGTATAATTCTGAATCACACAGCATACGTGTAACTATGAGAAGGATATGTATGTAACTTCAGAAGGATTTTTCAGCCTCAGATTGTGAGTGAGCTTTATTTGGTGCTCCTACGTCACGTAGAACCAAAGTTATTGTATTTAAAAACATGTAATAATTATAATAACCACTACTGGGTTTTTTTTAAAAACTGTGTGACACACAAATGAACATAAATAACAACATGAACAAATTTTAGGTCTTAGAAACAAACAAAAAAAACAAGATTTTTGAACGCGGGAGAATTTTTAGAATAGTGGGAGGGGAAAACCCACAGAGGGGGCAGCAAATGGCGAGTGTGTAGGAGAACACACATTTACTGAAATCAGATTTGACTAATACACTGAGTTCTAAGGGTTAAAACCACAGTCTCCCTTGTCACACCCAACACCACCAGCAGAGGGTGCAAGAACTCTGGGGCTGCATCGACTGCCCCCCTCTAGCCCTGGAAGAACATGGAGGAACTTCCTGGGCTGCTTACACCCACCTATCCTCCACTGGAAGCCGCTCTGGCAGTTGTTTGGAGTGGTTTCTCTCATCTCCTCGGGTACTGGAACAGCCAGCAAGAGAGCATTGTGAATTCTGTTTCTGGATCATGAAGGAGAGAAGGAGGTAGAAAAAAGCAGAAACTTCTGGGGTCTCTGCTGCCAGCCAAGGACTGCAGTTTTGGGAGTTTGAAGGAACCGATGTTGGTGTGCCCACCTGATCTTCTCATCAGTCGCTGTAGCTCATTAAAAGAGCTATACATTTTGTCACAAGGCTCTTAGTGTTTGTCAAGTCTTGACTGTTTCCTCTGCATTTCTGCTTTGGCTCTATGGGTCTAGTTTGCCTGTGATTATCTGCCTTTGGCTTCCCTGGAGAATTTTCTTAAAAATTGTAATGTTTATTTTTTTTGCTCGGTAGTTGTGCTCCGTCCGAGTGCTATGGGGTTATGACAGCACTAGAAAACTAGAAATGGGTAAAACTAAGGCTGTACTGGGAGACTGGCAACTCAGAAAGATTCCTCCATTTTGATGAAATTAGGAAGCTAGCTAACTCGTAAACAACAAACAGAAAAATGCAAAAGGGAACCGTTGTAATCCAGGTCTCCACTGGCTGCATTTTATGCATTCTGTCTGGTTCATATTCACTAATTTCTAGTGATGCAGAAACAATATTGCTGTAGGAACAAAACTTCATATCTATACAAATGTAGCTTTGCATTAGGAGAAAAAATATTCAATGTCATTCACATTTTTGGAAATGTTGGATTCATGCAAATTTTGGAGCATTCCTATTGGTCTGCTCATATTGTAATTTTGCCACTGTAAAAAAACTCATGACAGTTAGGAATTCATGGTCATAGGCAAGTGGAGCTTGAGAGCAATAAATGCTCTTAAAAAGCTTTTACACTGGAGTTAAGGCAGTTTGGTTATTTGGTTTAAATATAAAAGCATGCAAATCTTAAACTTCCAGTTATCAAAGTATTCAATGGATAAATAGCATATACAAGTACAGAAACCTGAACTAGAAAACCATTGCTTCTTATTCTGTGGACATCAATTATGTGCAGAAGTGACATCACATAATAAAGAAACTTAACCTCTTAGTTTCTAATTGGGACTTATGAGCCTTTCAAATGGATTCCCATTTTCAGCATTGTCAAAAACACAGCATTAGACACTTCATAACTAAGAGCTTCATCCATTTTGGACCTTCAGCATTACTTCACAAAGGCTCTTCAGGGCTCAGTGGAGCCAAAGCAGTCCTGCTCCTGGATGATGGAGCCACTTTGCATATACATTTTGAACTGAACATGAAGTTTCACATGCAGCTCTTGGTTGTGTTGGCTTCCTTTGTAATGAGTGATGAAACTCCAGTGCACTGTAACTGCAGCATTAGTCTGTGTTTGTCATATTACAGAACTGAAAGTAAACAGTACACACACACAGTCCCTCAATCCACGGGACTTTTCACTTATTACAGCACGTTCCATTGATTCTTTTCTCGCTGAGGTGGTTTGCATGTCGAAGGCTGGCTTTTGAAGTCGCTGTCAAAAAATTCTTGATTGAAAATGCCTCAGAGTGAAAAATGAAAAGGGGAGTCTGTTGCTTTCTCGCAAATCAGACTGAATCAATGTGTTTTCTTTTTTAACCAAATAACATGTGCGTGCACGTGCGGACGCAAGCCGCTGTTCTAGTTTATAGCACTCCTTCTTCCAGAACGTCCTCATTACGTACCCTCTGTGCCACTCCATTAACAATTCATATGGAAAACAGCGTAATGCCCCAGTTTCATTCACGATCGCGCATCCTTCCATTGTATACCCGCCATACAGCCGGCACATGGTGCATGCTGGGTGGTTCTATTAAATATTCACCCAGCCGAGGACGCTCAGTGAATGAATGCAGCTGCAGAGGGGTTAATTTTTACACATTGTGTCAAACATCCACATGCTCGTCTGTGTCCTCTCTGAAATATTAATGCACCCTGTCAATACAGAGTGAGAAGGAGAACGAGAGGGAAGGGAGGGAAAGAGAGTTTCCTTTTTTCCTCCTTTTATTCAGATTAAGGCTGTAAAATAATGAATCACAATGAATAACATTTCTTTTGATATTCATCTTGGTCTTATAAGTTCAAATTCAACCCTAAATAAATACTTTTTTCTGTACTTCAAAAGCATACTTTTAAAACAGCGGTACATATTAAAAAAGCATAATCACAATTCTTCATTATTAATTACTTATTATTAGGGCTGTAACGGTACATGTATTCATACCGAAGCGTCACGGTACATGGGTCATGGTTCGGTACATGGTGTCGTATGGAGAATACATGGTATGACGGAGAAGACGTGATTGAAGTAATACGGAAACACAGAGCAGTGTTGTGCCAGTTCACGCTGAAAAAGAACTAGTTCAAAATACAGTTCATTCAAATAAAAATGAACTAGTT
>JBBPCY010000019.1:4889952-4910101 GCA_037974405.1 Brachyalestes nurse | reverse complement strand
AAGGAATATACAACATAGTAAAACACTAATGTGCAATTACAAGGCATTTAAAGTGCTAGGCTAATGTTTGTAGCAAATGTGCAAATAAGACATAAATATATGTGTCAACAAATGTTGGATTAGTACTCAGCAAGATCTCCAGTTAGTTCTTCTTGTTCGAAGACAGTGAGTTACACTTCTGAGAAGACAGTCGGTCAAAACTGTCACTCATGTGCCAGTTCATCACAAAGGTGTTGGATGGGGTTGAGATCATGGCTCTGTGCGAGCCAGTTCAAACCGAACTCATCATGTCTTTATGGGCCTTGCTTTGTGCACTGGGACACAGTCATACTGGAATAGAAAAGGGTCTTCCTCAAACTGTGTACACAAAGTTGGAAGCATAGCACTGTCCAAAATGTCTTGGTATGCTGAAGCATTAAGGGGTCTAACCCAAACCCTGAAAAACAAAATACTTCTGTCCATATAGTATGTGATCCACAACAAGGCACACCAAGAACTGAACACACATAACTGAACAAAATTAAACCCCAAAATAATTAGGACTTAAGTGTGAAGTAGATTTAGAAGACAATTAGTAGACTGCAGTCCATCAAGTAGCTTTGAAAATCCTCAGAGAAGCATAATTTACTGAGCTGAGTAAATGGAACTATGAGCTCATCATCATCATTATCATCATTTGAGATGGAGTTTTTTAGTCTCTAAAGAGAATTCAGAATGACATGGCGTTCAGATTTGGAATAGTGAGAGGAAATGGGCTGTAGGTAGAGAAATTCAGGAAGCATGTTCTTCTCTAACTGTCTTAAATGGGACTTGTCAACCCCTTTTTTTTAAGTTTTTCCTGTACAGTAGCTTTTTTTAAATCTAGCTGTCTTTCCATTTTAATATTTTGCCATATTTTCCAGTCCCCCCCCCTCTGTTGTGATCCACATTCAAAAAAAGTGAATACATTTCTGGACAAAAAGAGTGGTTCCACCACAGTAGAGTAAAGTAACCACTTGGTTTGTTCAATAACACATGCACTCATTTTGGGTCACCAAGTTCTCAGAAAATGAGATTGCAAAAATAAAAAGTAAACTTCAAATTTCATAATGCACTAAATAATTAAAATCAGTATGAATCTTGATTAAATGTAAAATGTCATGTCTTATTGAAATACTGCTAAAGAATCAAGGTCAAATAGAATTGTGCTGAAATTTTATTTATTATAATGCACTGAACTGTCCCCTAAAGAATCACAATCAAATAAATCTTATCTTTAAACAATGTGATGTAAATAACCTTTTAAATAAAAATGTAGGTGCTTTCAAGCTTGTAACTGCAGGTGCCAAAAAGCTGCTTTTTCTGCTTAATTCTAGGAACATTCAGTTAAGCAGCATTTGCTCCTTAAAGCTCAAATATAAATACATTTTGTTTGAAAATATTGTTTCATATCAATTCTAAATTAAACACACTGGTGTTATGTGTTCTCTCATTTTGCATGTATAAGACCTCTGTCTACAGCATTCTGAACAAGTTGTAATTTGTCAGTTGTGGTTTTTGATAATCCAATGTACAACGCTTTATGAGTCTAGTCATGCAAAAATAAAAGAATGGATCAGCTTCTCAGCATCTCTTGCAGTTTGGGAAAGGGACTAACTTGTGGGATATTTTGTAAGTGAAAGTGCGATCAATGTGCGATTAAAGTTTAATTGTGGCCAAAATCTCTCATTTCTTCTTGTGACTGATATGCTACACTTCCTTGTCCATGGACAGTACGTTTATTGAAAGTACTTGTAACATTTGACTATATATATATGCTTATATTTGCGCCTCATTGGTGTAGCTGTGATAACTGACTCCCTGTTTTTTTAATATGAGCATATCACATGATAATAGCAGCATTTACAAAGAAATACATGTGGGCCTAATACAGAACCTTGTAGATCACCACATAGTATATTATCATTGGAACAATGCTCAGCTAGACTAGAAAGTACATTAAGTATCAAGCCACTTTAAGGCGGTTCCAGAAAGGCAGGTGCAATTTTCAAGGCAGTTCATGAGAAGATCATGAGCTGCTGTATCAAATTCTGTACGTCTAAAGGAATATACAACATAGTAAAACACTAATGTGCAATTACAAGGCATTTAAAGTGCTAGGCTAATGTTTGTAGCAAAAGTGCAAATAAGACATAAATATATATGTGTCAACAAATGTTGGATTAATACTCATTGAAATGCTTCTCAACAAGATCTCCAGTTAGTTCTCCTTGTTCGAAGACAGTGAGTTACACTTCTGAGAAGACAGTCAGTCAGAATTGTCACTCATGTGCCTTGAAGGATGGTGGATCAAGCCAGAATTACACTCAGACTCGGTGCATCTACTGTTTGAATGATCAAGGAGTTATCAAATGAGATGCTGAGATCATGGTGAGAACCCTTAGCCCCAGAGATGAACAGCAACTCTGTTATTCATGTAGAAACACGAGTATCAGATTTACTCTCTAGTACCAAACCCAATAAAACTTTTTTCACAGTTTTTCAGGGCATGTTCTGTATCTGCGCATTGAATCACTGTTGTCACGTCCTTATTTTAAGAGTGTGAAAATACATAACTCATGGGTAACATCTGTAGCACAGTATAAATAACTCTCTGTAACACCAGGCTGTTCCCACCACCACTCGTTGGCCAGATGGAGGAAACTTTCTGTGTTTTTACAGACACTGTGTAGACGTCACTTTCAAACATCTGGAAGGCCATTGCTGGAGGTTGTAGATAACTGATGACAGAGCAGCTGTTGGCCTGCTGGTCATGAATGAATGTGAGATTGTGTTCACTAATGCGCTGTTCTCGCTCCTCCAGAAATCATCACACAGGCTGATGAACAGACTCCACCGATAATCACCCAAACTATTTTAAGTTGCTGTAGGAGACTCGGCATGGTGTGATGACAGCACAATTATCTTTGCACTCAAATGCAATGGACAGAAACACTGTGATTAGAAAGTGCACACCAGTTAGAGCCAGCCATGTGCTACAGTTTTTAAAGGGCCAATGCTCTGCATTTTTCTTGTACTTCACAATTTTCCCCTGAAGGCCATTTATTACTCTGGTGTGGTTTTATGTGCCCAAATCTCTCATAAATATTTTTCCAACTTGTCTTTATCTCCTAGGTTTGTGCCATGAAAAATGATTTATGTAAATTATATTTGGCTGCCCTTTATTGCACCTCATCTAAAAAGCAGGGTGGACCACGGCTCGCAAATGGTGTAACTATCTAAGTGTTGGCCATCTTTGGAAGACCAGAAGTTTAATTCTCAGAAATGCCACACCCATACATGGCCAGGAATCAAAGTCTGTACAACTGGCCTAGCCCTCTATTGGTGGATAGAATGGCCTCTATCTCCCCATCACTTAATACAGGGCCATTCTTAGGCATACACGAACTACACATCCGCGTAGGGCCCCGACCAAGAATCATGTCAGCAGCACCCACCCCCGCCTCACCCCCCCCCCCGGACCGACCACTAGGGGGCCCCAGTGGAATCCCGTCAGCACAACCCCTCAACCACCATGCCCCCCATCCCCACCATCACGTATGAACACACCACAGCACAGCACACAGTGTGAACATTGCGAACGGTGTGAAATTCTTTCTCTGCATTTAACCCTTGCTCAAGGGTACTTTAGTGGTGCCACGCACAGTCCTGGGATTCAAACCCACAACCTTCTGATCGCAGGGGCAACCGCCAGGACACCAGCTGCCCCATAACAGACATAACATGCTGGCCAATGAAGTTATGTTAGCAGCTATTTGTGGCATTTCACATGACTCAGAGGGTGCATGTGATAGCCTTTACTCTGTCTGCATCACTTCAGTGGGAACAAATGTGTGCAAATTATTGCAGGCTAAATATGTAGTTACATGTAAATGCATCATTATTGTGACATCACATCCATGATTCAAAACGGGGTTTTTTTGAAGTGGTACATTTATGAAACTTCAACTTTCTTTATCAGTCTCTTTATTTGATTTTGACATTCCAATATTAAACAGGCTAACAATATCAGTTTGCTGATGCTTAATGACTTTAGCAGAACCATCAGAGATCATTTGCAAAACGGACCGCACCTGTGGACTCTGTGTTCTGCTCTTAGGCTTCCAGAGGCCATCGGCATACTTTCTGTGAAGCTAATGTAAGTCTTCTTTACATTCTACACTTAGGGGTTCGTATGTTTGTGTGTTTTGATGGAAAAATGCTTCCCTCCGCTTCTTATCGCTTTCCTTCCCTGGAAAACACAGCTCTGGAAAGTGGAGAAAATCCAGGCATTGTCCTCACAGCTCATTTTCCAAGTGTGTGAGGTCATGTTATGGGGAGGATTTCCTCTAAACACACACACACTGAGCTCCTTAATGAGCTTTTGGGTATCAGTGACATACAGATTTTTTCCTTGTATGTAGGCTATAAGGACTGGGCAGTGTACAAACTATAAAGACTGGACAGTGTTTACATACTAGGACAAACTATAAAAAAGTGCTTTAAAATAAAATCAACAGCGATTTATCCTGGTGACACGGAAAAGTTTCAACAGTGTGAGTGTTGCTTATTGGCTGGGTGGGAAACAGTGGCATACCATTTAGGCAGGCCTCTAATCCCACCGTTGGTGCATCATTAGAGAGGTAGACAAGAGCTTCATTATGTGCTTGAATCATTAGCTGTGGATGAACAGAGCTCGCTACTGTATTTCCAGCTCTGTGGCATAGCAGCGATAATCCTCCTGTATAGTACAGATTAATCGCCCTGTCAAAAACACTGGAGGAGGTGCATAGCAGAGCAAAAGTCAGGCTTGCCTGGCCCAAAATCAGCAAAAACCCAGCTCCCAGCACTGTCACAGCCGCAGCAGGGCGATTACAACAGGCTATAATTGAAAACATCTGTCTCATCTCCGCCACTGGAGCTACCAAGCTTTGAAATGTGACAATTAATACTGGATCAGGCCTCAGGATTGAGGGAGAGAAGGCTTTCTTAGTAATGACAGTGAGAGTGAGAAAAAGAGAGAGGCAGTAAGAGAGAGAGACTTTCATGCTTTTACTTCTCATGCTAACAAATACAACAATTAGATTTTGATTGCATTGTAATCAAGGAATGATTATAATCTCATCAGTCTCACGCAAATAGCTGAAAAATCTAACCAAAAAATTGGACTATTTCTTATCTTAAAGTGCCCATATAATTAATATTTCCATTCCTTGTAAACAAAAAGGGTTAATATACTATATAGACAAACAATCCATACCCCAGTCTATTGAAACTAAGCTTTAAAAGCATCCAGTTTTAACTTCACCATGGTTATGATGTCACAACCATAAACCATATTTTTTTTTTTTTTTCCAAATCGACACCCATTTAGTCCGCAGCAATTCCTGGCTGTCAGGGAGAAAAATTATCAAAAAAGGTGTAGATATTAGAACAAAGTGGCTATCATTTATTTTTCGGTTTAAACTATAATGCCTGTTCAGTGTTTTTCAGGCTGGACCTCAGGCGGGAGCCAATCAGAACAGAAGTTATTTACTTACATAGTCTTAAAGGCACAATAACAAAACAGGGATACAGATAGAAATTGTAATGTAAAAATATAAATGATGACTGTTTCTGGTACATAAAACCTATTAACATTATGAAGGGACTTTAAAATCAGAATAATGTCTACTATATTATTAACCACAGCACTGGCTAAAAGACAAACAGGATCTGAGTGTAGAAGACCTCTGGTCAGCGAGCAGGTCAGGTCGCTAGCTCCACACTTAGCCCTGTGATGACTGGAAGCACAGCAGTAAGCGTACCTGTCCCCTTGGAATATTAGGCCATCATTTCCAATGGCAGCCTGCTTTCTGCAACAGCAGGACTTTGTACACAGATAACATGTTACACCAAATTACACTGTGTTTCAGTACAAAAAGAGTTTTCTATGACTTTATGGACATGGATGTACAACTATTATTGGCTAAATCTGTCTCTGTACAATCTTGCTGCAAGAGGCCAATGCTAAGGTATGTGTTTCACTAATATACATCTAACCAGAGTTGTTTTGAGTCTTTTTGTCTTGACATTATTACTTTTTGCAGGATTTTAGACTCATTATTCAACAGTAATTCCGTACACACCAAAGCCCAACCCTGAGCGTGATATTTTCTGAAACATTTAAGTTTGGCGCAGCATTTAAATGTGCTCCTGGGGCCTGGGCTGCTGCGATAAGCTCACCACAGCCATTCTTGCTCCATAATTGGGAAATAATGAGTTCTACCTGTTACATGCTGAACAAATCTCTTATCAGGCATCCATTTAGCCTAAATGTTGTGCCTCTGAATGGCTGAAATTTCCAGCAAAAATATTACCTGACTGGGTAGATAGTGGATAAATGACATGAGGACAGTCATTCTTTTCAGTGTCTGTGACATTTTAACTGTTTGTTGCTTTAAAGAAGGCTTTGGAAACTGCTGCATTAATGTGCATGCCTTGCTCACATCAATTATCGCCTTTTTCCCTGGTTCCTCTTACATATCAGCACCCTCTAGTGTTTAATGAGGGCCTCAGTCCTCTGACATTACTGTGAGAAAACAATAGACAAACCAAACCATACCACACAACCCAAACCTACCAAACTTACTCTATACTAACTGACCACTTTATCAGAAACAGTTAGAGGCTGTAGCCCATCTGTTGATTTGTGCTAGGTATCCTCTAGTATTATACCATTAATCTTCTGAAAATATGACCTTCATCTCTGGTTTGCTTCTGAGCATATAACCATCACAGGTCAGCTTCTGAACATATAATCTTCATTGCTGGTCATCTTCTGAACATATAACCATCACTGGGCAGCTTCTGAACATACAACCATCACTGGTCAACTTCTGAACATATAACCATCACTGGTCAGCTTCTGAGCATATAACCATCACTGGTCAACTTCTGAACATATAACCATCACTGGTCAGCTTCTGAACATATAACCATCACTTGTCAGCTTCTGAGCATATAACCATCACTGGTCAGCTTCTGAACATATAACCTTCTCTGGTCAGCTTCCAAACATATAATATTCATCACAGGTTTGCTTCTGACCATATGACATTTGTCACTGGTCAGGTCCTGAATATATAACCTTCATCACTGGTCAGCTTCTGAACATATAACCTTCATCACTGGTAAGCTTCTGCCCATGTAACAATTGCTGGTCAGCTTCCAACCTTATAACCTTAATCACTTGTCAGCTTCTAAACATATAACATTTCTTACTGGTCAGCTTCTGACCATATAACCTTAATTACTGGTCAGCTTCTGAATATATAACCCTACTTACTGGTCAGCTTATGACCATATAACCTTTATCACTGGTCAGCTTCTGAACATATAAGCTTCATCACTGGTCAGCTTCTGACTTTATAACCATCATCAATGGTCAACTTCTGAACGTATACCCTTCATCACTGGTTAGCTTCTGCCCATGTAACCATCACTGGTCAGCTTTTAAACATATAACCTTCATCACTGGTCAGCTTCTAACCATATAACTATCACTGGTCAGCTTCTAACAATATAACATCACTGGTCAGCTTCTGACCACATAACCTTCATCACTGTTCATCTTCTGGCCATTTAACCTTCATCACTAGTCAGTTTCTGACCATATGACCTTCATCACTGCTCAGCTTCTGATGCTGTGCCTGATATGCTCATACACTCATGTTATAGACCCTGCTGCACCTGCCAATGATCCATCACCCAAATTATATCTGGTCAGCTGTGGTCCTGTGATGGTCTATTTCCACTGAAGGTATGTGTTTCTGATAAAATGGCCACCAAATATGTGAATACATGCAAATATGTAAAGTTTGCCAAAGTTAATAAACTCGAGCAGTAATTAAGCGACAGTGTTTTCTCTGATATCTTCACAAAAGCAGAACCACAGGGCCACAAAACAGGGCTTTACTCAGCCAACACTTGGAGTTTATTAATACACTGGGAGTGTATGTTATAGTAGTATTTCTCCTGGCACACTCTAGGTTTAAAAACAGACAGGAATGTGCTTGCTCAGGGAGGCTTATTCATGACCTTGCTGTTATTTTGTTAACCATGGCACAGTGTTAAAAGCGCTCATAAAAAAAACCACAGGATAGCTTTATTAGCCAAACGTATCTATCACTGTGCAGCACAGGAAGTGCTTGTAAGTCTAATCCATATTGTTCAAACAGAAGTATACACAGTGGTTTGTTTAGAAAACTGGCCTCTACTTTTGAACTATCACAAACTTCCATGTGGTTGCGATTGAAGTGTGCTGCCTCGATAAGGAAGCTTTTAGGGCTAAATCACATGGAAAATATTCTAGGCCAGCCTGCTAATTCTGCTAAAGTGGATACAGTACAATAATACAATGGCTCTACTGTGGAAAGAAATGTACCGGTACGAATAATAACCATGAAAAAATAACTACAAAAACAACAAACCAATGATGGAACTGCTTTTGCCGCCCGTTAGCCAAGAAAAAGATGAAGACCCAAATGAAGAGGTATGTCAAAGGGTGCATATCATGGGGAATAGATTCTTACAGTTCATACAATCAGATGGGCTGAACTGATGTGAATGAACTGCTTTTGTGATGGCAACTCATTTATACACCTATTTAGTCTACAGCATTTTAGCTCCACACATTCAGCAATACAAAGGCTTTCAGCCTGGACAGCCTGGCTAATTAAAACAGATCATTTACATGTATCCTTCTTAAAGGCACTGTAATAAAACAGCTGATTTCAAGGTAAGGAATATAGAGGAAAAGATGGGCATATAAAATTAATTAATTCTTTGGGACATAAACTGACACAAATATATGAAAAAAATTAAAATACATGAAATATGTAGGATATAGACCCCAGTTTAAATCTCACAAAATAGCTCATGGTTCATTGGGCAGTACAGTAATACAGTTGTTTATCTGTATTAATAGCCCACAACTCAAAACGAATTCTGAACTTTTCCATAATAATTTATGTAAGCCAGTAGAAGAGGAAATATTTTCTTACTATTTGAATTTGAGGTTATTTCAGTTATTGGTCTTGTTTTGCAAAAAATAAAACAATCATTTACATCGTTGCCATGTTTTTGTCCTTTTTGGATATTGAAAAGTAAATTTGAAAAAGTCTGTTGTAATATAAAGAGAATTCAACACAAATATGTAATTATCTGTGTAATAATTGAATAAAATAAAAAATGATTTTATCAGTTGGTATAACAAGATACTAAGAGGTAGTCGGGAGTCTGTATTATCCGAACAGTGTACGTGGGTAATGGTTTTATATGATCTCATTGAGGGGGTTGGAAAATATGAATAAAAGATGAATAGATAATAAGCAATAGGCCTGGCTCGGTTGTTTACAATATTTTGTTTCCTTGCTTTCCTGTGATTCAGTGTGAGGCTGTGGAAAGTTCTTTAAAACCTGGCATCAGCAAACAGACCAAAAGACGAAAGCCAAGAGGAAATATCGCCCTGTGCAGACGCCCATGCTTTAGTCTGGCTTGACTCTTTACCCTTTATAGACATACAGTACCAGTCAAAGGTTAAGATCCACCAAAGCATTCATGTGTTTCCTTTCTTTTTTTTTTTTCGCAATTTCTACATTTTAGAGAAATAGAGAAAACATCTATGAAACATTTATTTATGCACTGACTAAAAAAATTGTGCAAACCCTATACACTGTAGATTCAAAGTTGCCACTTTTTGTCTTGATGCAGCTTGACATTGCTATTTTTTTATCCCATTTTGTAATATACAATTCCACCTACTGGCTAGCTCTTCTATTCAAGTGATGGCCACCTGAAGGCCAACCTAAATGCTAAAGTCAAAGCACCATTACGTCAGCTGGTGGCCTGGTGGTTAGGGAGGTGCCCCTGGAATCGCAAGGTTGTGGGTTTGAATCCCAGGACAACCACTGTCCTGGGTACCACTGAGGTACCCTTGGGCAAGGTACTGTCCACGCTCACTGCTCCCCGGCCGCTGGCTGCCCACTGCTTCACTCTGGCAAATGGGTTAAATGTAGAGAACAGTTTCACACTGTGCTGTGTTCACACACAGAAATATCCAATTTACTTTATATTAGTTAACAAACAAACATCTTGTATAGCACTGATTGGAGGCAGTGAAGACCATCTAAAAAGACTTCTCCTTTCTTAGTCCTCTGGTCATCTATGGTCCCATGTGGATCTTTTGGTGTCTCCTGCCTATCAATACAGCCAATGCAACATATGCACCATTCAGGAGCACAGTATATTTGTTCATTATTACATTTGAGTCCAGACTTTTAAATGGTATTGGGGCCATGGTGATTGGTTGTCAGTTCATGTGAGTTTCTGTATAGCTTCTTGAACAGCAACAGCAGAACAAGAACACGCCTTGGGATGTTGGTGACATTTGCGTCATGGTACCATTAACTCTCACCTACTAGTGCCTCATGTTCCACACAGAAGTCACAAAAATAAAGCATTCAGAATCAGCACATCATACACACATAATTCACACATAATTTAATAGGAAATCCTAATAGCTAAGCACTGACAATGCAGTGGGACTCTCAGGAGCTTATGGTCTTTTGAGCTTTTGGTCACATTTATTAATGCCTTTTAATCAATGATATTAAATAAACAGACACATTCGATTTCTTGAGACTTCTAACTTCACTGGAGTGGCAGTGTAATTTAATGCTTGTGTGTGTGTGTGTGTGTGTGTGTGATGATATACACACTAACATTAGTTCCTAAGTAGGATAAGTAGCATCAGGGGAAAATGCCTGTCTAGTGATATTACTCACAGTCTTGGCATGAATGACTAAAGTACCTTTTTTGCAAGCTCATCAATAACACAGTCTTTCTGGTGTTTTGACAGTACAGTAGGCACATTGCTACGTTTCTAACTTTTTAAAATGAAGCATTACTGTGAAAATAAACCACAGTCTGAGAAGCATGAATCACATAGTAAGTGTTTTAAAATGTCAGGGAAAAGGGCAGGCGTGACCCGGCTGATTTGAATGACTTATAATTAGATGCTACAGTCTGAACTTATTTCTGCTCAGAATGCTCATTGCAATGTGGCTTCTGAATTTGACATGAATATATGTAGAGAGAGGCCACATTGAAGAAGCTCTGTATGAATAACACAGAATAATGCAGAAGCCAGTCATCTTCAGTGACCATCTTCATTGTATATGACAAGACACTAGATCAGGACATTTATAGGAGCTGACCCATCACTGTAACGGGTGCTGTGGCACACAACTGAGTTTTTAACAATATATCTTATTCTTCAAATGATATTTATTTTAGAGACTAGGTCCAGTGTAAGTTTGCCAGCTATTTTAAAGTTGCTAGCTAGTTAGTTTGCACCATTCCATCCACTACTAGTCACTATAGCACAGACAACAGTAACATACACATACACTGGACAAATGTATTAGGACACACCTGTTTTTCAGGGTTTGCTTGAGGCCTCTTTCTTCCAGTGAAGGACAATCTTAATGCATCAGACAATCTGGATAACAACATTCTTCCAACTTTGTGGACACAGTTGGGGGAAGAACCTTTTCTATTCTTGCATGACTGTGGCCCAGTGCACAAAGCAAGGTCCATAAAGACACGGCTGGATGAGTTCGGTGTGGAAGAACTTGACTGGCCCACACAGAGCCGTGACCTCAACCCCATCCAGCACCTTTGGGATGAACTGGAATGGAGATTGTGAGCCAGACCTTCTCATAGCCTGACCTCATAAATGCTCTACAGAAGGAATGGGCACAAATTTCCACAGAAACTCCAAAATCTAGTGGAAAGCCTTCCAAGAAGAGTGATATGTGTTCTAGTTGCAAAGGGGGACCAACTCAATATTTAAAGTCTATGTATCTGAATGCAGTGTCATTAAAGTCCCTGTTGGTGTAATGGTCAGGCATTCTAATTCTTTTGTCCATACAGTGTAGTATGAAGAATGAGTTTTCGGCATCCATTTCCCAGCCCTCTGGTCTGTGTGTGAAGCTCACACCTGTTGTTGTCCTTCATAATTGTGCCTCCTCTGCTCCCCACTGCTGCACTGACTCAGTCAGAGCCTCTAATCTCCCTGCAGTCAGCACAGTGTAGGAATGCCCCCCATACCGCTCCCAATCCCCCCAGGGCTCAGCTGGGCTTTGGACTGCCCTGCATTCATCAGCATTTCAGCACACCACCTTAACAATGAAGCCTCATCAGGCAGCCACATGCTGAACGCTTGTTAGCTGGCCAACACACAGTACATGCATCTCTAAAGCAACAGTTAAGCAAAAAATTACATTTACGCAATTGTCTAGTTACCCCAAATGTAGTCAACTAGTAAAGCTGTTTCAAAATTTGTAACTGTATTGCCTTAAGCTGCAAGCGATCTTCAATAGATTTGTTTATGCGGTTCCTGATACTATATGACATACTGAAATCTATGAAAATGGACACAAAAACACACAAGAATCTGAGACATCTGGGATTTTCTTATTTATTTAAACCTGGAAATGACAACCAAAACTTTTAAAACTGTCATTTTTTAAAGGGCCAATGTCATGGAAAATGTTTAACCTCACTTTTTTGAAATAAAGGAGTTTGATGTTGTATGTAAACAATGTTGTAGAGTTAATTTCCCAATTTATACAGACCATATAGCCGGTTTCTGTTTTTGTGATGTCATAAAGTATTTACATATATATGTGGCTTGCAACAGTTCAGCCCTGCCTTAACACCTTGTCGTTAAAGTGTTTCAGCCTAGACTGCTTTTCTAAGTGCCACAATCCAGGGCAGCCAATTAAAACAGTGGTCAGTAACATATACCAGTCTAAAGGCACAGTAATATAGACAGCCTTAAGGGATAAAGTTGTGAAATATGACTGGTTTGGGTACATTACATGTGTTAAATGGACCTACTGGGAAAAAAATATGAGAAAAAAATGCAGGATATGGCCCTTTAAAAGAAAGAAAATGTATTATTTCACTTTAATTTGTAAAGAAAAAAAATATCAGCAGTAATACAAAACGGAATTAGTTTCTCTTGCGGACCCCGCAGTACATAAGCTTCGAAAAACTATTAGATACATTATCCTCATAGTTCGCCAGATTTGTCACTTTTTTTAAACTCTATGGACAAAGGTATTGGGACACTTCTGTTTTTAAGGGTTTGGACTAGACCCCTTACTTCCAGTGAAGGACAATCTTAATGCTTCAGCATACCAAGACATTTTGGACAACAAATTGATTCCAGCTTTGTGGACACAATTTAGGGAGGAACCTTTTCTATTCCAGCATGACTGTGTCCCAGTGCACAAAGCAAGCTCCATCAAAACATGGCTGGATGAGTTCGGTGTGGAAGAACATGACTTCAGAGCCTTGATCTCAACCTCATCAAACACCTTTTGAATGAACTGGAATGGAGATTGTGAGCCAGACATTCTTGTTCAACATCAGTGCCTGACCTCATTAATGCTCTACAGAATGAATGGTCTCCAAAACTCCAAAATCTTGTGAAAAGCCTTCCAAGAAGAGTGGAAGCTGTTGTAGCTGCAAAGGGGACCAGCTCCATATGAAATTGTATGTACTTGAATGCAATGCCATTAAAGTCCCCATTGGTGTACTGGTCAATATTTTTGTCCATATAGTGTGCCTAAATTATAGCAGTGCCGTTATACTCTAAGCCCATGACTTAGTTCCTTTCTTGTCAATATCATAAATACAACATCAGTTACTCACATTATACAGCATGTCTGTTTTCCTGCCCAAGAAGCTGTGTATGTTCGTATTCCTACTGTGGCTTGGTATGAAGGAAATGAAGCTAGATTCTGAGCTGACAGGTACACTGCTGCAGCTGTACTTCTGTCATGTCCAATCAGAGCCTCTACGGACACTGGAGTGAATGTGTAAAGGTATGCCGGGCGATCCTGTAACATAAATATTATCCTAGAGACATTGTATCCACCAGTACATGCTCAAAAGGGTGGGAATATAAGAGACTCCAGACAGCTTTAGGAAAATCATAAAAGCTGAAAACATTATTAACATTCTACATCCTCAGGGCTATGGGCAAAGCCACAATGTTATTTCCTAGAACAGGATACAGCATAATGGCCATGGATGTGCTTTATTGCTAATACTGGAACCGGTATTGGCTTTGTGGTTAGCATGCATTGCTTGCATAAGTGCATAAGACGGTGTGTGGGCATGCATATATATACATATATATATATATATATGTATATATACACACACAATTTAATTTTAAACTCAGCTTAATATATTACCCTTAAAGAAAATGTCAAGGTAAACCCGTATCCGTACTATACAGTGTACACTGAACTCTCAGTGCCAGAATGTAAATACCCATGTTACCCCTGTATAGACTGTACTGTAATTCATGCACGGGCGTTTTCTTTGGTATGCGCTGTCATTTTCTTTATAAGCTAGTAAATACAATAATAATTACATTTAATTTACAGTAGTAAAAATAAAGGGCCTTAAGAAGAACAAAATGAAAAACACAAGAACACTGGAGACGCTCCACAGAGGAAATTCTGGACTGCAGCTGCCACACATGTGTCACAGGGCAGCAGCCAATCAGCAGCAAGGAGAAATAAATAACATTCTCGGATTGGCTACTTTCAAACCTCCCACCTCTGAGTACAGCGGTATTTCACCATCCCAAGACGTGCTTTCTTTGTGTTCTCTCGTCAGTAACAAAACATTTTTTGTTATTTTTATATAGAAATGTAGCTGAATTTACGTTAATATTTGTGTTACAAAATCAGTACATTTTTTTTCTTAATCATTTAGCACGAAAAAAGATTGTCTGGCGTGGCGGATGAGGCCTGGACGTCACAAAAGCAAAAAAAATGCTGAGGATATCTGCAGTTTCCGCGTTAGTGTGGGGTTTCAGCGAACAATTATTAGTTCGGGTCTCAGAAAAATTCCGCGTTAGACTGATACCGCGACTGCTGATGCGCGTAAAAGTGCGGGTTTACTGTATATATATATATTTATATATATTTTTTTTTTTTTTTTTTATGTGAAATATAGGTCTAATGTATTTTTAATGTAAATTGTTTAAGAGCAACCTTGAACCTCTCTGTTCCCATCTGTGTGATTTTACAATAACAAACTCAGGTTTTGCCAAGTGCTGTCATCTGTGTTATACTAATTAGTAACATTATTAGATAAGCTTGGCAACAGCACAAATGCTTCACTGTCATTCGCTGACATGATATACACATATATTAAGTAAAATGAAATCGATTTTATATGCCAGCCATAGTATATTTATTGTTAATGTTTTCACATTTAGCTAATTACATTTATGTGATGTATTACAGGACAGGAAAATGGTGGTGGAGGTTTAGGAGGGATTTGTAACACACACTTCAGCATGGCATAAGTTTCGTGAGGATGTGTAAATGTCAGAGGATATGGGGGTGACTTTGAGTCTGAATCCCACACCGGTTTCTTTTGGATAGACTATTTGGGTGTAGAAGCCATTAAGCCATTTATAATGTACTTGTCAGTACAAAACGGAGTCATCTGAGAGACGGCAAATGGCATAACGTTGGCTAATAAGCCAAAATACATTTAGAATCATCATTATAGGCAGTTTTGGTGAAGAGAAAAAAAACTGCCAATAATGATGGGTTAAAAAGACATAACACATCAATAACACACATCTATTTAGGTCACTTCTTCTAAGTATATACAGCCAATTTATTTTTAAATCATTATTTTTAATCATGCTTTAAAGAAAAATATTTTAATTGGAGATTTGGAGAAATGTTGTCAGCAGTTCTTAAAAACTAAGGCAAAGCTGTTCAGTTCAAAACTTACACCTATAAAAGATAAAACATGAGAAACTGAACATTTTTACAGTTAATAGGATAATGAAAAAAGAAAGGTTTTTGCATTCTTCAGGCTTCAAGTGTTGGGATTTTGCTGTGTGGAACATCTACTCAGTTATGAATATATATTTTGCACATGAGACCTTTGATACATGATAATCCAAGCTAAAACTTCACCACTGGTGACTTGATAGGAAAACAGTATAACTTGACTAAAATACTTCTTGTCACACAGTTCACAGTTTAATCATATTGTAGTAGGACATGCTAGCTTCACACAAAATTAGCATCCTCTGTTAAAGAGATCAGCTAGAAAGACTTTATTCATATCAACATTGCAGTTACAACAGCATAAAAAGTGACTTGGCTAATCTACTGCTGACAAATGTATTGCTGTTGCTACTGTTGATGTAACATAAAACTCTGTGCAGAGTAATCTTCTTGGATTCAAAGCATTCACAATATCTTTAAAGTGTATCTAAACTGCTGAAGAAGCCATAGACCTAGTGCTGAAGCTGCTTATTTCAAAGATACAAGTTTGATCTGAGTCTCAAGTCTCTGGAGTTGAGACTTAGAGGTTTGAGTGCTTTAGTCTTTAGTAGAGAATTTGAGTTCAGTCTTTTTATGTTTTTGAACAATTGACTTGAGTTTCCATTTGAATCGGCCATGAAATATAACATTTTAGGATAGATTTCAGTCACCAGAGCTGAATGTAGGACCTATCTGAGGAACCTGGAGGAATATAGACAACTAGTTTGTGCATCTACTTCAGTCTTTGTTCTTTTCATTGCTCTGCTGTATGTGATCATGCATCATGATGGTGTCTGTCCAGTTGGCTGGCAGACACGAGGCTGAGTCAGGAAGGAGAGACAGAGGTAGCCACAGGGGGCTGATCATCCAGTGCTTTGAGTTACAGAAGTCATAAAAGAGGCAGGATTCCTTTTCAAAGGCCTGGATGAACTAACCTGGCAATGCTTGGGACGAGGCTATGTTTTCAGCTCAGGTTTGCATCCATGCATATGAACCTTGCTGCTAAAGTTAGTGACCGTAGTCTCTCTTCCTCTCCCAGTTCAGTAGTCTATGATGGGGGTCTTTAAATCCCTCTGCTCGCGTCTTTGTAAGAGTGCCCTGCAGGGACGTGTGATACTAATGAATTCTCAGTAGCTTCCAGTACTGGAGCATAATGTTATGCCCAATCCTCATTTGAACCTCCTTGATTTTTTCTTCCTTTCCATTTTTTTCCCTCCCTCTGCCTACAGAGTGAGGCTGAGCCGTCGCTGGAGGCGTCTGGTGGGTAATTCAGAGCCTGGGCCCGGTTTGATCTGGGAGACTGAGAGGCAGCAGCAGAAAGCTTGTTCTTAGTTTTTCAGGCCTGTCACATGCACAGAGAGAGCTGAATTGTGAATCATGAGGCCACAGATCTAAAAGTGTTTTCTTTCTTTACTTTTTTTTTGGTATGTTCTCCCACTGTGCCTCCATTGTCATTTAAACAAAGCGTTTAAACAAAATTGACTTGTCCTTACTTCCTTCACTTCCATGCCCCAAAGTGTTTTGTGTATCCTTTCAGTGGTTGGCATTTCAAGGCTTTAAATAACGATGGCTCGGCAAATCTAATTCACACAAATTGCCTTTTCCCTTTACCCGTTTTGTGTTTTGCGCTGGGGCTATGAGGACAAGTTAACGAGCAACGCAAGCCCAGATGGCTGGTAACACCTTGCATCTTTTTGGTGATTAAGTTCTGCTCGGATTTCTCTTGACCGTGGTAAAAGAAAAAGCCAGGTGTGAACACGTCCAAGACACATTGTTATCAGATTATGATTGGATCCCTCAAACCACATTCAGAAGTGGTCAGAGGTGGAACTTGACCACATTCGATACAAGTATAAATGCGTTTTCTTTATACAATTACATGTTATATAAAAGAAGAGATGCCTCTGCTGATCGCTGACTTCCAGACAAGATGATAAACATGGTGAGGTGGAGGATACATCAGGTAGGATGTGTCCCCAATGTCCCTTCTTGTACTCCAAACCGAGCCTTTCTGTATGTATGGCAAGGGGGAAAAGTAAATGGAAATAAGCCGATGTGCTGATGTGCTTTTTATGTGCCGAAGTAAAATCTGGGGACACCGGGGATGCATTTTTGTGGAAAATGTAATTAGGGTCCAGCCAAATTATATCCAGATCTGATATGGACATCTTAATGCAGGCTGTAAACTTTATACACCTGTGCATTAGCGCACCGCATTGAGTTCAGTCATCTCAAATAAGCTTTCTTATGTGGTTCCTGACTTTGTATGACATGCTGTTATCCATATAAATGGACAAAAATACATTACAGAGTAAAAAGAAAAAAAAAAAAAGAAAAACATGGTAGGAGCCATCTGCTGCCTGGATTGCAGCTGAAATTTTTTGCCATTTTTAACTGGCCGAGCTTGTGACTAAGTAGCACTGGCCTCCTTTGGTGGGCACAAAAATAACTCTGAACTGTTCTGTCACAGAGATAGTGGGAACCCTCAGCCATTGTTTCTGCGCAGTAATTACAAACAGAAGCCCCCCCAAACCCCCTCACCCCCCACAGCTCAGTGATAAGCATGGCGAACGTGTGGGAGGAAGCCGCATTACATAAAGACAGTTTGTTTTTTGGGCATTTTATGGGGGAAGTTAGCACTGAGTGAGAGTTGCAGGGTTTGCTGTGGACAGATAAGAGCAGCCAGCATGCTCTGATTAAGGAGGCAGCCCGGTGCAAGCTCTGCTTTATCTCTCCACACTCTGAAGTCAAAAATGAGGCTTTGGGACAGGACCCTGAGGAAAACTGCCATGTCTCCTCCATTAAAGAGAGTGCCAGGTGAAAGGAATCAATCAGTCAATCAGTCAATCAATAAACAAACAAATAAATTTCTTTTTTGTTTCTAAATTACTCCGAACTAATTCAAGATTTCGAGGCTTCATAGGTAATCTTACCTTGAATAATGACTAGAGGAATGCGAAGGCGAAGGGAATTATCTCTGCTTTCTAAAGACTTTTTTAGTGGAAGCAAGCTTCTAGTGCATTGAGGATGTGGAGTTTGGCTTTGTGACACCTTTAAAGTCAGGAAGTGCACTATTTCCACAACCAGCAGCCAAAAAAGACCCAAAAGTTACAAAACTGTTCACTTTTCTGCCACATGTCAAGGGTGCTATAACAGGGGAACGGGTTGTGATGGACGGAGCAGGATGCCATCACTAGTGTTAATGAAGGTGGTTATAAGTGTTAAGCAACGTCACACCTCCGACAGTCGTCTAAAATATAATTGGCAGCAGAGCATGCTGGGTGATAATTGTAGTTTGTCAGTCCAGATTTCACTTTGGGAATTTTAGTTCCCATCTTGGGTACCTGCTGATGTCACACCTTCCAAATCGACCGTTCCCTCGCCAGCTAAACCAGGATTTATAGACATGGAGTAAAAATACACTGCGGTCGAAAAGGATTCCTCAGCTTCACATAAAATACGCTCATAAAAAATCTAAATAGTCTGGGTTTGTTGTGCAGGTAGGTCAGGGATGCTGCATGTTTTAACCCCTTAAATGTGTTAAACAGGTTAAACTATGTAACTCATTTCTGAATAGCTCAGTTTGCCATATCTGAGTAATAAGTCTCAGGACATAATAAGCCTAAGATTATAAGGAGTAACTCCAACCAATCAGGAGTACACATTGCAACCGACCAGTCCAAAATGGTTAAAAGTCCCAATCAACCTAATAGAACCTATTTTACATTTTAAAGTGGCAATTTCTGTTGGTTTCTGAAGATAGATACACTGTAAATGGTAATAGTATATGTAACTAAATTTAATTCAACTAAATTCAGTTTTGTAGATTTCGCTGGAATTCAGTTTGTTAATGTAGTTAAAAAGTAACCAGTTTATCAACGTTTTAACCAAAACAACTGGCCCTGTCAAACTTTAAGGCATTTTGTTTGCCCCTCAGTGCCATAACTTCATACAAAATCCACAATACATTATAGTCAACATGAATTGAGGTAGGATGTTTAAATGTATTCATTAAAACCAGTAAAATCAGTTTGGGTTTCAGATTTGGAATTAGAAAACAGTAAATATACAGCTGCGGAAAAAAATAAAGAGACCCCTGCAATTTAAATCAGCATCTCTGTGAGTGTGACATGCCTGTTAAATTCCTACACAAGCACCTCATTCTGCTTTATGAGGAACTGATTAGTGATCACCTGAATCACATCTTATTT
>JBBPCY010000019.1:4874922-4887170 GCA_037974405.1 Brachyalestes nurse | reverse complement strand
CTCAGGTGCGATTGTTACATTCACACATGCCCAAACGAACCGCACCAACTAGGAAAACGAACTCTAGTGCGATTCAAACCAACTAAATGAGGCATGTGTGAAAGATTTTAGAATTCTGGACACAATTCAGCACAAACTGAACTGTAGACCTTGCAGTAGTCAGACAATTCTGTCCTCTAATGACATTCTTTCCACAGGACTGTCAGGACTGTAGACCCACAAAATTCTGTACAACCTTAAAGTAGCCCGATCCGGTGGCCAAATGGCGGTTAACATCTTTCTCTCTTAACTCACATTCTCAAGCTATGATTAAACCTTGTTTGTAATGGTGAACAGCTAATCATGTGAAACATAATCAGGTCAAGTGTTTTATTGTTCTATTTTTAAATGGTAAGTACAGGATCTATGGTCATTTTTATTGGCGTTGCATATAATTTTAATATACTCTTGATCTATAATATGATTTGTTTCTCCACTGAAAAAAACTTTTTTTAACATGATTAATGCCACAAAGTCGCCTCCATCAAAACGCTATCCTTGATTTGTAAGAAACTCAACCCTGATTGATCCAAGAGCTGTTTATGTTCCTAACAATGTGACTTTCCCTGGGTAAAGTTAGGCATTCAGCCAAAGCTGCCATGATGATGGTGGAATCGTAAAACGTGAGAACATTTCCAATGAAAACAACCTTACAGGCACCAACAACAATATAAGGCAAATCATAGCACCAACAACAATAAAAAAATATTTTAATATTTCTTAATAAAACAAAAAAGTGTTCAATAGATAAAAGCAGCTGACATGCTAAGGAAAATGACAGCCTGTTTTGTTTGCATCATGTGTACACCTTTGTGTGATGTATTTCACAGTCATCTTTTCCTCTGTTCTTTTTTTTTACCTGACTTCAGTGTGAAGTGAATGAGAGCGGACCACATAAGCGGTCAGGAGAGAGGCTGCCCATTTTGAGGGACATGGTGTCATTTCTGCTCAGCTCTGTGCCAATTGCATGTGACAGGGCTTTTAACACCACTGCTGCTCTGTTGTTCTACAGCCTGATAAAACCACTGCTCCAGCAGAGACAGAGAGAGAGAGAGAGAGAGAGAGAGAGAGATACTTACAGAGAGAATGAGATGGACACAGAGAGAGAGAATCAGATGAGAGAGGGTGCAAGAAAGTGAGAGAAAAGGGACAGAGTGAGATGGAGAGAGATATTGACAGAGAGAGAAAATGAAATAATGAGAGAGAGAGAGGTTGATAGAGAGAAGGAGAGGGAGATACTGACAGAGAATGAGAGGGAGAGAGAGAGAGAAAGGGAGAGAGTGAGATGCAGAGAGAGATTTTGACAGAGAATGAAATAGGATGGAGAGAGACAGTAAGAAAGAGACAGATTGAGATGGAGAGAGACAGTGAGAGAGAAAGAGACAGTGAGTGAGAATGTGATATAGAGAGAGATTGCATGAGAGAGAATGAATGGGATGGAGAAATAGAGAGACAAAGTGAAATGGAGAGAGACGGTGAGAGAGCGGCAACGAGACAGAATAAGATGGGGAGAGAGAGAGAGAGAGAGGAAAGGCAGTGAAAGAGGCAATGAGTGGAGACGCTGAAGCTGCCTTCTCTGTCTCCATATCTCATTCAAGCGCTCCCTAAAACCTCCTCAAAATGGATCCAATTATGGAGCAAGGTTTGCAGTGGTGCTTGTAGCAGTCATGTAATCGTGTAACTCTAATTTTCCCCAGCATTGCTGCACTGACACTGGCCTGTCATTGGTGCTGAGCCTCATCTTTGAAATAAGATCTTCTTTCGGGGGCTCAAAAGAAAATTTTCAACCTTCCACTACCCTTCGCCATAGATGATCACATGCCCTGAAATGAACCCTTCAATGCAGCAGCGTTTTGCTAATCATTCATGCAAAGCTCAGATCACTACTTTGCCAGCTCTCACTTCTGACATGTATGGATCTACAGCTGTAACTGACCTCAAATTTTGAAATAAACTTCAACACAGTCTCAAAGCCTTCTGCTTGAGCACAACTCATCTGATAGAGTGAAGAATGTAGACTTGACTGTAGCCCAGCATCATTCTGTCCTAATTCAGGTGTAACCACACAGTACAGCTAGGACTTGACTGTAGACTGAAAAATGTTATTCCTACCTGCCTCTAGCCTAACACAATTCTGACCCAGCCTGGCTGTAGTCCAGCAAACGTCTGACCCAGCCTGGCTGTAGTCCAGCAAACCTCTGACCCAGCCTGGCTGTAGTCCAGCAAACCTCTGACCCAGCCTGGCTGTAGTCCAGCAAACTTCTGACCCAGCCTGGCTGTAGTCCAGCAAACTTCTGACCCAGCCTGGCTGTAGTCCAGCAAACCTCTGACCCAGCCTGACTGTAGTCCAACAAACCTCTGACCCAGCCTGGCTGTAGCCCAATACAAATTTGATCCAACATGAATATAGCCGGACAAAATTTGACCAGACCTGGCAATAGTCCAACAAAATTTTGACCTAATCAGCTGTAACCCAACAAGACCAATCCATCTTTAGCGTAGAAAAGGTAAAAAGAGGATGAAAGAAATCTAAACATGCTTTCTGAACTCACTCTGACACGCAAATATGACATTAACAGTCACAACGTGAATTGATGATAAATTGTAGAATAAAACATATTTATATTATCTTATTTATTTAACATATCTATTTGTAATTTCTTTTGAGGAAATAAAGGGGAAAAAAGGGCAAAATCATGAAAACTAGTGGCTTACAAACAGATTGTAGATCAGAGTCTGATAGGCCTTTAAACAAAATCACAGAAGATGATGGCATCATGTGTAGACTGAGAGAAATGAGCCAGATTCATTAAAAATTGACAGCATTTTGAGTGAGGCTGTGTGTGGTCGCACGCACCTGTTGTGAAGGCCCCCTCCTCATCTGACATTCAGACCACTCATGCTGTTGCTGTTTGGCTCAGGATCTGATGACTCATAAATGCTTCACTGCCTTATTTATGTCTGCTTATGATAGGACAATGACATCTGGCTGTTCTGTGCAGGCTTGTGCATCACCTGTCCCAGAAGTTGCCCTTGCTGCCTAACAGAATACCAAACGACTCCTCAGACTGCGTGCACTACAGCGGCGTGTTTGGTATCAGAACAACACAACATACATGACAGATGTACCAAAAACCGTGATTAATGGGTGCGAACAGATAAACAATGAGTTAAAAGCTTTGGTCCTTGCCAAAAAGAACATGGCAATAACATTTATGCATTATTAATAGTTTTGCAAGCATAAAAACCCTTGCCTTGTAGTCTTACCAGGACTTTCACCACACACAACCTTTTCTGATCATCAAACTCTTCATGTTAGAAGAGATATGAAAGGGGAACGTAGGAGGACTGGGAGTGACTACAAAATTTACAGCAGATAGCTGCAAATCTCCTGGCTTTGATCTTGCCAGCCATCAAAGGGATGCACACTCCAAAACGGAGATGCTGGGCCGCCTGTTCACCAGTTAATATTCCTCAAGAGAACGTCAAATAACAGCCTCTCCCGCCCCCCTCCCCCCACATTCCCTCATTTAATCCCCGTCCGGCCACTCGTGCTCACATATCATCTTTGATTCCACATAAACTTCCAACGTTTTATGTAATCGTTAGGTTATCTTTCTTTTATGGAGTGTATCAAGTTTGCAACATTGTATGACTTTGCTGTAAACTCCCCAACTACTTGATGTCAGCTGCCTGGGTGATATATTCCAGCCGTGCGCTGGGGTCGCTTAAAACATGGTTTGTTTTGGCTTACCCCGCACTTCGGCATCCAGTGTTAATAAAACTGCAGATCTGCTGAACTGAATCAGCGATGCTGCAGATTAGGTTGTAAAGTGATAGTCGCAGTAGAAAAACGATTAGAGACACCCTGCTCTGAAGGAAAGACAAAGAGCGGTCGCTCGCCTGATTGTATCAGTGGATTTTAAGCTGCAGCTAATGCATTGTGTGTTTTAGAAGAATGCTATCGTTTGCAGGTCCAAGAACATTACCTTTGTCATGGATCGCTGTTGTTCTGCTTAGGGTGGGACTTGAGGTAGGCAACACCCCCCCCACACACACACAGACACACACTTCCTGATGAAACATTTCTGTGCTTGCAAAGTCGACAAAAATATCGGTTAGGGTTAAAAAACTCTTTGGAGGCAGTTTGAAGTTACACTTCACATAGAGCAACAAGATCACCCACTGGCTCTGGGTGCTCTAATATAAATTGTTGATATTTGTCAGGTTGATTACTACAGGATAATACAATCATTTCCAGCAAATAATTTTCACAAATGGCCTGAACTGAAAGGTCATAGCCCAGACATTCATTATGGCACAGACACGACACTCGATGACAATAACAGCACATTACATATATGTATCAGCAGTGTTGGGAAGGTTACTTTTAAAATGTATACCACTACAGATTATTTGTAACGTATTCCGTTAAGTTAATCAATGTGAGTAACGTATTGTGAATGCTTTGGATTACTTAATGTATTGTCATGCTTTTTACAAAAAACATGAATGTAACAATCACATCCTGCAAATTCTCGTTGGTTTTTCTCTACCAATTGGCGGTTAAGCCCAAATCTCCCTGAACAGACAATATATTTACTGTAGGGGGGAGGTGTTTGGTACGCGCATCTCGGGGCGACGGGCGTGCACCGGATGGCCGCTTTAGACTTTTCCAGAACAGTCCGCCCCTGTCTGTTGTGCTGGCTCCGGGTCCATTGTGTAACTGACGCCACCAACATTAACAGGACACTTATATTAGAGGCTCTTATTACGTGTTTTGTTTGGGTTTCTGGCAATGCATGGGATTACCGAAGTTAGAGAGGGGATAGTCTAACATGGAACAGGAAAATACCGCCGTGTTAATCCATTTATTTCAACAAAGTAACTGTATTCTAATTATCACCTATTTTAACGGTAACTGTAACGGAGTACAGTTACTCTTAATTTGTATTCTAAATACATAACGTGGGTACATGTATTCTGTTACTCCCCAGCACTGTGTATCAGTTATGTTTTGTTGAGAAAGTGGAGTGGAACCAGACTCCTGTTGCTGGTTTCAATCACCAATGGCCATTCGTTCCTCAGTTATTGCAGATGACATTAAAGATATCATCAGTGATCACCTAAATTGCAATGTGAACCCGAGTGAAACTAATCCAGCTCAAATAGGGCTTACTCAAATAAGTTCTTCTTAAAGGACATGTTGGAGATATATATTGCTCTTGGGACACTTCTACCATAAATAACCTTGAGTTTTGGAGAGATGGCATAAATAAAGTGTCTCTGCACGTACATCCGCCTACAAGCCCTCTGTTACAGTCTGTAGCGGTTACATCACAGTCGATTAGGATCATATGCTGATTGATGAGGATGAAGTGTGAGCAGGTGTGAATCTGACCTGCATGTTGCTGATTGCTTAATTGCTAGCTTAATTTTTATGCTAAAAATCAAAAGAACTAGTCAGGTAAAAATTCCTGCTTGCGATATTTTTTCTTTTTTAACTGTTTGTTCATTTGGTATTTAAAATTCTTCCTGGCCAAACATGGGTGGTTAGTTTCACTGAGATGAGGTTTAGCATGGGGTCACCTCCGTCATTTATAGCTGTGATGCGCCTGATTTAGACATGGATAACTTGAAAGTACACCCATCTGCTTGAAAGATGCTTCGCAAACGAAAGAGGCACAAGTTTCCATAAGGACCTTGACTGTTTGCTGACTGGAATTAATTTCCTCCTTCCGAGTGTAGCCTCTCATGTCAGTCTTAACAGGCACTACACGGCGCCACGTCTGTCAATCAATGAAATTTTAATGAGAAA
This sequence comes from Brachyalestes nurse, assembly GCA_037974405.1. Taxonomy (NCBI): domain Eukaryota; kingdom Metazoa; phylum Chordata; class Actinopteri; order Characiformes; family Alestidae; genus Brachyalestes; species Brachyalestes nurse. Next base: position 4,881,313 of record JBBPCY010000019.1, on the reverse strand, counting down.
AAGGTCAACTCCTTGGCTTCCTGCGACACGGTAAATTGTCGTTTACCACCATGAAGTTCAACATCAACAATGTGGATCCTCTGATGCTACACTCGTCATCGACTCGGCCGCGATTTACTAGGTTCATTTAACGAGCCCCCGTGCTGTTGCTGCAGAAGACAGTCTTCAGCCCTTTGGTAATCATACATGTAGACAGTAATTGCTTGTTTATGCCTTAATGGTGGATGAGTCGAGCTGAGAGACACTTGGAATTGATCCGAATGCTGAGTAATGAGAATGCGATCCAGTGCAGTTGGAGATGACTGGACTGATGGGGGCAGAGCGATGAAGGTTTAATGTAATCACTGCGGATTGGATCTCGATCCCTTTTTTTCCTTCACTTATAATGATCTGGAGAGGATTGAGTGTTATCAAGATGGACCCAAAGCCTAGTTTTGTGGTCTCTCCGTACTGTGCTGTAACTGACACCAGCTAACTGAGGATGAGGGCTTTAGCAGCGTGCCACAAATACAAAGCAATTTGGATTCAAGCCTGTTTTTACTTCAGAGCGCTCTAATAGGCTATAACTGGTTGGCGCTTAGGAATCATAATAGCTTCCAAAGACATCCCCACATTCTGTTCAAAAATAGGGCACAGGAGCTTGATTGACACAAAACTAACGAACGTTCAGGCATTTGACGTTACATGGCCTGAGGATGGTTCCGGGCTAACATTGTCCTTGTCTAAACATTGTGTGCAGAAATGTATGACATCGGAGATTTGGGAATTTTCACTTGCAGGAAAAATGTCTTTACTACCTGTCATAGTCTTCAATCTGGATGGTATTGATGGATCTGCCAACACCGGCCTGTCACATGGGGACATACCTACCACAGTTTCTAGTAAACCTATACGCACTTTTATAGGTCCTTTTCTCTTTGAGTACGCTGATACCTTTTGTTCCTTTTGATGCATGCTCCATTTAGAGTACAGTTAATGTAGCTATTATTCTAAAGATTTGTGGCCTATCAGGTTTGGGGTAATGGCCCTCTGGTAGCTTCTGTAATGGCTGTGCATTGTCATGAAATATGAAGTGAGGGACTCATCATTAATGTATAACTGCCTTCCTTTTGCTCATAATGTTTTCTTTTCCCAGCAAGAAAGCCCTCGTTTGTAAGATGGGACCTAAAGGTCATTATTTCGGGATCTGTTTAATGGGACAACATGCTTCCTCAGACTGACTTTTAAACTTTCCTTTTAAGTGTGTGGAGCAAAATGGCAGTGCTCTACTGCCGCTAATTTCGCTCACTTATGTTACTGCGGTGAAAACAGGTGCAGGTTTCTGGGTAATTTTTATTTATCTTTATAAGTGTCTTTATAATGGCGGATGCTCGGGCAGAAAAGTTTTCAAGAGATCATAATTGTTTATGTTTCTCGCCTTTATATTAGGCATTGATGCCTCCATTAAAAACACAGACTACAAATGTTAGAGGTCTATTGTAAACATATGTTTAGAGGTTTCCTTCTAACCATTTAATACTTTCCTAGTAAACAGAGACCTCTTCTGTAAGCAAGCTTAGAAAAGCTTAAAATGTATTTAACGGCTGTATAAATCTTCTTTTAAAATGTTATTAATGTGTTTTGTATATTCATTCAGTCATTCCAGTCCTTCAGCTACAAACATAATGTAATGTCTTTATCTGTCTTTATTCATTAATAAAGGAATATACTCGGGTAATGTTTATCTGAATATGCAGTGGCCAAACATGGTAGTGAATGTTAGAGGATGATAGTAAATGGTAGCGTTTGACTTGTAAGCATGTTCACAAGTTATGTGTTATATGTTTGTAAATTAATATTATGAATATGCTTGTATGTGCTGTTAATCAAAACTCATAAACAAGTGACAGTTAATTCTGCAGGTATTAATCAGCCACCGTCTCTGAATATTTAATAATACATTTCTGACAAATATTTTTCAGCTAGTCATTCCAAGAAGACATATAGCCACTCTTAATGTTAATCAAAGGACTATAATTAAAAGCTAGCATGTGCTTAAAAGTTCACATTAAGTTCATAAAACCCAAGTAAGTGATACTTGCATAGGTACGTCCATATGATACTTGCATAGGTTAAAGAAGGATCTTACAAATGTTTACAAATTGCTGTGATAAAATATATTCACAAGATTATCCATTAATGTGCACGAACAAAACGAACGCAGAATGTTTTTATTTTTAATTATCAGTGCCTTGCTGTTAGTAAAGCACTTATAAATAATATACAATATGACACAAGCTGTTAAAAATGGACAAGCCGCTCCGGATAAGGGTGACTGCCGAATGCCACTTTGCATTATATCTCATATTTATTTTTGGAATATAATAAAATACTGTAATTTAGGAACATTGTGTTGTTGCAAATTACAATTGCTGCATGTTATGAAATGTGACAATTTAGTACTACTATTATTATTACTATTTATAATTGGTGTGAATTCAAATAATTACTTATTCAAACTATGTCACATTTAGACATTCAGCTGAAAGATTACAGTTAATTAACATTTAACACACTGGTCAGTAGTTTACAGAACATATTAGTACTCCATATAAATGCATTTATACCACATTTATAAGCTTGTTTACAAATGATGTATTTCTGTTTACTAGGTTGTTATTAATTGTCTGTTAATAATTCATTGTTAAGAAGAAAATCTTGAAATAAAGTGGAACACACATATCATATGTTTCTAAGAGACATGCACCAACCCATAATGACTAAATACATTAATCGAAAAGAACATAGAAGTTAAAATTATTCAATTACCCCTTGTGCAAAGGGTGAGATCATACCTCATTAGGACAGAGTTTGTGTGTCTATGCCTGTCTGCATCTGTCTGTCTGCCTCTGTGTGTGTGTGTGTGACCACGAGGGGAATGTGGCGTTCAGAAGGCATTGATTAATTATGCCACACGCAATTAGCCCGTCAAATCGAGTGTGTCCTCCTCCCCTGTGACGAGGTGATGTCAGAATTTGATGAGAGGTACTAGTGTGTTGTTCCTCAGCAGAGAAAATGAGCGACATGTGAGAACACTGAGGGCGAAGGCACTTTCAACACGACTCCTACCGTCTTCCTGTGAACTGGGCTGCAAGGCTTCAGGGCAAGAAACGGGCCATACGAGGCTAACCAGCCCTCTAAGGCCTGTTGTCAATATACATAATCATCACATCTCACTGTCTCTGTCTCTCCCTCTCTTCCCCCTTCCCTCTCCCTCTGTCTCTCTCTTCCCCTCCCTTTCCTTCTCTTTCTCTTTCAGGACACTCAGGATTTCCCGTTTGGTAAAGCAGTTGGGAGCACTGGTTGGGGTGTGCCATATAAACCCACATTTGTTTGGGTTTTACTCTCTATCCATACCATTATAATACAGTATAGTACTAATAATAATAATTACTGCTGTAACAATTTATAAATATATATAACAAATATATAAGAACTGGTTTGAGGCTGTTTACACATTGCTTCTGCATTTTTTTGGAGATGAGATTACATTCATATTTCACTTTTCATTTCATATTAGCTACAAGAATAGCCTGGTTTAACACATCCAGGACGCACTGTGATGGAATTATGATTGGACTGGATTTATGATTGGATCAAATGTCTATGTATAATGTAAAAAAAAAATTGTTCCCACTCAATGCTTAGTACTGCCCCATGGCTAGAATCCATAGGGGGTGCCTTATAGTAGAGGTGGTTTTTTTTCCTGAATGGAAAGCCTTGCTCCAAAAGTCATGGTTCTACTCTGTGTCTTAATAAAAGAAAGGTTCTATACCAATTAAAGATTTCTCCCACAACCCATAAGTAAGGAACTATTTAGAAACCTTTTTTCAAACATTAAAAAAAAATTTTTTAGAAACATTTAAAAATAAAAAGACTGGAAACTCGTTTCTCTGCCTTCTGCAATTTGTCTGCAGCAACAACCCCCCCACCCCCCCACAAGCCCAGTTAAGAGCACAAGGTCCAGATAATAAATGGGTGCACTCTTCCTTTTTTCAAATTGTGAAAAATACAAGCAAATATTACCCAGAGAAGCTGTCGTGATATGTCTGGGTTTGGGACAGAAGGAGATATAAAGACGGAAGGAGATGTACATGACTGAGCTTGCTGCTTGAAACCAGGATAAAATCATTCTATTTAACAGCGAATGGTGATTAGGGACAAGTTAGCCATTAAGGATTCTCCTCACAGGCTTTAATTCCAGCCCTGTTGGCCTGTCATCTCTTCCCCATTCAGCCCACATTAAACAGGGGCTCTGCCATGTTTCCACCTGTTCTGCTCTAATAAGAAAGCAATGAAATGAGCTCGTAAAACTGCATATAAATCTTTCAGGGTGCTAATAAAAAAAGTACCTCCGGGCAGTTAGAGCAGTTGCCTTTGATTGTGCAACACTAAGCATTAGCGTTTCCTGCCTCTCAGAAATAATGCTGTAAATATGTCAAAGGCAACAGCTCTGATGGCAGGCGTCTTACAGCAGATCATATTCATCTCGCATGATGTTAGAGTTCTGAAAAAGAAAAAGGCTCCTCGTGGAGCAATTGTGGGGTTCTTCAACTCGTCCCTGTGGGAAAGCCCTTTTGGTGGTATAGAGAGTTTCTCTAAAGTGTGTCTGTCAAGAGCAATCTGAGAGTGATTTCGAAGAGCACCCGTTGTTTTCTCCTTTTTAAAAGCATTTTCTCTTGAAACGGGGATTAGGCTACTTATAAAGACACAGTCAAGTCAAGAAGGTGTTTGTTGTCATTTCAACCATATACACAGTACACAGTGAAATGAAACCACGTTCCTCTAGGACTATGGTACAAAGAAAAAAAAACCAGAACACCACAAAGAACAAGACCACACAAGGGCAGGAGAGAACTGAATAGAGAGTGAAAAAAGCAACAGTACAATAATTTAAAGGACAAGCCAACATACAGTGCAGCTGACAGGAGCAGTAAGTGAAGTAAGTAAATCAGTAAGTAAATTAGTGTGAATGAAAACAGTATTATGACAATGTATTTTAGCAGTGAAGTTGTAAAGACTGCAAAAAATGCAAAGGAATATGGCATTTAGCAGACACGTTTATCCTGGGGTTACGGGTCTTGCACAGGAACGCAGTGGTGGTATGCTGAAGGTAGGATTCAAACCCATGACCTCTTGGTCCAGAGGAAAGTATCATACCCACTAGGCCTCCACCACAGTGTCTACCTCAATACAAAGACTGAGGTAGACAGCAAGAATTACACAAAAATTGCAAGTAGCAGCAACAGGATTAGAAAAAAAATGTACAGTAAATACATACAGGCTAATTACGGGGGCAACTGGGGAGTAAGTTGTCTTTGTTTATGGTGAAACAGTTTAGTGCATGTATGCAGTGTGATTGGGAGAAAGGGAGAAGTCCAGTACAATGGGATGCAATTAAATGCAAAACTATGATTAGTCTTGTTCCCTTCTTTTCTGGACTTCATCCTTTCATATTGTCTCGTTCACTCAGATCCTCTCAGCCAGGTCTACCTTCTTTCCCCCACACCTATTCTACTATGGGAGTCAGAACATTTGGTGTCACTGGTCCCAAACTGCTTAGCTTCACTTAAGACGTAACCTAAAACATCTTTTAACTCAAGAATGCCCCATTTATAATATTTATTGATTAAAAAAATGATGTGTCTCATTACTATGGGTCTGCATTCTGTTTCACCTGTTTTTTTTTCCCAATTTAAAGTTTTAAAAGGTGGTCTTGGGGTTAAAGGATGACACTAAATAAATTAAACCTCATCTTCTACTTCTTTTGCACTGCTATTTCTGGAGATGCTTTCAAAATATTTCTTTTTCCTTCTCCTGCTGATTAGGCCATCACCTCTACTGTAGAATACAGTAATACTGCTTTGAAGCTCAGGATAAAAGAACATTGCAAGTTAAGCTCTGTTTTAGCAGTAAGCCCAGTCGTCCAGTCACTAAAACAGGGCTGCAGTTGTCTGTTACCAGGTTTTTTTTATTACATCGCCATGAGCTCGATTCAGATGGGAGTACAGTTCCCAAGGGTGCTCTGAGGTCGGTGAGTTATGGAAGGTAATTTGCTCTGCAATTATTACTTAGCAAACTTGAAGAGACTACATATATTTTACATATTTTTGCTGGATTAGAATCGCAGGTATCACAGTTAATCACCCAAAAAAAGCACATTTCCAGGCAAAACTAATCCACCTCAAATAGGGCTTAAAACTTATTCAACTTGTACAAATTAGGAAGTTCAAAGAAAACCAATAACAGTACAAAAGCAACTCTCAAAGAACATTTTGGACTAAAAATGTAAACCTTCAGACCGTCCGGGGTGTACCCTACCTTCGCCCATAGCAGCTGGGATAGGCTCCAG
>JBBPCY010000019.1:4864188-4874327 GCA_037974405.1 Brachyalestes nurse | reverse complement strand
CCCACCCCCCCCGACCCCGAGTGCGGGACTAAGGGGTAGATAATGGATGGATGGATGGATGTAAACCTTCATTGGCAGGTGATTTTTTAAGCATGTGTTTCATATGAGCATTATTAGACTCATCAGCTGATTGCTTCCTGAGTTCACGTTCATTAGCAAAGTCACGCAGGTTGCATGTGCACTAATTTTTGTATAAGGACCTAGTGAAGATAGAGCAGTTACAGAAAATGAATGAATGAATGAATGAATATTTTTGTTACTGTGTCTTTAAGAGTAATATATGTAAATGAGCTGTGTTCTGACTGGCTGTCTTGTATTTTAACTTTAACATAAGTGAATGGGGCTATGCTGCACAAGGCTGAATGTGCAAATATGTGCAAATCTCTTGGTTTAAATCACATTAATGAACAGTACATTTTGAAACATTACATGTGTTTATGTACTACAGTTTCAGTAATATCCTTTAACATTGACATTTGAGATTAATAATATTAATAATTTGAGTCCTTGAACATTGACATTTGAGATTCTGCAGGAATGCATATACCCTCAATAAGCAGGTGAGGGAACAGAATGTGTTTTCACACAAACAGTCGAATCTTCAGTGTAACGTGACCATTTTGTCACACGTGAACACTCCACTGCACACAGTGTGAACAGCATGAAATTCTTCCTCTGTATTTAACCCATTCACCAAGTAAAGCAGCGTTCAGCCAGGAGCACAGCGGCCGGGGAGCCGTGTGTGGGGACGGTCTCTTACTCAAGGGAACCTCAGAGGGTCTCAGCAGTCTTGGGATTCTAACCTATGTTTGCTGGGCGAACGCCCTAACCACTAGACCACCAGCTGCCCCAACATCCAACATCTTGAAACCAACATCCTGATAAAGAGAGCATTTTAATGTTTGTCCATATAACTGCATCATTTTAGACTCCTTCATGACTCCTTCGCTTCATGTTGTGCTGTAATGTATGTTGTAACAGTCATGATCCTGCCCTGATGTGCTCCGAGGTATGGCGTTTAAAAGTGCTGGTAATTCTGCCTCCACTGTCTGTGCCAAAAAAAAGCTTTAGCGTGATTAATGATGGTCTGCATGCTGTATCACTCTCTTCCCCTGCTGTCCTCTCTCTCTCTTTGATGTGGTCGCTTCAGTGATTCTGAGTGACTCTGTTTGTGCAGGTCATGGTCTGTGGAATCATTTCCATGACAACGGCCTGCCGAGGGGTCGGTCAAGGAAGGCGGGAGATAATTCTGAAATCTGCACACCTCATTTCCGTAGAAGAAAAGGAGAATACAGGAGGAGAGAGAGAGAGAAGGAGAGACGGACAGAGAGTAAGAGCAGGTGAGAGAAAGAAAAGAGAGAGTAGAAAAAGAAAAGTGAGAAAGACTACACAAGTGAAAGAGTAAGTGTGTGAGTGAGTGAAAGACAAAATGATAATATAAACAAGTGACACAGAGAGTAAGGCTGAGAGAAAAGGAGGGAAAAGATTGAGAAGAGAAGAATGAGAGAGAATTAGAGCGAAAAGAAAGATGAGAGGAGGAAGATTGTGAGCAAACAAGCAAGAGGGAAGGACTGAAAAAGAGAGAAACGAATAAAGGGGATACACAGGTTGAGAGGAAGAAAACAAAAGAGAACAGAAAAGAAACGAAAGATTTTAAGCAAGAGAGAAATAAGAAAGACAGAAAGAATGAGAAAGAAATGGTGAAAGAAAGAGTGATGAGAGAGAGAAAGAGAGACAGAGAGAACTAGAGAGAGAAAGAGAATGAGACAAAAGAGCGAGAGAGAGAGAAAGAGAGAGAGAGAGAGAGCGCACTCTGGGTCTTCAGGCTCCTACAGCAATTGAGAATATGTGCTCGGAATTCATAGGCAGGAGAGAAATGCAATCATCTGTCTATTTTTAGATTGCTCTGCCTGAAAGGACTCTTTTCTTGTGTGCGGGGACAATCACCTCTCAGCTTAATACTGGTCTACCGAAGTTTGATGTCAGCAAAAATAAACCTGGATGAAGCTTCGCGCCCCGACCGGCAACCTGGAACTCATTATCTCAATCAAAGCATTTTGAGGTTATGGGTTGTTGACACACCTTCAATTCACCCCATCAAATGCATGATTTCCACAGTAGAGCTGCCTACAATTAGGCCCTAATGACTATGCATCGGTGTTAATTACCTAACGATTACTCAAACCGGGCTGGTGCTTGCATTAAGGCCTCGACCGGGGCTGAATTACGGCTTAACGATGTCAGAGGTCAGCAGGAATTTTTTTAAAGCCTCTAATTATTAGGGCACCGTCTGTTGAGCACAGCTCTCCAACTTTTGCCGCGTGTGTAGACGGCCCGCGGATTCATTTGTGGCCGGCTGGGATGGAGCAGGAGTATCAATATTTGGCGAGAGTGCCGAAGGAGAGCGACGTGTTAATAATCCATGGCTTAATGCAGCTGGCCTGGACGTGAACTGGCGCGACAGTGCATAATCTGCAAATGTAACGAGGATAATTCACCGCATGCTCAAGTGCACATTGGACTGGATGGCTAGGCACACCCTGGTGTGGGCGAGGGGAGGGACGCTTTACTCCTCTCCACGCTATCCAAGCATAGCTCTGCTCTAGGGAGGTGAAAGGGGAAAAAAAAGGCCAGAGCTTTCAGCAGCTGCCCAATCATACGCCTCACGTCCTTATCCTGCTGATTCAGTGGATAAGGACAGAGCTGCCGCCTCTGGCCTGGCTCATTTAGCGCTCACAAACTGGCAGAAAGCAAGGGCCGGAACCAGATTTTAAGACTAGGGGTTTAAGATGAGTTCCCGGCCTTTCCTTCTCTCTCTCTCTCTCTCTCTCTTTTTTCTTCTTTTTTTGGCTGTAACTGCTCCGTCTGCTAACTCCAGACTCAGCTTTAGAAGCTCATCTCCGCCAAAATTCGACTTAATGTTCACAATGTGTACGCCGCAGAGTCCTCTAATAATATTCAATGAGGCCTCAGAGCTTGGCAAGCAAGTCAAGTCACTCTTTTCCCTCTTTGTGTTTTATTCATGTCCCCTTTCCCTGCTTTGATGCTTGCAAAGCAGGCTGGACACTTTTTAATTTATGAGGCAGCAATCTAGTTATTTATTTATCCCAAACTCCTCAGATGAGGCATATAGAGGTACACAGCTCTCTATATATGCCTTCTGGCCAACCTCTGCATCTCTGTACACGAGTGGGTAACAGCCTCTTAACACAGTCTCTCACCCTGCAGACTCCACCAGAGCATCCCGAGCAGCAACTTGGAGAGTATTCATTTTTATCAGGATACTCTGCTGGGCTTATATGGCCCAAAGTATGCGGACAACTGCCACTCACACCTATATAAGCTTGTTGCTTAGTGGTTGTAACACCCTCCAATCTTTTAGGAAGGCTTTCCACAAGAGTGTCTATGGGAGTTTGTGCCCATTCCCACGTGTGGGACTAAGGTTTATCTTATCATATCTTATTCAGTCTAAAGAGCCTTTATGAGGTGAGACACTGATCTTGGAATACAATTGACATTGTAGTTCATAACAAAGGTTGAGTTGAAAGGTTAAATGACATCAAGAAACTTTTGTCACCAAAATTGTCTAAAATGTCTCTTTTATTCATACTTTGAGGTTGAGCTGTTGTTGCTTCCAGATGCTTTCATTTTACAATTCAGTTCCAGATGTTTGTTGCATTTCTTACTAGAACGTGGATATACCATGACATTCTGATGTTTAGGATATTCTAGGAAAGCAGATGGTCTTCAATGATAGCCTTAAGCTAGATGTATATAAATGTGTGTGTGTGTGTGTGTTATACACAAAGTATATATATATATATATATAGTGTGCATGTGTATGTATTAGTGCATTATTAGAGGACATCTCACAAATGTACATCCTTACAGTTTTACACCGATTCAAAGCTTCAACGTTCTTGGCAGCGACTGAGTACTTAGGCTGTCCTTCAGGAGTCACAGCAATATGGCAAATGAAGGCAAAGATTCACAGCTTGCTGTTTTAAGCGATTCTCTTTCATTAGGACTTCCCAGAGGTATTACATCAGATCCTTGTTTGTACTCTTTTGCACCTCGTGGAGGTCTGTGTTCTTCATCTGCATCAGCCTTCTGACCACCATGCTCTTCGCTCAAATACTCATACATGATCAAATGACTCTTTCAAGATAGCAGGCCAGTTCTTCAAAAACCAGCTCGGTTCAAAACAATTGGACGCTCTGACCAAATGCCATCAAAGTCACTGAAAAGTCCTTGAAGAGTCAGGCAAATGGTTTAGCAAGTTGAGAGAGGATAAGGCTTCCCCTCTTGATGTGCCGGCCAAACGAATGTAGACAAAAGAGCACATTTTCTCATAGAGCATTTCAATAACCGCTGATCACCACGAGGAGAGATAATGGTCTCCACTGTCTAAACGGATTTAAGCATTTGTCATTTTGGCATTGTGAGAGGAAAGCACAAGGAAACACTCAGTTAATTTCAATAAAGCAAAGACTCTGGCTAGGCTACAGCAATTCTAACCACTGTAGCGTAAAGTACATATTACATCTCGTAATATGTCCTCTGTGCAATGAGAGGCAGTGATGATTCAGAAAGAAAGGCCTAAATGGAATTTACTCTAAACAGTTCCCCGTAATGTGGCCCGCTCTGAGTCCAAGTGGCAGGAGGTGTTAGAGTTGCCTATTCTTTCTCACTCAACCCTCCAACAGGCCCTCTGCATGCTACGCTGCCCAGAGATGTAGGAGGGATGAACTAATAGCCTCATATAGCTCTACTCTCCGCTGGAGCTGGGCCAGACATGTGCATCATGTCACTGACTTCAATTCCACTTCTTTTTACCCTCTTCTGCAGTTTTCTTCTGCACTCTCCACAGGCAGACTGTGTGTTTAATAGGTTGTGTACTTTTTCACTTGTTCTCATTAGCATCATGCGGTCTTTTACTTATGTACAGCTCCTTTGACTTTGCTTTTATAATCTGCCATCTCTGCCTCTACTAAGGCCTCCTCTCGCCTTCATTTTCTCAGAGAAAGCGATACACTCCATGATTCACTGATCTTCATCTTTAGGGTCAATTAAAAAATTAAGGGCCTAATGAAGCATTGGCCTGATGACAGGCCTTGAACACAGCAGTGCGAGATCTGCTCGACCACATCCAGCGAAGATGGAGAGAGCTAGAATGGGTGGGTGAACAAGTTAGACCACACACTCTAATCTAATGTAATGGATGTTGCTGGGTAGATTGATGCTCCAGAGAAGTCATAGAGAGGCATAATGCTGCATAGTAGGAGCCAGTACCAGTAACTGATGTCCTCTTGATGAAAATGCAGTTGATAGTTTGTGTTAATTATCCTTATACAATGTATAAAAAAGATCCAAATAATGTTAAATTAACTTAATATACTTCCAGTGATTTGATGGGCACTGAAACTTGCTTGTTGGACACCACCATCTTCCTGAACTTCACATGTGATACAAATTTTGATATTTGCATAATTTAAATTTGTGAGTTTTAGGGATTGCGGACCTGGGAAGATCTTTTGAAAATGGAGAGGTAGGTGGCTCTGTGGACTCCTTTTCCTATGTTTTCTGAGGATTTGCTAGAGTACTGTGGGCCAGTTGTTAGGTAACAGTCATTTTAGGACTAGATTTTTGTACATTTTTCTTTTTTTTAACTTTCTTTCAGCTGTCATCTATACTTAGTACTAGTCTTGATTTCCAGGGAACGCTTTTGGCAACATGTGTTTCTGCTGCTCATCCCAATCCCCATTTTGAGGAAAATGGAAGTGTTTCAAAAAGTCATTATTTTCTTATGACTTAGGTGGCTCTATTCCTCATATCAACAGACTTGAGCCCATTACAATGAAACTGTGCTGGATCCAGGACTGTGGACCGATATTGCAAGTCATGGTGGGTGAAATTCAAGCTCTGTGAATACTGGCAATATCTAAAATGATTTAAATAAGAGACTATGATTAGCACACAGCTATTAATGCTTCCCTGCATACATTTTGGAATTGCTTTTTGACATTTTTGAGAATTGACTAACTGAAACAGCGCGTCCGTGGGCAAACATTATTAGTAGTCTATTTTCGGTTGGATAGCTGATCCAGTTACTCTCTGTGGTCTCCTTCCCAGACTGAAATAGCTTCCTGGCTTCCAGCTCCAGCATGTTTGTGCTTGGGTTGTTCTTCATATCTCATTGACTTTTCTAAGTGCATTGTGTGAATGTAGGCAATGGGTTTGCTTATAGAGGAATTATCCGCTGAGCCTACAAGCGAGAGCTGATAACCGATATGAGCGGAAAAGGCTGATATCAGCCAAAAATATTGCTTCTTCCAATTATTTTTGGGTCATTATGGCAAATTGATTGAATTTAGACCTAAGTGTTCCAGTAAGGGGCCTGTTTGTTGTGGTTAATTCTCCCCACTTAATGCCTCCCTGTTTTGCCTGCATCAGGCCTCAGCCTTGGTAATATATGACTTTCCTCCTTCAGAGGCTCTCATCATATCTGGCATAGTACACAATATGTTATATCGACTTTCTGTGCAGAGCCTCTCAGCACAAATTGATCAGGCTGCTTTGCCTAAAAGCAAGCTAATTCCACACAATGTTGCATGGGTAAAAGTTTAATGAAGCCACTGAGGCATACAATAAGAGAATAATAATGGCTCTGCATTTCAGCATGCAGCGATTGGGTCAGGTTTAAATTGCCAGTGTAGGCGCTGTCAGACGGGGTTGTTTACTCAACCCCGGCGCTGGATGTAGTGTTAAGGAGAAGTTGGCCTTCGAGTAGACCCACGGTATATTTGCTAATGAATAAACCATAATACCCAGTCATACATCATCTTGTAAGACACGATCAATGCTGTCTTTTGCCAGGACCTGACTCTTGAATATTTTATAACCATCAAAGTAACTGAGGGAAAAAAAAGTGATGAGGGTAAGGAAATCAAAGTGTCTGATGTTGTGGTAATTTATTAAACTAACAAAATAAATAAATTATTAAACAAAGGATATGCAGCCATTAAAACTGCAGGGAATATACAGGAGGCGACAAACAACAAATAGGGCAACGTATCGAGAGCGACCAAGTCTGGGAAAGAGTGGAGGGTTCGCCTTGGACTAGATGAGACCTTGTTTATTCAGGAGCACCGCTGAGTTAAAATTCAGCTCTCAAAGCTGTACAGTACAATTTCCACCTCATATCTGCTGTGCTTTTTGTTTTTGGGAGACTGTAGATCATGGCAGGATACTCTACTGTCTCCTTTCTGACCATGATTCCAAAACACAAATGGACACAAACTTGATGATTACTTAATCAGTTTTCACATAGGCCTACATGAATCCTGCTATCCCCAGGTCTTGCGTCCCTCATTAAATCACTTCCCTCAGCTCTGATATGACTACATTTTGTTGTTAATATGATTCAAGTCTGTTAGACCAAACAACTGCCTGCCTTTGGCCCTGATTGACCCCAATCATAATATGAATAAGTAAGCATTTGGAAATTCCATTCACACACACAATAAGAATGTGATGAGACGCTGAAATAAAATTTAGTGTAAGACTGTGAGTGCTGCCAACTGCCAAGACTGTCAATGACCTACCTTGATCTTCCCTGAAGAAGCAGAATAGGCAACAGACACTGAGTTTTGGGTTTTCGTTTGATTCTAAAAAAAAATTCTAGGAAAATCCTTTACATTATATGAAGAATTCATTAAACATCTTCACAGTCACAATCACTAAAGGTTCTACAGTAGTTCTATCTTGTTGCTCTGGGAAACCTTTTGTACCACCTTTATTGTCAAATGTAAAGAGAAGTGAATATGTAATGTTAACATGGATTGAAAATCACAAGACATTTTCCTTCTGTTTTTAGTTGTGTCTCTTCTGAACTTCTCTAAACATTTTCATTTGATGATGGATGCGGATGTATGAAGATGATATTCTTGTTTAATATCATTTTCCCCTGCCTGCTTGGTGATGTAATCAAAACTCAGAAGACATTTTAGAGGCATTGTTACGCATTGATGAAACATTAAAGAAAAATGTGAAATTTATGTTTGAGATGATATGACATGAGGAATCTTGCTCAACACAACCAGCGGCATGAACTAAAAAGGTTAAAAGGTCAATTTCGATGATCGATAATCTAGCTGATTTATTGCTTTATGAATAGTGAGAAAGCAATTCCTTTAATTGCTGTGGTATTGATATTTTAGTGGGCAATGGGACAAACTGTACTGAAAGATGACATGTTGCAAATTAATTCCAACACAAACCCTATAAGCTAATTACATGCCTTGAAAATCTCCATCATATGAAAATATTACACTTGCTCCGCAGAAAAAGAATGCAAGAGGTTGGTATGACATCAGCCATTTTCCTCTCAAGGTCGTTTCCAGTGTTGGCGTATGATCCTCGCTGTCTCCGCGGCGGAGAGAAATCGAAAGCATTAAGAAGCGATTCCTCACTCCGAGGGAAATAGGCTTAGGCTGCTTGCTGTCATTGTAGGCGAGCTCACTTTGACATTCATGTTTATTTTGGTGGGGAAGCAATTCAGAGGTTATCACAAAGAATCCATTTAGTGCAAGCGTGGCTCACTCCTCTCCTGAGCCCAAGTGCCCAGTACAACTCCACACCCCCACTTCCCAAACACAAGAGACGCAGATCAGAACGGGAGGCCCAACTAGCTCGACAGTGGAAACAGCAACCTTCTCCAAAATCATCTGAATTGCTGTCAAGGAGGACAACTGTAAGCCACTAGTGTACCACTATTTATCTCACACACTCTCATACATACACACACTTTAACTCACACACCACACTCTCATAAACACAGACCCAAGCACAAGCTCTAGGTCTCATGGAGATATTGAGCGTGGAGTAGGATGTAAACGCAAACCGGGGTTTATTAACAAAAGAACAAGAAACAGGAGGCTGAATGAAAAATCACAGGGACTAACAAAATGAAACAACAAAAGCAAAAAAAAAAAGACGGGAATTACAATACAAACATGATGTATCAAGTTCATATTTATGTATTTTAACTATCAAGCCAAATCCACAGGACACCAAGAACAAAGTAGAACCAGCAATCTAGAACCACATAGCAAAAATACCGAGACCCAACAGAACTAACCTGAGACAGACTATTTATACTAATTAAACAAAAAGGAACACCTGGGCAGGGGCAGAGACAGGAACGAGACACAGGTGATCAGAATAGGAAGGGACTGGGCTAAGACCAAAACAGACTCACATGGCTCAGGAAAACAAAAGCACATGGAAAATGTAAACAGCAGACAAGAAAACGGAAGACAGAACAAATCCAAAAAACGGAAATGTCAGGGAGACTGTTCAATTCTAGCATGCCTGATTATGACCACAATAAACTGTTTAAATATGCAATAGAGGTTTTATCTGTTTAGAAGTAATAATTAAAAAGACACAAGATCTTTGATCGCTAGGGGGTGGGGAAAACCCCAGGGGGGGGGGTCCGAAGAGTGGCTGAGTGGTGGCACACAGAGTGAAAGAGAGGCAAATAGCAAGCTCCAATTTTAGACTGTTTTACACAGTTTTTATATGTTGAAATCAGATTTTACTAATACCAGTTCTAAGGGCTATCTCATAACAGAACTGTAACTGAATTGTCAGTTGGTGTTCTCCTCCATCTGTGTAATGCCGTCTAATAACACTGTGTGGAAGTTTGAAAAGTTGCAGTGGCGCTTCATCTGTCAGACGAGACACATGCCAGCCTTCCCCTTCCCAGCCTGGTGGCATAGAGTGGTTGCGGAAAAGTGCACTCGTTCACTCGCTTACTCATTTACTACATAGTGTTTGCTATATAGGGGGGTTAACTAGTGAACAGGGGGAGGCGACGTTTAGTTAATTTCGGACACTTGGGATGTTACGTTTTTACTAACTGTTGCTTAATACTAGAACCACCAACATTCCAGTCCCCCTAGAGACGCCAAGGGGGTCATTTTGACCCCCCCTGCTGCAATAGCATCAGCGATGCTAAGATGTCGTTTCTAGAAGCAGTGAAGTGGCTCATTCCCATCTTCTTTTTTACATAATAATGGAGACTTGACAAAGTAAGTGTTTAAAATATATATTTTTGCGGGGTTTTTTTTCACTCA
>JBBPCY010000019.1:4844717-4855751 GCA_037974405.1 Brachyalestes nurse | reverse complement strand
ACTTTTGAAATAAAGTAATCACATTAGTAATTTGATTACTTTTATAGGGAGTAATCAGTAATCAGTAGTTTAATTACATTTTTAAAGTAACTTGCCCAACACTGCTCATGAGCCATGCCTCTATAAATGCCCAGCGTCTGGCGTCTGTTCTCCATCATGTCTGCTGGCGAGGGTGGCATGATGTTCATTTAAACAGAGTAAATTGAAGTAGTACACCTAGCAGTCCTTCTTCTATGCTGAAGACACCGACCAGGTGGACCTAAGTGACTGAATCTGGTGTTTCCTGGACCTCCCTCCTCTACACCACAGTGGGCTTCAAGGGGGTCTTCTGGAACTGTCTCTGTTTTACTCTTCAGATGAAGCAGCACTGTATCCAGTACCTTTGTTCTAGGACGGGTTCTGTTTAGCTGTTAATCAGAAGCTGCGCTGTAATTAGCGTCTCCTATGTGTGCATTTCCCACCGAAACTCCTGAAATAAAATAAAAATCTCACAAGTACCTCCTGCAAGTGTGGCGTTTACCTGCACTAGCCTGAATAGTGTAAGTAGTGAAACAGTCTTTAGCCCTCTAATCTAGCTTTGGAGTAACTGGAGGACTCTATATGTAGTAGTGTAAACCACTGGCATCCGCGGGGGTTTCATTCCAAGAGCACCAGTCAATACTAAATAGTGAAAAAAAATGCTTTAATTTCATTTTAAACTCATTACCCTTTAAAAAAATGTAAAGCTAAACCCGTATCCTTACTGTACAGTGTACACTGAACTGCTGTCTCCCTCAGTGCTAGAATGTAAATACCGATGTTACTCCTGTATAGACTACTGTAATTCATGCACGCACGTTTTCTTTGGGATGTGCTGTCGTTTCATTCACTCCCACAGAGTGCACTGCAGATAGAAATTCCATGTGACCTCTCTCAAACTTTATTTGCTTTTATTATTTTTCTTCTGAAATTGTTGTGTATGATTGTTGAATTGCACACACTTTGAGAGGCATTCCAAGGCCTTGCTTTACCAAGAAATGTGTGTGAAAAATAGAACAGGAAGGCATGCCAATGATAGAGGTGTGTCATTACTCAGAAAAAAATCATAAATTGCAATGAAGTAAAAAATGTCATTGTTGCCGCATGGCAACCTTTAAGGGTGTAGTTTTGCTTGAGTTTTCAGAGTTTATTCACTTCTTAAACTTGCATGTTTGGTATTTTAATTTTGCCTTTTTGTCTACTGTAGGCTCATTCATGTAAAAAAAGACTAGAAAGTCTTTAAAATTCTACAAAAGACTGATACTGACACCTGGTAGGATTTTACAATTATATATGTATAGTTTAAAGTTACACTACATTTACTTTTCCAGCAGAAAGGTGTATATGAATAAAAAGCCTAGATGTATGAAACTGATGCACATTTAAACAGTATAACAACTGAAAACAATATGAAATTATAATGAACATGGGAATGGAGTAGTACAATAATTAAAAGTGCTGAATATGCAGCCTTAGTCACAATTTAAGGCCTTTTTTTGTTCTATGAGTGTGTAGATCGACTGGTAATGTGTATGCAGGACTGGGTTTTTCACTAATATGTCATTTGATAACGGGTATGAACTGTATTTTCATTTTGACGATTTTATTAATTTTTTGACATTGACTTCCCCACCACCTTCCCAGACTTCATAACTGCATCATACACATTGTCAAGGTCTTTTTACACTGTTCTAGAATGCTGGCTGCTCTTTACATTATGTGAAATATTCATGATGACTGGACCAATAAAAATGACATCTTCTTACATTAAAAGCTGATACCATTACTCTCTTGATCTGCTGTGGTATATTTAAAGATGGAATAGACTAGAATTCTACAGCTCTACTGCACCACACTCATCTAACATAATGTTAGATATTGTTTACTTTAACCCTTAGAACACGAGTGGAAGTTTCCCCAGTCTGTGTAGATGCTCGAAGTGTCGTGCTGAGCTTTGTTTGGTGTTCCTGTGTCACGCAAGTTATTGTCATTTTAAAAACATGTAAATAGAAAACTCTACTGGGGTTTAAAAAATGGAATCACACACAAACGTCCATAAAGAACAAAAATGCCCAAATGTCTTATATTTTAGTTCTTAGAAACAAATGGGAAAAAAACACAAGATCTTTGAACCCAGAAGAACTTTGAGGATAGTCTCCGCCCACAAGTGGGTGGGGAAAACTCACAGAGGGAGGGGCTCCGGAGGGCGGCCGAGCAAGCAGCAAACGGTGAACGTGTAGGAGGACAAACACTGGTTTTAAACTGTTTTACACGATTTATATTTACTGAAATCAGTTCTAAGGGTAAAGAAATTGTGGTTTACTGGAATTATTTGCAGCTGGCAAGCACAGCGGAAGTAGAACACATACGGCCATCTAACTTTAGATAAATGTCTTCATCACAACGCTGAAGCCAAAATATAAATGCGTCTCAGGGCATGATGCTGCCTGAAGTCTACAGCTCTTTAGACTCTCTCCATCAAATCAAATCAAGAGCTTGAGGGGTTTCCGAAACCCTTTTGAGAATTGGCATGCCCTTGGAGGTGGCGGCAGGAATTTCCCCAAGGGCAGGTGTGGAGAGTTTCTATTTCAGAATTGAAAAACGGGGTTGTTCTATTGAAGGCATATAGGAGCTGGACCCAGTCATCCCGCTGTTTTCAGTTGAGAGCAGCTAAGGTCAATTGTCTTGCATCCTAATCAGCTTCTTGTGCAGTGGATAGAAAGAGACTATGCAGGCATCTGGGTAACACAAATCTTTGGCGTGTGCTGAAAATAACCCTACTGCTGGTAGAAGCTGCCCAGCAAATTATAGCATGTTATAATAATAATAATAACAATCATAATGATGATTCATGTTCCAGTCAAGTTCATGAAATGTATTTAGCTGCCTCGTAAAATTCTGTACTAGGGATATTTGTCTGGACATTTTAAATATTTGATTCTAACACAGGGCTCCAGATGGCGACTAAAATGGTTGCCAATGCGACTAGGTTATTCATTTTGCGACTAGTTTTTTAATTTCAAGAGACAGTGGCGATCATCTCTCAGAGGCTTGTTGGGGCTTGTTGATGGGATTCCATGCCGGGGACGCCCTCGATGTCATTCGCGCCGACCCAAATTTACCATGGCCAGTCCAGCCCTGAATATCACTATAGTAGCTAGGTGTTAAATATATACAGGACAGGATCTAAAATCCCTGAAACAGAACTGTCTTACAGTTTTTCTGTGTTGCCACTCTGTAATTTAAAGTGTTCAATCTGGCAATGTGGTGCAGCCTTAGTTTGTGGCAGGCTGACACAACTAAAGAGCTTAACTAAACAAGAGCTTAAAATGATGGTTGTCAACTCCAAACTGTGGCCCGGACAAACTGATTGATCAGATGTTGACTGTCGGACAACGCGCTCCGCTACTTTAACCACCATGACTGTCCACTCAGAAGGAATTAAGCCTCCACTGTGTTTTAATGACAGCAAGTGGTAGCTTTGACCATATGATGCCAGTTCAGCAACTACCACGGCACACATCACAGGACAGCTTTTCAAAATGTGTCAAATGACAATGTGTTTCATTATATTTGCCCATTATAAAATCCCGTATTATAGTGCTTACGTTTAGCCCTAACGTTGTTTGGAGGCTGACTTGAACACTAGCTTAGCCTGTCTTAGCTAAGGTTTATAAAATGGGATGTTAAAATGGCCAAATATGTTCAAAACAATCATTCAGCCTTGCCATGTTTTACTTTGGCAACAATTTAGTCGATGTCATGATTTCTTGTTTCAATTTAACACTCTTTACATAAGACTGGAGACAAAATGTGCCATGACAATATTTTCTTATTTATATTTAACAGAGATTTCCGCTCCTAAAAAAATTATTTGGCGCCCAAATATTTTATGTTTTTATTTTGTCTGGAGCCCTGCTAACATTTTTGCTTATTATTAATTAATTAATTTATTTTTATTACTACTACTATTACTACTACCAGTACTAATATTATTATAAAGCAAACTGTTTTCTGTACTGTTACAAGCTTTTTTTTTACCTATGAAATGTTAGACCTGTGACTGAAGTGACCATTCTGTCAAACGTGAACACTCCACAGCACACAGTGTGAACAGCATGAAATTCTTCCTCTGCATTTAAACCCATTCACCAAGTGAAGCAGCGGGCAGCCAGGAACACAGAGCCCGGTTAGCAGTGTGTGGGGGACGGTACCTTAATCAAGGGTACCTCAGTGGTGCAACTAGCAGTCCTGGGATTCGAACCCATGACTTTCTGATCACAGGCAGAACGCCCTAACCACTAGGCCACCAGCTGCCCCAAAAGTGATAGTATTCACATTTCAGTTTAATTTACCGCTGTCCACAGCTTGGTTTCATTATATTACTGTTTTATTCAGACCACCCGTTTGCATCGCATGCAGTTGGTCTGGTAAAGCAGGGGGATCTTCTCATTTTCTCTCTTTCATCCAGTAATGATCTCCCAGTCTTCCGTATTCCGGCTGGCACTATCAGAGGCTGAGCCTGTACTGTGCCGTGGCCACACACCAAGGCGGCCATAATGATAAAGCTGCAGGGGAATGGCTTAATAGGAGTGGGCGGACGAGGTGGCCGAGATGGCGAAGCTGACTGAGGTGACTGCTGATATCCCCCCCTGGAGAGGCTAGCCTGCCTTGCACATATCCATAAAACGTATGAAAAATGATTAGGCTGTGACTAATTGCCCGTTTAGTGTCGCAGAAAGTTGTTAAACAGACCATTGCTTTTTAATACCTAAAGTAAGGAACAGGATTAATTAAGCAGAAATGTATTCTTCCTTACTGCCAAGTGCCTCTCTCTCCAGACTCGGTACAAAATCTTGGTCTGCTGGTAAAGGCCTCCATGAAAAGAACAATATACAAAAGAGTCTACTGTTTTGTGACTGTTCTTTAAGCTCAGTTCCACTGGGTTGCCAGAAGAAACCAAGAACAGTAGTGCTGTTATGGAAACTTTTGACGGCACTAATGTACAGATCAAAAAATAATCTAAACTCGCTATACACCAATCAGTCATAACAAATCAAAGCATGGACTCCACAACACCTCTCTACATCTCGACTGTTGAAGCAAATGATTTTGAAAAGTGTAATGGTTCCGGCGCCCATGGGGTGGTGAGGGCCTCCATTAATGGGCCTAGGTTTTTTCCAGCACACTGCACAGATGCTTGATTGATTTGAGATCTAGAGAATTTGGAGGCAACACCTTCAAATCTTTGTCATGTTTCTGGAACCATTCCTGAACAATTTTTGCATTGTAGGGTGTGTTCTCCTACTGAAAGCTACTGAAAGTGGCCACTGTATCAGGCAAAACCATTTCCATGAAGGGCTGTACTTGTTCTTCCAGTGTTTGTGCAAGTGGTATGTATCAAAGTGACATCCGCATGAATGCCGAGACCCAGCAGAGCATTACCCAGAGTATCACACTGCCCCGTCGAATTCTGATGCTTACCAAACTAATACATAAAAATCTTATGGTCCAAATAATTACAATTAGATGCCAATTTCCAGCGGCCTCAACATATACAGTAGAACACAAAACATTTTTTAATTTTAGAAATGATCTCTGGAGCACATGCTTCTGCACACTATGCTTAATTTTATTATTTATGTTTTATTTATTTAATTTTGAAAATGTGGAAAATGTGCAAATAAATGGAAACGGTGTGCAAAAAATTGCAGCAAATATTTGTTTCAGAAGACAATCAACAAATGTACATTCAGTAGAGTTTGCCCCCCAAAAAAAAGAAAATTCTTGTTTTACTCTTTTGTTCTTGTCGCCACTGTTATAATTGATGTTTTATGCTGTCAGGCTGACTCCTCACGGCCATATGGGCTTCTCCAGAAGCTCCTGTCTCCAGTTTGAGTCCTCATGCTTCATAATGGTCTTGATATATTTGACTGCACGCAGTTTAACTGTTCAGAGCATAATAGCCTTTTCCAATGAATTGGTTCTTGCCATAATACATCCAAAATAAGAAAACATCTCTGTGTTTATCAGGGCTTCAAGTGAGAAGTGAGGCTTGATTTTGTCTTGCTTGTTTTCTTTCCAGTCAAAGGTACTTTTAAAAGTGTCTACTAACACTAAAGTCCATCAAATCAAGGCAAGGCATGAAGGTTTATGTTGTTATTTCAACCATATTACCGTACATGTAACAACAACAATGAAACAGCATTTTTCCTGGACCCCAGGACACAAACACAAAACGATGCAAGTTCACACACATTCAAGGTATTAATACTTTCCTGTTCTGTCTTATTCTATTTTCACATCCATAAAGACTGTTGTCTGGACTGTTTTGATCTTTGTTTCTATCATTCTTGTTCTATCTGTGCTATATTTTGCCAATCTGTGTTATATTTTGACTGCTGGCTCTTTTGCTGTTAATAACTGAGCCAAGTATCTGTTCTACACTATTACAGTCTCACCTTCAGCCCTAAACTTAGTGGTCTCTCCGTACTTTCTGAAGTCCCATCCTTCTCCTCTGTTAACTTTCCTTTGATTGTCTTGATTGTCCATTATGAGTGTAGTGTCTGTATATCAACCTTTTTAATATGTCATCTACCAATCTTGGTCATTTTCTTCCTCTGGTTCTTTTATTATATGCAGAGCAAATATACAATATTTTTGGCTAATAATTTCAGAGGTCTGAGGAGAAAATGTCATTAAATCCACTGTCATATCACAGTTTGCTTCCATAAATGTAAATACAATGTGTGATTTATACCACAGAGTGTCAGGTACATCTACTAGAAGAGCAACATTCATTTTGTGTTTTACAAAGCTATTGTCAAGTGTGTAATATAAGATATCTTGAAAGGACAACAGCAGAAAAGTGCACTCTCTGCTCTGCTGTAGGCCAGTGGATCTGTGGTCTCCTGGCTTTTTTAAAGGACTGCTTGTAGTGTGGCTCTAAAGTTCATTTTTAGCTTTCCAGTTCTTCACAACGACAGGATCTTGGCACATCCTTTTATGAATGGAGGTGAAGTACTTTCCAATCGGCCAATAAACCATTTCCCCAAGCATGGTGGGGGGAAAAAATTACTGGCAATTGCACGAACACTTGAAGTTGTGTCATGAAGAGGACCTTTCGAGTGATTGAGCGATGGGACATAGTGTGAATCGTTATTGTCTGATTTTTTTAAGTGTGTTGCACATAAAAATGATATTGATTGAGACCTCCACTGTGTGTGTTTGACAGAGGCAAGGTAACCTTCCCCCTCTACTGCTTCTGTGCTTGCTCTAGTCATAACTGGAGTCACTTAGTGAGGAAACAGAGATGGTCCTCACATCCAGCACTGGTCAAAATTGGCGAGATGTTTTCATTTTCTAACCCTAACCCTAACCCTAACCCTACCACTGATGGTATAGTTGATTGTTGTTTGGATATTGTATGGATTTGTGCAGTAGGCGTAGGCTTTAAACAGTGTGCAAACAGTGGACTGACCAACGGAATGAAAATACATTTCATTCTTGAGCTAATATTGCAATATTTCAATTCTTTTTCAGTTCTTTTGTTCCACAGCATTCCTTTTAAATAAAAAAAAATTTAAATGTCCATGTTCCATTCTTTTGCACAAGCAGGAAATAGACCTAATATAATTAAATGGTAGATTTGCTAAGCTAATATATCTGGCAATTGTGCTGAAGGCTTTTTGGGAATCAGTAGCATATAACGTGGTCCATAATTTGCAGACAGCTGTTCTAATCAAAATATCTCCAAATCCAATGTAACACCTTAACAAAAAGTTAAAAGATTTCTTCCTTAGACATGCTAGCTGTTTTTTTTGCATCATGGCACTTACAAACAGAACTGTGTGACAACTTAAAGGGCACGATTACGAATAAACATATACCTCCTACGAAAATACTACATACATGGAGGTCTGTAAATTTCATCTATTATGTGAACAACTTATTTCTATCCAGGGTTGTGTACTAGAATCTATCCCAGTGATTATAGGTCAAAAGGCAGAGAAATCCCTTGGACATTGCAGGTCAGACACAAACACACACACACACACACACACACACACACACACACACACACACACACACACACACACACAACTATGTTGATGTTTATGTTTATGATATTTAGCAGACACGCTTTTTTAGAGCGACATACATCAGTGCTTAAGTAGTCCACATCTGTTCATCATACTTGTAAAGCTATACTTAAATCAATATTTGCCTTTAACCAACTTACTGCCAGCTAAGTTACACACCTTAACAAACCCTGTCAGAAAGAAAAAAGTCAAAGATTAATACACAAGTAAGGAAATACACAAGTAATACACAACAGTTAAGAGGGTAAGTGGCCATGGTTTTTAAAAAAGAAAGTTTATACACAAATAAGAAAAGGTGTATAAGAGACAAGCGCGAGGATTGGTTAGTCACCAAAGTGCTTGAAGAAGCGGGCCTGCCTGCCTTCCACCACTGGAGGGCCAAGACTGAATTACTTGATGCATGTCTTCCTCTTCTTTTGAGCAGCGGAGGTTCAAGACGGGCAGTGTTTGAAGCTCTGAGAGGATGAGAAGCGAACCGCTGCTTGATCAGTGCTGATAAGTAAGAAGTCCATTCTTGGCCTTGCAGGTGTTAAGGTCTTGAACTAGTGGCAAATTAGCATCTCCAGTTCAACCTACATAGAAGTCTTTGGACTGTGGGAGGAAACTGGAGAACCCGGTGGAAACCCTCACAGACACGGGGAGAACATCCACACAGAAAGGACCCTCGCTGTTAGGTGAAAGCGTGAATCTGTAAAATGATACAGTGTGTGCAATCACAGGAGACATGATGTTGATCCAAAACCATTTGAGAGTTTGGAAGTATGTCTAATAAATAATTGGCTAGTGGGCAACACATGATTGACCACTGATAGATGTTTCAAATTGCCATTTACGTTACAGTTAAAGACAATTATCTTTTTGTCCATGGCGAATATTATTCATTTCCAGTTTTTGTTTCTCAAACTGGACAGAAGCCCCGCGAGTAGCTATTGATTTCCGCATTACTTTCATCAGCTATGCCATATAATTATTTTGTTGTAGCTGTTGTTTTTTTGTTGTTCTTGTTCTGCTATAGGGACCTCTTGTTAATCAGTATCTATATGGAAAGGACAAAAGTGAAAACTAAAATAGTAGAAGGGATCATTTTAAAGTATCTTAAGGCAAATGGCGAAAGTTTAATTACTTTCTATCTGTCTTTCTGCACTCCCCCAGCAAATGACTTAATGAAATTCCACAGCTATTAATCTTAAGCTCTACCTCTGAGCTACTATGTCAGTAAGCCACGGAGAGTGGAGGGAATGGGACATGACATTTGACTAATTGCTCTCATTTGAGAACGATCACTGCTCCAATGTATTTGTGACACACCGCAGAGAAAAACAACACAGGAAAACCCCTGTCAGGCCTGTGACCCCCTGCGCTCCCTGGATTCTGTAAAACTGGTAAATATATCCAATTAAAGCTATAATTGCCTGAATTAATTAAACTCCAGGGGAGCAAAGGTGAAATTAAAATGGGTGAAATTCCTTAGTTGGCCCCTCTGGATGTGGTGCGTATAGCTTGGTAGGTCAGGGTTTCTTAAACAATTAAGTTTCCTGAGACCCTTCCAGTACACAGGCAAATGAGTGCACCGGTGCTTTCTTTTCATCCTCACTGTCCATCTAAGCTCCTAATTATAGCTGATTGATAAGATAATGCAATCATCTGGAACAACAATGTCATAACAAAACATTGTATCTTCAGAATGATACATTTATCCATGTAAAAAATACATTAAAAACATTATAATTAACAGCTTCACAGAACAAGAATGAGAAGGTCCATAAATATGGAGGGCTGGAATGAGGCACAGATGGACATAATAACTAGATACAACTGGGATGCCCATGTAAATCAGATAGATAGATAGATAGATAGATAGATACATAGATACATACATACATACATACATACATACATACATACATGCATACTAGGGCTGTAACGGTACATGTATTCGTACTGAACCGTCACGGTACATGGGTCACGGTTCGGTACATGATGTCGTACGGAGTTTTAGCGGCTGCTAACCAGGCCTCGTTCGCTCTGCAGGTCCAAAAAGAAGACGAGATGGGGAGCTAGGTCTGTGCTTTCCTCCCTCAGAATGGGAGCATTTATTTTCTTTCTTCAAAAAAAGCATTTGAGTGGCAAAAAGCACTCGCAAATGGAGCGGCTATGAAAAGAAACTCATAAACACTACTACACATCCCTGAAAAACTACATATGCCAGCATGCATGGTTCCTTCAAGGAACAGGCTCTGTAACAGTTTCATATGAAAACATTAAACAGCGACCTTTAAAACATTTAGCCGTCTCACTTACTTTCTTGTGACATATTGTGACCAAATACTACTGCCTGTTCAAAATAAACAGGAAAAGCAAGCTCTGGGGATTTGTTGGTTTTCCTGTTGTACCGAACCCGTATCGAACCGTGACCCCAAAACTGAGGTACGTACCGAACCGTGACATCTGTGTACCGTTACACCCCTAATACATACATACACACATACTTACATACACACACACATACATACATACATACATACATACATACATACACACACACATACTTACATACACACACACATACATACATACACACATACTTACATACACACACACATACATACACACACACATACATACATACATACATACACACATACATACACACATACATACATACATACATACACACATACATACACACATACACACATACATACACACATACATACACACACACATACATACATACATACACACATACATACATACATACATACACACATACATACACACACACATACATACATACATACATACATACATACACACATACATACATACACACATACATACACACATACACACATACATACATACACACACACATACATACATACATACATACATACATACATACACACATACA
>JBBPCY010000019.1:4815845-4828865 GCA_037974405.1 Brachyalestes nurse | reverse complement strand
GCTACTACTGCTGCTACTACTACTACTACTACTACTGCTATTGCTAATATTGCTATTACTAATACTGCGACTACTGCTACTGCTACTACTGCTGCTACTGCTACTACTACTACTACTACTACTACTACTGCTACTACTGCTGCTGCTACTACTACTACTACTGCTACTGCTACTGCTACTACTACTACTACTACTACTACTACTGCTTCTACTATATCCATAAAAAATAACTACTTTAAGAACTGGAGTGTGAATGGGGCATTTTGAAATGTCTGTGACATTTAACTCATTTTAAAAAAGTGAAGAAAATGTGTTTCCATGAAATAGGCCCTACAGTAACTCTTGAATTTTTATTGGGATAATGCTTCATTATTTATTATGTGATGAATATGATTAATTATCAGCTATGATATTAATCCAACACTGTTGTCTCCTTTGAGTTGTTTACAGTACACAAATAAATAAACAAATAAACAACAGAAGGCCGTAGAGGAGTTGTTGAAGCATGACTTTTCGAATCTGGCCTTTGTTTGTGTTTTGGGTGATTGATGCCTTTTCCGTGCAGCGGTGTTGGCGAGAGCTTTGTTTGTTTATGTTAATGTGTCTGCTGACCTGTTGGTCCTCAATCTAACGGAGGAAATGGCAGGCAGAACAGTGGGGTGTGATCCTTTGATTGTTATTCGATGCATCCTTCTCACGGAGCCTCTCCAGCGTTAAATACACAAGACGGATGAAAATGTAAGAGGAACGTCTGCCTCCGCGACAGCTGCCGATGAGGCTGACGCTTCCATTTCTGCCGATGATTATCGTAATTTCTTTTGGCATGATCACAGAAACAGGGCTTGGTTTTTCGCGGAAAGCCTTTGTATACATTGAGTCATTCCCTCTGTATGTGAATTTTTATACTATAAAGCATAACAGTATAATGTTCAACTCATATTTCCCTTTACAGTCACAGTGTTTACCTGAAGTACCCCTGCCCTGTCTGCTTCAGTGTTTCCCCCACCCTAAAACTCCCACTGCTCGTTAGATAAGGTTTGTTAGAGCACAGAGAACACAAAAGTTATGTTAGTCAAGACCAGGGTTGCTAAACACTATCCGGAGTCTTTTGTTGCTATAGTAAGGAGCATCTTCCAGACAGTAACTTTATAACAGAAGAAAAATATATCCTTAATTCTAATGTAAGATAATATAACAAGATTTTATTCCAACCAACCCCTTTTTTTGTACTTTGAAGCAATAATCAATGAAGAGGACAACATGCTGTGTACAACTAATGCTGAAGTTTTAGATGTCATGGGTAATGTCATTTCATGTGAAATATTTCATACCCATGGCTCACTGAAATGAGAGCAGAGAGCTGAATCATAGAGGACAAATGTTACAATCTGAATTTGACAAAAAGTTGCCTCGTGTCATTGCATAAGCCACTATAAATTAAACATGTAATTACATCATGGTGTTAAAACAGGTCAGCAAACCAAAAGTGGCAGCTCTCAAATTCTCACAGAGCTGATAGTCAGTTATGACTCTTCCCATCACTGGAGGTGGAAATGTATCTGAATCAAGTATATGCAAATATGCATAATATATATGTACCAGACTCCATCTCTGCTGAAATCTGTCTCTGTTCTTGCCTCTTCTGCTGAATCTACCTGTGTAAAAATGCTTGAGATGGAGGTGGGTAGTATCTATCATTGTGGAGGATCTACTGCAGTGGCCTTGCTCCTGCCCCTGGGAGATGATTCAGCATGAGGTGATTGGGAAGTAAATGATCACGTTCAGGGAGGGGTAATTAAGACCAATCTGTCTTCAGATGCTCCTTTTACTGCACTACTTTGCCCTTCATTTATACTTCATTCTCCTTCTGTCGTTCTCTTTCACTCTGCCCCTCTCCACCCACCCCCCAACAACCCACCTGAAGTAAGGATTGTTTTTTTTTCTTTTCCCTTTTTTCTCTTTCTCTTTTGCCCAATAGATTAAATACCAAGCGTGAGGTGAGTTTTGTGAGTGGACTTCCTAGCAGGGGGTGGAGCGACCAGAATGGAAGCCCCCTCGCTGGGCCGTGGACCAGCAATATTGATCAGGCGCTACTGGCATCATCCCTGTGAATAAAACACAACACTATTGAGTCTACGGGTCCCCACTGGGCCTGAGAATGGAGAGACATAACCTTTAGCATCTCGGCTTTGTGCTCCGAGATTCGAGTCGTAACCCCCAACAACCTTGCCCTGCTCTGCAGAGAGGAGGGAGGGAAGGGAGAGAGAGTAAATGTCAGAGTGGAGAGCAGGCACGCGGTAATATTTTTTTTGTTGTTGTGTTTCCATCCCAAACCCCACCCCCCCGCCCCCCCAAGACTCAGCACCAGATGAAGGGATGCTGGAATAGTTTATAAAAAAACAAGGGCAAATCATACAGCGGTCAGTATAGCTCACTTTGTATCTTTCACTATATATGAACTCTTATGATCGTGTATTGTTGCCTTATGTTCAGTTTCTGTATGTCATAATATATGTGTAATACAGACTGCATTAGGCTACAAGTATAAACATCGGAACACTGAATAATGTGGATTATATTGAGTTGTGTGCTATAAGCAGAACTCCCATCTTTGATGTATGCATAGCAATGGAACTTTACACATGGATGTCATTAAATGAACATGTTAAATAAGTTAAATCATCCACGTCCTGGTGCTTTCACTCAGATTTCCACAAAAAAAAGCTCACAATGCTGCCACACCTCTCACAACTTGGAACTACAGGTCTCTTGCTTTTAATCCCTGAGCTGTAGAATGACGTTAGGAAGTCTGACAAATTATATTTTCCCATATATAATTTATTTATTTAGTAATTCATTTATTAATTTGTGTTGTAATCTAGTATCTATGTATTTAATATTAAATAGTATACAGTCATTTTTTTTTCTTCTTCTTCTCTCAGTTTTCTTTTTCGTTTTTTCCTCTGTTTTGTTCTGGGCAAGTTTGAGTATCCCCTCAGTGGTCCTTGGTTTTCTGTTTGCTGGGGACGTAGGGCAGTACTGTCTGAGTGCTCTTGTCCGACACCGTCTGCGTACTGCTGTTACGGAGCAGTTTTTTCCTGCAGCCCGGGTTAAGTAGGCCCTTACGCGGTAATGTGTGGGGTCCAAGCACCGCCAGCTTGACGGGCGAGGGTCCCGCGGAAGAGGTTTCCCGGAAATTGTGAAGAGTGGGCGAGTGTTCGGAGGAAGAGAGTGGGGGGATGGGCGAGCAGGCCAGTGGGCTCGGCTCGCTGTCCGTGTCCGGTGTGCCACAGTCCCCTTTGTCTTCCTCATCCACCGCCTCCTCTGCATCGTCTTCATCATCGTCGCAGCACAGGGCATGGTAGAGGATTTTGTCGCTGAAGCGCACTCGTTCTCTTGTCCCGGAAGTGCGCGACGTTTTCTGGCTGTGAGTGGAGCTGGAGGCCTCTTCGCTCGACGAATCTGGGGTGACGATCAAAGGTCCGTTCGGGATAGGAAGGCCCCCATTCATCTGTGAATAAACGCTGGCGGTGGTCGGAGTGGGCGTGGCTGAGGCTGACCTTCCTGCGTCCTCCTCCAGCTCCTCATCCCGGGGTGTCTTCCGCCCGACCATGCTCGAAGCCTCCAGGTAGCTGCAGAATTCCCAGCTGTCCGACAGCACATCCTGGCTGAGGAAATCCAGCCGGAAGGCCTCACCCAGGCCGCGCTCACTGCTGGACGTGCTGCTCGCCGTGGCCACCGTCCAGTCGTCTGGCTCGAGGTCAAAGTCAAAGTCCGACGTGAGCTTGTCGATCTGACCCACCACCTGAGGGAAAGAGAGAGAGAATTGACTTTATACAGGGCAAGTAAATGTCACAAGCAATTTCATGTTATTTATCAGCATCTGCACATTAGGGTACAATAACTGAAAGAAGGAACTAGAAAAGAAAGACTAGAAATTTTCCACATTATGCAGTTCTCTCCACTTGGTCTGAAAGTACATTAGATTTCTAAAAGCATGTTGACACCTGCTTATCCAGCATTTCTTCTAAAATCAAGGATACCAATAGGAAGGTTGCAGAGTTGCTCCAGTAGTGCTCCTCTACTCCTCTGGGAAGGCTTTACATAGGTATGTAAAGATGTTGGACCATAGAAGATCTGATTGTTGTGGATTACAGACTCCACTTCAAGTCATCCCAGTTTGTTTGATGGAGTGCCATCACTCCAGTGAAACCAGTTCCACTGCTGCACAGCCCAGTCCTACAAATCCCTCTAGTTTATGCCTGGCATCAGGCATGATGATCCCAGGCTGTATGCTGCTCTAGAGCATCCCATTCCATCAGCTGTGCTTTTTTATGAAGATTATAAAAGCTGTGTCTACATTACTAAACACATGTTTAATTCTAGAATATTCTCAGAACATGTAAATATTATAGAAAGCTGAGTAATAAATAAACAATGTAGATAAAAAAATAAAAAATAAATAAAGTATACGGGTGACATTTCCAGTAACTTTATTTTTAGGATCTTTATAATACTTTTGCTTACTCATGGGATGTCTTAGGTTGTTGCATATCTGAGGAGGATCCCAACGAAAGTGCTGCCAGCACCAGGAATTAAAATCCCAATTCACTTCTCCAGCACAAGGACTTTAAAAGAGCAAAAAGGACCTCCAAAGCCTCAACTATGCTACATTAGAACCTCAGTGAACCTCAGTGAATTAGAGCCTGACTGATTTACCAGATGACTGACCACTGGGTATTTGTCTTATCTGTATCTGTATTCAAGCTGTGAGTTGTGAATACTGTCTATGCACAAGATTGTGTATTAGAGAACCAATAAACACTATATTCACTCATATTCCATGTTCAGTTGCATGTTTGTGAATTCCCTTTGCAAACAAATATCGATGTGCTGGGAAAAGGCCAGTTGCTTGGTCGTTTTAATGAAAAGCATCCCTGCTAGTTTTGTTGGGCCGCATATGGGGAGTTGGTGTGTGTGTGTGTGTGTGTGGTTCACTGCTCATGTTTGAGTCATGTGGAAAAGCTGCATCTGAGCAGGCCGCTGAGCAAGCTTTAACAGCCTGGGCCCAGTGAGTAAGTAGCTGGCAATATGTAATCTACCAAGCTGGAAGGAGTGCTAGGAAAGCTTCGAAAGCTCCACGGAGCTGCTGATGCTGTAAGATGAACGGTTGTCCTGAGGGCTGATGATCTACTGTAGGCTTGTTTGCTAAATTACTCATCCTGAAAAAAAATCAGGATTTAATTTAATCAGTGTTTTTCTCTCCTTTTTTTTGCAAGGTATTTACTGTCTCAAAAGCTTTTTTTTTCTCTCCCCCCAATCCGCTGTCAGTCAAAACGGTGACCTAATTTTGTCCTTATCTGGTCCATTATGACTCATGGTAATTTTCGATATTAATTACTACTGTAACACATTTCGCGGGGAACAAGTGAACTGTCAGTCAAGATAAAGCTCCCATTCAATAACATTTACTTAATCTCTTCAAAACAGCGCCGAAAATCAAACACGGGCCGGCGTGTCACGTTTCTTTCTCATGCCATCCTCTGAAATAAAATGGGCCTAATTGTGCCAGCCACGTCTGTGGCAATCATCTGTGGAGCTGCACCCGTACCTGCAGCGCAGTTATAACTCTGGGCGTCTGAATGAAGTAAGCACTTCTCCAGGGTAAACAAAATCATTCAAATGAGCTTGTGTCGCCTCTGCCCTCGCACACATGCTGTACCCCCTCAGCCCACCCTCCTGCCCCCCACCCCCCTTCCTCTGGCCCACAACTCCACCAGCAATTTAGCTAGATAACAGCGCGAGCTTAAAGGGGCCTGCTAAAGCTTTCTAGGTCACAGATGGGCTTGACAGAGCCACAATGAGCAGTAATCCCTGAGCCTTTTTCTTGGAGATGTGGAGCTTGAGTGAGTGGGCTATGGAGTAAATTATTGGGTAAACAGATTGCCTAAGCGCAAAGGATGAATGAACACATCAGGAACAAGTCATTAGCGGAGGGACACACTGCGTTTTAAATGGAAGGAGCACAATGAGGACCTGCAACAGTAATTACAGTCTATAGAGTAAAAATCACATCCTTTTGTCGGCCCTGGCCCCCAAAAATGGTGGAGATTGCAGCTGGATTATTCAAGGCGGCAAAAAAAAAGAAAACCACCTCCTCCTCCTCCTCCTCCTCCTCCTCCCCAGCTCTCAGATACTGTTTGTTTCACCAGAGCTAAATTACATGCACAAGGCTCCAGTAGAAGAGTTTGTAGAAGGAATGCTTGGAAGTGATAGAAGAAGAATGCCTTTAAGAAAGGCTAATGCTTCTGTTGCCCAAAAGCATAAAATTTACACGGAAGGTTCAGAACAGGTCATATCAGGTGGATCAAACAGTTCAGAAACAGCTGCTATCCCCAAACCATCAGGCCGATTAATAAAAACTGCAGAGGTGGATAGGCACTAATTACATTTACTCAGTTACATATACTCAAGTAAAATTTAAATATATCAGATTTAAACACTTTCCAACCTCTCTTTAACTGTAAAAGAGTTTTTTTTTTACTTTTCACACTTTTGATATATGCAAATGACATTTGTTTTGATAGGTGGCCTTGCCTTGTACCTCATTCAAAACAAGCTGAAAACAAAATGAGCTGAAACATCTTTAATGTGAAGGAGTGGAACTAAACATCTGCAGTCTGAAACGGTCAGTATATGAAAATATGTAGGTTCTGGTGACACAAAAACAAAAAGAATATGCTTGGTTTCTCTACACAGATCTGTATGAAATAGTGAGTGAATGGCATGTTATGACACTTGGCCTTAATTAACCTTTTATAAGCTCAGAAGCCCAAACATTTATGCATTTAATCATTTTCTGTAACCGCTTATCCTTAACAGGGTCACAGGTACCCAGAGCCTCTCCTGGGGTCTACGGGCCCGAGACAGAGATTCACCCTGGGTGGGGTGCCAGCCCAACGTAGGACGCGCACACACACACACACACACACCAACGGTCAATTTAGAATCCCCAATTCACCTGACACGCAGGTCTTCAGACTGTGGGAGAAACCCGGAGACCCCGGAGAAAACCAACACTACCACGAAGAGAACATTCAAACTCCACACACACACACACAAGACCAGGACCCGGATTCAAACCCCCACCCCTGGAGGTGTGAGGCAACAGTGCTACTCACTGCACCACCGTGGGGCCCCCAAACTTTTATTACATGCTTAAATAACTTTGGTATAACTGAGTCAGTTTGCACTGCTGTATATTATAATAAGCCTGGATGTGGTTGGCCTCAGATTTAAACTGCTATAGTAACCACTTTACACTGAGCCCCTGCAATCACCTGCCATGTCCATCATGCCGAACCACATCTATTGCATGTAATGTGTACCAACAGACTACATGTGTGTGGCCTTATGTCTGGTTCCTGTATGAGCTTTATAGCTCTCAGTGCTGGATGTGGCACGGCCCTCTCAGGGTGACTCTCAGCGGAGCTGCTTGTGCGACAGTTGGGCTGGGGGTAATTGCAGGGTCAGAGGGGAGCTGGCCTCTTTCCGCTGCTCTGGTGAGTGCAGGGCTGCTGTAACTGAGAGTGACAGTTGACACTCGGTCTGAAGCTGCTGCAAAATGGCATCGGACGCGGTGATCCGTGAACATAACCCGCTGGTGGCCCTCAACCATCAGCCACTACACCATGCACTCCGCCGCACACACTCCTTATGGCAATACTCTACGCCCACACACTCCTGTGGAGAGTTCTGTGTGTTTAGAGTTTGCCTTCTGCCCTTCTGTCCCGCATATTTTCTTGTCTCGGTTGTGTATTGTATGACAGCGATACCTATTTGCCTTCCGCTCTCTGTTCCCCAGCCTGACTTTCTGACTGAGGGTCCGTTAAAACGTGGCTGTGTTTGATCTGTCAGGAATCCGGGGCCAGTACAAATCTGCGAACGTGTGTTTGGACGGCCCATTGACAGAGATGCAATGTTTACCTCTGAGTTATCACCGAGGCGTTATTTAAACAGATGTTAAATGAGAAGAATTTGTTTGGCTGTGCATAGATTAATCTGACTTACCGGTTTACAGGAAGAGAAAAGCTTTCTTGCAGAGAAGATACATAGCACTAGCTTCATTCAGGTTTGTCTTTTATTTATTTATTTTTCTAAACTTCTCAGATCGAAATGATAATTTATAACTTTTCTGCCTTTTTTTAGGGGGCGTAACTGTTTATTTATTTATTTAGCCTGCAGTTAATCACGTTGCCACTTGGTGGACTGGATTTTGCTTTAGCTCAAAGAGACGTCTTCAAAAAGGCATCTTTTTTTCCCAATAGACATTAAGGGGGGGAAAAAAAGTTTGTCAAACAAAGTTTTTAAGACTCGGCTTATCCTTTATGTAACATCGAGCCTCTGGCATGATTTTTCTTTCTTTTTTTCTTCCTCACAACCTGACTGAAATGTGAACAGTAGGGATGCATGGTGCTATTAGACTGCTTCTCCAACGCTACAGGCTGTGCATGACAATTAGACGATGCACATTATTACCGCGCCGGGCCCCTGCATGCTGACTCCGGAGCAGTTTAGTTTTTTTTATTTTTTTTCCCCATGCAGTGTCCCTGTTGTCTTCGTGGAGGTTTCCATGGCTTTCTCTGCTCAATTTCGCTCCCGTTTTTGACTGTGCCCAGACAGAGCGAGCTTTGTTGACTTTGCCTCTGTATTGTTTATTATACCCTGCTGTGGAGAATTCATCATCCTCCATGTACTTTTTTTTTGTTCCGAGCTGCAAGGATACTCCATTACCACCAGTGCAGAGTGTAGAGCACATCTGATTATGGATATTCATTCTGTAATACGTAGTTTTGCATGCATCGTTGGAGGACGTACGC
Organism: Brachyalestes nurse; assembly: GCA_037974405.1. Lineage (NCBI taxonomy): Eukaryota > Metazoa > Chordata > Actinopteri > Characiformes > Alestidae > Brachyalestes > Brachyalestes nurse. Next base: position 4,819,986 of record JBBPCY010000019.1, on the reverse strand, counting down.
TGTGCACATTGTTCCCCTCAATGTGCCCCTCAAAGTTTGCAAACACCTTGCCTTTAGAAATTTTATTGAGTTATTGTGACTTTTTAGTTAGGAAAAAAAATACCTGCTTAGAAAAATACCCAAATAACGATTTGATGATTCTGTTCTCCAAGCTATTGTTAAAAGCTCATATTAAACCCCTGTTGGTTCAAAAGTGGTTCAAACACCTTAAAAGCTTCAGTCCTTATAAATGCTGACAGGGAATAAACCAATTTTTCTCTAGGTAGGACTTCTGTCAGTTGCGCTTTCATTTTCACAATTTTTGGAAAAAAAAAGTAGCAAGATCTAAAGAGATTTTCAGTAAATCAAAGTCTATCAGTCAAGACATTTTGCCTTTTTAGTTTAACACTAGAGCTACAAGGGTTAATATAGTCACCCAAAACTTTCATCTCTCAACCTGCAGAAACCAATCCAGCCCCTCATTAAGTTGATGCAGACTTGGCAATGTGGTGTAGGACACAGTATGATTTACTCAGCTATAAAAAATGAACTAAGCTTCACCATATAGCTGAATGCTGTGGGGTAGTGGAACTTTGGTAGGGTGTAAACCACATCTGGAGCTGGCACTGTTTTGAGTGGGTCAAGAAAGGTTTTGGGGATATTTTTTTAATGATAATGATTTGGGTGACTATTGACTTCTACTGTTTGTAAGTAACATTAGCTCTAGCGCTTACCATGTTTTGGCTCATCAGTGTAAAGTTGTATAGATTTTATTTTTTTGCTCAATCAGTCCTTTAAGTGATAGCTAATCAACAAAACATGCCCCTTTATTGAAAATGATCTGAAATGTTAGGTATCTTTGTTGTCTGAATAAGTGTGAGTAATGAAATTGCGAGAAAGAGCAAGAGGGGCAGAGCTCTAGGGTCTTAATGGATGGCACTTTGTGTAAGTGTGTAAGTGTGTGTGTGTGTGAGTGTGTGTGTGTGTGTGAGTCTGAGCCTGATCTAGGTCAAGCAGACCTGATTGGTTAGATGTGTCACTCTCTCTTTGCTGGGGGATAAATTGGAGCTTTGTGCGCTCCCTCCGACCGTTAGCGGCTAATTACCCTGTCATACATAGGAGTATGGGCCTGTGCATTCATTACAGAGCGCAACTCCCTATTTTTCATCTCTCCTCCAAAATAGCACTTCATGAAGACCTTGGCTTACGCCACAAGCACCATCCAAGTGAGTACGGGCATGGGCCTCTTGACAGCTGGCGAATCACAAGCAGCATCAGAAACATTGTGCCGAATCTGAATAGCTCTTCTAAACTCTTAAATTCAGATTTTTTTTGAATTTGCCACAAACAAGCTGACAAAGTCATACATACAAATGATACATTTATCTTTCTCTGATAACGTGTGTGCACGATAGACCAATCTGGTAAAGCTTTTACCACTGACATGTTGTAAATATACCAGTACATTCGACGCCATTGGTCCATCTCAAAAGATACGCTTACTAATTGCTCTAACCACGGAAATACAAACACTCAGTAGTTTTGATTTGGTGGTAATTCACTGATGAGTTAGCAAAATTTATAATGATTGATGAAGATAATTCTTAAGACATAGAAGATAAGGAAAGGGGGAGTGTCTGAAATTGTAGTTAAAAAATTGCTAGCCGTAAATCCTAACAACCGCAAAAGACCCAACAGACCACCGAAACTGTCCCCATCACATAACCAGTAAGTACACTATTACAAAAAAGATTCTGTTACATTTATATTCATGAAAATTAAGGTCCAATTGTGGTAAATGGATTTTAAAGTTCAACGACATCCACTTCCCAAGGGAAATTCAGCTCTGATAGCTAGCAGCTACAAACCTGCACCATGAACATACCATGTTCCTCATGTCTGTGAGAAATATACCACCATCCAGTACACTTTCTGATTCCATTCCAGTCCATTCTAAGAGTTGCATATTGATCACTCAGCACATTTACCGGTTGCTGATGAGCTGAGCGTAAAGAACTAGTAGCTGGAATATGGTGAAATTACAGTTTTCATGAAGACGAGGAGTGTCTGCATTCACATTTAGTGAGTGATGGGGATTGTGTTGGGCTGGATAGCAACAGCAGGGGTCAGACACTTGGACTCGCCTTCATCCGTCTGATCTGCTGTATTTGGATCGCACAGCTCCTAATTGGTTGTCAAAACAGGTCATTATTTTGCCTGTATACTGCCGGACTTCAGCTGGCACGGAGCGGCGCAGCACGGCTGCACTGAGTTATATGGGCCACGGTTATAGATATGGCCGCGGCTATCTTTAGATATGGGTTCGGCTATTTCTGGATGTGGATTTTGCTGGCTATTAATGGCAGCGCGGGCAGAAGTATGATGCAGATGGTGCTGCATGCTGAAATCCTTTTACATAACTCTCTGACTGCCTAACCTGAAGTGGGCTACGCGGGCGGTCCAGAGCGGAACCGCTGAGAAGGTCAGCACACGATGGTGAGCTATTTCTCATCAGTTTCGTTTGATTACGTTTCAGATAAAATCAGCATCTGAATTACATCTAGCATCTAAATACACTGAATTGTTTGACTGTAAGACACACAGGCATGCATGTAACGTACTGTATGGTTTTGTACAGTGAATCGTCTTCTGTGCCTGACACTGCATTTCAAGGCCCTGCTGCAAAAGCGTCATCATCAAACACTGGATGTGCATCACACACCTTGATGGGCGCCTGAAAGGTCATTTTTTTGTGTTTTGTCGCAGATCCTGGCAACACGTTATTGGCCCAGATCAACACAGGAAGCTACACACAGTGTCTGGTTCACAGGGCATTCACACCAACTGCATGTAAATGACTCAGTCGCAGTGGGTTTCTCTCTCTCTCTCTCTCTTTCAGCAGCTAAACTGTGTGGTTATGTGTGTAGGAGGACATTTTTGGCCCCTGAGTCATGGGTTGTGGAGGAGAGAGAAGTAACAGGCTTAGGACCTGCGTTTCTGCAGCATCTCAGGGATACGAGCGCAGATCCACGATCAGATTCTAACCTTTCTGTGGGTTTCGGTCACAGCTAAAAATGATTTACCGCTTTTAGATGATTTGCAACTAAACTGACATTTGCAGGAGATTTAAATCCTGCTCCTGTTGTTTGCCGGGTGGCTTTTCTCTACACAAGCTACTCCGCTTGTTTGCCGGACGTTTTCCTCGCGCCGGCTGAGTGATTTGACTCGCTGTGCGTTTTCCTTTAGTAATTCAGAATTTTTTTTTTCACCCCTTTCAAGAAACAGTAGGGGGACTTTAGACCCACAATGATGGAGAGAGAGAGTCATTTATACATTACAATGCACAAACCGACTGCCCAGTTTCTGTGGTTGACAGTTTAATTGGAAGTAAGATGAGGGAGTATGTTAGGAAGCACTTAATAAGAGCTTATTGTCACTAATTAAGTCACATGCATTTCCTTTACCCTGACATACTCATCAGCCTTTAAAACTATTCAAGTAGGACACAGAGAGGATAAGTGTGAGAGAGGGGCATGAATAAAGAGTGAGAGAGAGAAAGAGAGAGAGAAACAGGGAAGATTTGAGAGGAGTTAAGTAACTGTGTCACCATGAACTGGTTGACTAACTGAACTGGAGGGACCTTATGGTGGTGCAGTGTGTAGCGCTGTAGGGTTGTTTCCTGGCCAGGGTGATCAAGGGTCTCTTCTTTGTAGAGCTTGTATGTTCTACCTAGGTTCCTGCCATTGTCCACATGCACATTGGGTGTGAATGTCTTTATATTCGTGTCTGCCCTACGATGGACTGGTTACCTGTACAGGGTCTTTGTACTCCAGCACCCTCTGTGACCTGAATTATGTTCTATAAACTATGAAGCAACTTCATTCAGTGTGCTCAAGGCGATTTCAATGCTAGAATAATTGCTACGGCTGTGCAAAAACTTACTGCTTGTGCCCACCATCAGCACATTTGCCTAATCGTGTGCAAGTGCTACACGATACTTTTATTTTAGAAAAGGCGCAGTCTTCTAGTACAGTAGTTATCAGTCTGTGGTACCTGAGGTGGGAATTGAAATCTCACTCTCTCTCTCTCTCTCTCTCTATATATATATATATATATACATACATATATATATATATATATATATATATATGTATTTTTTTCC
>JBBPCY010000019.1:4797206-4815745 GCA_037974405.1 Brachyalestes nurse | reverse complement strand
CAGACACTTTTATCCAAATTACACACTCATATATATATATATATATAGTGTGTAATTTGGATAAAAGTGTCTACGAAATCAATGTAATAAAGTAAAGTGGCCCCTTGTAGTCATGCATGAACATACCACAGAACAGCACACAGTGTGAACAGTGTGAAACTCTTTCTCTGTATTAACCCATTCACCAACTTTACACAGTCTGTTTCAGAAAGCCTGAGAATTGTGTTTATCTATCTATCTATCTATTTTGAATGTGTTTAATTCAAGTTTGCATTTAGTTGAATTAAAATACTGTTGTACAAGAGGAGAATAATTCATTGGCTAACAGTGAAACAGCTGGAACAGGTGATGCTGCTTCTGCCACAGACACAGCCCAATATCAGCCAGCACTGACTAACTTCTACAAGAGGGTATGATGGAAGGTCTCTAAATTTGGGATTTATTTAGAGTGAGGTGCCCTTTCGATGGCCTTGGTCCACCTTTTCAAGACCACAATCAAGCCCAAGCGCAGTAACAAAGCTGATGCTGAGGCAGATCTGCCTTTAGAGCACAGCGTCCTCACTCACACTGCACAGCTTTCCTTAATTTACTGAGCTGACTGAAATATTACGTGCTCACTGCACACAGAGGCCAAGTGTACGCTCCCGTGAGACGACTCGTAGGTGGTACTTGAAGGTTTTGGTTTGATCATAAGTGATATTTGGTCTAAAATGTTTGAGGAACACTGTTCTTGTAAAAAAAAAATGTGATGCAACACAGAACTTCAAGGTACAGTAAGTACATTTAGACACAGCAAGTAGGGAACGACAAGGTGCCATATTTAGGATTTTTGCTAAGAAATAATGTGTTTTTTAACACATGCAACCTAACCATCCTTGCTAATAATGCTCCAGCATGTTTATGAATAATTCAGCCAAAGCACAGTAGATGCAAATGGTTCAACTTACTCCATAGAGGAGACTAAAAGGGTGGTTTTAACAGTCACGAAAATGTCTGGTAAATGGATGGAAACAGTCAATTCAATTAAAAACATCTAAATACATGTCTCAAAATAGTGATATCAGGGGTGTAAGGGTGAAATATGATATTGGTATATCAAAATATGCGACAATATGCACCCTGGACAATGAATATTCCATTAATTATGATATTGGATGTAACTGCATGGTTGAAAGTGTTAAAGCTGTGCCAATCAACACATTCATATCATACATCACGTCCCACCTTCCAGCTCTAGTTTCATTAGAAAACTGTACCTGAACTGAATCCAGTCATTACTTATCTTAATCCATATGTTATTCTGAATAGTCTGAGAATATTAAAATGTTATGTTGAATATATGGTGAATGTATCAAACTGCAAGCCCTGAATCATCCATTGTACCAAATCATGCATTGGCTCTATCGTTACAGCCCTAAAATATATATTACTTTTGTAATCTTAGTTGTGATGCTGTGTTAAGTCCAACTCCTCTGCATGGAGGCTGTGCTACAGTTTGGCTAACTCATCTTGTGGGTTATTCAAGTACTTTAAAACGCTGCTGAGAGGAAGATTAAAATAATATAGGTGTGAATTCTGGGACTTATACAAACAACTCATTGCTCACAAACACTTGATGGAAAAAAAAACCCTGATATGGTTATATAATAACATTCGTGATGGTGAACCTCAAGAAATATCCGTCATCTGACTAAAAACATGTTCTTTTTCAAGGTGTTACTTATAAAATATCCATATTCCATTTTAATCCATTGCAGGCTCCTCTCCTCTACAATTCAAAGCAAAGGGCTGCAGATAATGCAAGCCTCATGTAATGTTGAACATGAAGGACAAAACCAAAAACAAAAAGGATCTCATGAGTGTAACAGGACCAAAGGGTCTTGAAAAGCATCTTGAATGTTGGAGATTATACTTGAGGCATTGATGTAAATGGCACATTCCACCACTGAGGAACCAAAATCATGAGAGGTTTCAAACATCAGTAGCCTTTGGTTGCAACTGTAATGTCCCAGGCTATGCGAAATTGAGGCTTCCCTCAAGTGTTGTTTAATCAGCGACCCTTTATTTAATTATTCATTCACTTATTCATTCGTTCATTCATCTATCTGTCTACCTTTATGTGGTTCTATGTACCAACAACAGTCATTTCATTTTTACATATTCTTTTCTAAGCTCGCCATTACTTCCAGACTAAAATATGAGAATGACCTCTGTTCTGATTGGCTGAAACTGTGTTTATGTTCTGCATTAGACATTGTTTTTCGTCCTTTAACCAAAATGTCAATGGATGAAGTGTGTGGTCTTCGGTTTCTTTTGCTAAAATTTTGTCTTCAGCTTCGCCAGCATTTGTTAGGGGTGCAACGTCTTCATCCACAGTTCCTCACAGGGCAAAACAGGGTCTTAAAATAGAAGCATGACTATAGAGTCAGTGGACCTCCCTCTCTCTCTCTCTCTTTCTCTCTCTCTATCTTTTCTCTCTCTCTCTCTCTCTCTCTCTCTCTCACCCTCCTCTGAATCGATTGGACTCTGGCATTTCTTTGCATCCTCTGCTCCTCTGGCCTACAGTGCCGTTTTAATGGCACCCTCTCCCCATTCAGTTGTATTGTGCAGTTTTAAGTTCCATATATCATTACCCAACAAATGTAGCCTGCTCAACCAAACCTAAGTGGAAATACAGAGGCCCGGAGAGGGAGAAACAATTTATGCAATTTATTTTTACATTCCCCGAGCTGCTTGGATGTTCTGCGTGGCATAACTGCTGCAAATCCATTTTTATTTCTCCATTCTTTTGGCCTGGCGTCTTTCAAGCCAAGGCCTCTGCAGCCATTACGATCTGCATAATGTTAGTAACAGCTCACAGTCACTGATGCACCGTTAGCTATGTGGACCGTGGCACAATCAAGCTGTAAAACAGGGGGCGTCTCCATATGAAGCCAAGCACTTATCTTAAACTGTATTGAAACATATAAATCGCGCTCGCAGTACATAGCCGTGAGAGGACGTTTATATTTCTGAAGGCCTATTCATTACTGCTCCACTGACATCATGATCACAGTTCAGCCATTTGATGTTCCGTATACTGCTGCTTAGAATTCACAAGACGTTTTACAGATACTTGAACAGGCTTGAGCTGTCCCTGAGCTATGAGGATTTGGAATACGGGATAAGAAATAGTTCTGTGTTAGTCATTCCCTCAAGGGGAACACGAACCAAAAAAAAAAAAAAAAAGGTGTCTTTGATGGTCTTCTTACAGACCACAGTTTAGGGTTCTTCCAGTGAGAAAATCCAAACCTGGGGAGTAAAGAGAATATTGGTGAAGCTCACCTGCCTGCCTGCATCCTTCAAAACAAGATGTCAAGATCTCGACCTGCGACCATTCGCCTCAAAGAGTGACCACACCTTCCTCTTCTTTACAGGCTCTCTCTTGTCTCCCTGCCTCTTTCTATTCACATATGACAGAATGGTCACTTTCACTATTTCATGATATATGCATTTAATATATAATATACCAATATATTATATAGGATAGCATGTACATATTATTACTATATTTCAGACATATATAATTAATAATATTTATTTCATATCATATATATATAATACACACACTGTGGGGTCTAGCTTTGGACTGGAGTCAGACACTGACACTCCCAGAGAATCCTCTCCAGACAACCACCCCAGAGTTTCACAACACCTTAACGAGCAGATCAGGGTCACCTGAGTACTAGGCCTAGAGTATATATAGACCTAAGAGACATGCTTTCAGTGTGAAGTATACTAAGACCTGCCTAGGTACCAAGTGGTCTCCCGTTTTCTTGTGTGCATTGTCTTCTCGTGTTTTTCTAACCTATTTCTGGATATTTGGATTGCTCTTTTTGCCTCGTGGGTTTTTGACTGTTTTGGAAAGGATTTACTGGTTTTGGACTTTGCCTCTTGCGTTTTGTGTTTGGAATGAATCTGCTCAGTGCTTTCTGCATTTGGGTCCATATCTAAATATCATTACGCAAGTGTGTATTTATATATACATATATATGTTGATGGAGCTTAAGACAAATATTTAGCAAAAGAAACCAAAGATCACACACTTCATCCATTCACAGCTTGGGAAAGGGCAAAAACAATGTCTAATGTAGTACATAAACACAGTTACAGCCAAACAGAGTTCATTCTCATATTTCAGTCTAAAAGGAACAGCAGCAAAATCAGAATTTAGAAAACAGACGTAAAATTGAAATGACTGTTATTATGAGTAAAAACAAATAAATAAAAAAAGTTTGTTCATATATGTGTGTGTGTGTGTGAGAGAGAGAGAAGAGAAATGGAGAGGGAATTTTGAACATTTACTGCATCTATTTGCGGTCGTTTACTTTTAGTGTTTTTGAATTCTGAACACCGTCGCTGAAAGACATTGTGAACTCCCGGGAGACCCCATCTGTGTACCTACCCAACGCTGGGGGCCAGCTGTCTTAAACAGTCATTCCACGACTACTCGGTGCGGGCTGTAAACGAATTATGAATAGCGCAGCTGTGATCTTTTCCAGACACTGACTCATGAGGACAATCCGAGTCAAAAGTTCAGTTTGAAAACCAGAGATCAGATGCCTTGAGAAAGAAGATCATATTTTTTCAAAAGCTTACTAATGCTGCTTGAACTGCAGCAAGTTCCTAAGCTGTCCCTTGTGAGATTGTCTCGGTGTAGCACAGATTCCTGTCACAATTTCCCGGCAACACTGTATTTGATATTGAATTAAATCACCATTTTCCCCCCCACACGTTCTCATCTGGGGTCCCATTTAAATAACTTGGCACCTAGGTGGGCTCCAATTTTAAACTGGCATCATTTTCTTTGACTTTCTGCTTGGGGTTTATCAGCAAGCCACTGGCCAGTAAGGAAGAGATTATAACAGAATGCAGCATCTTGCCATTGTTATATCGATAAAAGTCAGTTTAAGGTAGACTGCTGATGTAGATGCATGAGGTGCTTTCCCTCATTGATATTCTACATAATTGACATTTTCATGATTGTGCTCAATACGTACTTCTGTTTACTCAGAATCAGGGGTGGATTCCACTTCAGCGTTTCAGAAACAGATCAAAGGCACACCAACAAAATCACTACATTAAAAGTAGTCTGCTTTGGGGAATTTGGGTTATTTTCTGCTGTGCCATTGAGGTCTTTATCCCAGGTCCTGGTTCCACTCTTCTCTGCACACTGTAGTGTTTTTTCCTGCTTCTAACACACCTGATCCATCTAATTAGCCCATTAATAAACTCTTCAAAAAGTGAAGTGGGTGTTTTAGAGAAAGAACACACGACTATAGGTTTCCAAATCCGGTCCTGAGTCTCCTCTGCCCTGCAAATGTAAAGATTAAGTAGCTCAAATCTCCAGTTTGTGGATTATTTTATCCAAATGTCATAATTTATCATTTGCTGACACATTTTTACCTAGGAACGTCCAGTGTATAAACATATCATGTTCAAAATCCATCGAATTATCGTCAAAGCGTAACTCTGCTAAAGCGACCTTTTAATTCTGACCCATATTCGAAGTCTTAGAAGCATTCTCTGAAATAACCTGAGGTTACACTTGTTTGGTGTGATACCAGAGATTTTCTGAGGTGAATGGGTTCCCTTATGACAAATTTAGCAGAGCAGAATTTCCTCCAGTTGTTTACAGTGGTAACCATGGAAACTAAATCCACTTCAAATCAGCGTGTGAAATTTCTGCACCACCACGGAAGAAAGGCGAAACTAAAAAAGTAATGGCAATCTGAAGTATTATTGTTTACAAGGCACAATATATACAAGTATACATATACAGTATAATGTGTGTGTGTGTGTGTGTGTGTGTGTGTGTGTGTGTGTGTGTGTATATCTATGTGTATATATGTATCTATGTGTGTGTGTGTGTGTGTGTATATATGTATACTGTATGTTATTGTGCTGTTATTAGACAAGAGAATATTGTGAGAATGCTTTAATATGTAAGTTAAATCAAGCACATGATTTGCACCCATTATGTTTAGACAGCCAATTATACAGACAGACAGACAGACAGACACACAGACAGATAGATAGACAGACAGATAGATAGACAGGCAAACAGACAGTCAGACAGGCATGAAAACACATAAAATGAAAACGCCATATATTTTACTAGCCAATAAAATGCCTAGCACAGTGCAGTCCTCATGCCTCTGGGAGACAGAGCCTTGGTTATATGTCAAGTAGATGCTCAATTAACTACAGTGAAAATACCCTGACCAACACATTGTTGTCAGGTGTTCCTCTCACAGCCCACAGCCAGGGAACCACTTTACAGCCTATAAAGTGGCCATCAGTGTCATGATCCCATGAAGTGCAGCATTCTCTCCTTGCCTTACAGTGCCAGCCGAGTCTTCTAAAAACTGCAACTTGCTAGTAAAGTTTTCTTGAACTTTATCCACCATTAGGGGCAGCTCTGTGCTATTTATACACCTTCATTTGATACAGAGCTGAGAGTGGTTATACACTTGGCCCGTTGCTAATTCTTAGTGCTTTTATGATAGGAGCCAAAGGAATGCTGCAGGAAAAATAATATAAATCATTAGATTTCTACTCTCTTTGTACACATGATTTTATGCATTTTTACAACTCATTATCACACCCTGACATCAGAACATTTGCATATAAGTGTATTTGACTCATAATAAATGTTGGAGTCCCAATGAACTGTGAGGTAATAGCGTGAACAGCACGACAAGGACAATCAAAAACTAAGCCCAGCAGATGCAATTTTCCTTCTCTAGATGCATGTATTTAAAGACAGTGGAAATCTCTCTCTCTCTCTCTCTTGCTCTCTGTAAACTGCAAGCGTTCAAACAGCAGGGACATTGCGCTGTGCTGTTGTTATAAACCGGGGCAGATAAACAATAGGTGCATGTTGCTGCACATAAAGCCCATTTATCTTTCCAAATAAAGTCGACGATGTCATGGTGAGAACACAAAGCCAGAGCCCTGTCTTATTAGCAGCATGTAGAACCAGCAGAAAGTTGCCACCAATGAGGGCAGACAAGAGCAGGCAATCTGTTTATGTGTCCAGCGCTTGTGATGGGCAGCGAGCCGTCCACGCTGCAAGATGAAGCCGTCTGAGCGATGAGTGACCCTGATGCGTCCTCTCAGACTCAGCACCGCATCACCCGCTCCATCTGTTGAATGATTCACAAGCGCGCCACAAGTTTTGTGAGTTACGCTACATTCGCAGCACGCCAAAAAAGTGACCTGAAAGGACCCGCATGAACACATTTTCAAAATCAATAATGTCACATGCATGATCCACATGAGCCATGAACAAACAAATAAAAAGAAAAGATAATCCATCAATGATGCCGTGGTAATGCAAAAAAAATGAGCCTTTGAATTTAAAGAGTTTTTAAACATAATCACAGCTAAAATAAAAACAAAGTCTAATAAAGTTTGTATTAATGAGGCCTGCACCATCCACTAGGTGTATGCACATGCACTCGCCCACTTGTGGAGAATATGATGAATGATGACTTATTGGACCTTATAGGTTCTATTTCTTTAAACCAATGCTTGTGCATTTTACACCACTGAACTCAGTAGATGATGGTCATTCATCTTCATAATGAGGAGGTTAGGCCCTGTAGCCCAACAATAATATCCTTCTATCTATAGTTCTGAACAAGCTATTCTTGCTGATGCATTTGATCATGTCTTGCACAGACATTCTCAGTCCCATGAGGAACTTATGTCTTTCCTATAGATATCAAAGCATGTATCCCTTTAGTCACTATTCCTGTTGAAGCACTGGTCAGTTTCTACCGCCTTTATTAAAATGAACCATCTTTCAAAATCATTTAGATCTTTTCTATTAATGGATGTCGATCCCTTAATTGTGTCTAGAATCATCTACACTTGCTATATTTCTCCATTCTCTCATTTATACAGGCCGTTCCTTCACTTCTCACCCATTTGTATTTGCATGGAGATGTAAAGAAGGGTTTAAGTAATCATACCTCGTCTATCAGCTGATGTGCACACTCCCAAAATTTCAACTACACCTTCAAGTCTTTGGTCTGCATCAAGCATACACTCATTGGTTGAGCAGGGACGCATAATGCATAATGATAAAAAAAAGGTAAAATATCTACTATACTATACTATACTATGCAATACATATACATATTCTATCCATTCACTCTCTGCTGCAAAGCAACTCTCCCCGGGCTTGAAACTAGATTGCAATTTCTGTGTTTCTTCTTTGTTTTTTTATGCTATTTGATAAATGCAACATTGCCCCCTAGTGCACTTGCTAAGGTTACCAGACCATCTAGGATGTGAGCGTCTGCAAACGATGCCCGCACATGATCACATATTCACAGACACAGAGTATGACTAGACTCCGAGCGTGCACCGTCGCGTGTCTCTGGTGCGCCTGGAGACGGCCGGATGAATAAAGAGGAGTGCAGTGAGGAGAGAGACCGGCTCCAGTGGAGAATCGGTTTGCCGCCGCCGCTGCCTGACACCTCCAGAGAGGGTTTCTGCTCTGGCAATTCCAGCAGCAGACGGACGGAGACAAAAGCGAGAGGGGAGAGATCTATCCTTCCGGGAGAGGGATGGAGAGAGGGTGATAAGTGACGAGCTGGGATGAGTCGATGAGTGGGATGGGCTTGTGGCTGAGTTGAAAAGGAGGAGAGACGGAGGGGGTGGCGAGGGGCAGCGAGAACGAGTGCAGAGAGAGATAGAGGGCAGCTGAGGGGAGAGAGAGAGAGAAAATGAGAGAGTTAGGAAAGAGAAGGAGATAAAGGATGAGTGAGGAGACAGAGAGGAAGACAGGGGGAGAAATAGAGAGAGCGAGACAGTGAAATAAAGAGGTGTAAGAGATAAATGACCTGGCTTGGTCACAAGAAAGGAGGAGGAAGAAAATGCAAAATATGAAGGACAGCAGGAGGATTGGAGGGAGAGAAAGGACAGCATGAAATAAAAAAGAAAAAAAGGAAGTCAAGGAGCAAGACGGAAAAAGCATATGTAACTGGAGCCGGGTGGTTAGGAGTTGCCTAGTAGGGTGTAAGATACGCAGCGCTGCCTCCATCTTGCCAGTCTCTGTGTGAGGGAGATGATGACATCACGAGGGATCATGGAAAGCCCAGGCAGAGCCAAGTCTGACGTTAAGAACAGCACCGAGGGAGAGCAGGCCTACCAGCAAGGCCGTATTAAGGCATTCGGGGGCTCTGAGCTAACGCTGTCTTGGGGCCTCTACCACCTGTCTTAACACACCAACACATTCATCATTAAAGATATTCTGCTGATTCTCAGGGAAATAATAAACAGAAGATCATTTAACACTGAAGCACAGAAGATGAAAAAATAAGCCACAGTTACTGCGGTTGATAACAAAACCGTGATGCAATTTAATATTATAGGATCCATATCACTAAAAACCAAATGTTCAAATAAATGTGTTTGATGTGGAATATAAATGTTAAAGTTTCACAATGTCCCATCCATTTGCCAGTTCATATACAGAAAGCAAGTTTTCAAAAACACACAATAATATATCTCCTTGATATTACATATACCTGCTTATTCAGTCAACAGTAGTTTACTCCCACCCAGTTTTCAGCCTAGACGGAACTAATGAGTTTTGTTTTGAACTAATGAGGACAGAGGTCACTTACATAGGTCAGTCTTAAAGGCAAGTTCAAAGAAACAGTCAATTGTAAAGGAGAAGCTGAAAAAGCTGAAAAGTAATTATGACTTTTTGGTACATAAAACCACATAATCAACTGTTGGATTTTGTCTTTTTACTCAAACGTAAAATACAAAAAAAGTGTAATACATCTGCCCTTTAATTATGTTTCTTTTGCACATTGAAAAGTGTGACATTCAGAGGGAAGTGCAGATTCTGAACTTTCTTTTAATGCCACATTTGTCTTCGTTTGTGAAATATTTATTATGATTGGAATGTGCATGTTGTCTTGCTTTGTGGAATTAAACACATCATTTTCCGCTTTGCCATGTTTTCTGGCATTGATTGACACTGAAACAAATTGAAAAAGTTGAAAGTACAGACTCAGAATGTAAAATGTAATGTAATTTGTCATTCAAAACATTTTATTATATTTGAATTACACACCAGATCTCATTTTACACCAGGACTGTTCTACACAGCTTCAACCTGACCATGTTAGTAACATTTCAGATATACTGTCATAAACATGACGGATAATGGATAACATAACAGGTCACAATTTAACCCCAGATTATTTCTGTCCATTCATATAACATTGGTCATTTCAGTCACTATAATATTCAAATATCTGTAATGATAATTCATGAAAGCAAATGGACAGCGCTATGGCATGGTTATGGGATGGTTATGTCAATGTTATGTAGCTGGCTAAGTGAAGTGTTACCATAGAAAATGAAGATAAATATCAATGTCTTACAGTCAAATAAATATATGACCTTTTCCCTTTACCCTGGCTGAATATAATCTATTGAATATAACTAAAGTTTACTAATCATAAATACAGTACTGTACCCATGACAGTATGCAGCTCATTTTATATGCAGTGTACATCTAAACTGCCTGCCAAACTAGAACATTCAAGAAGCAAATCTCCATCAGTGTAAGGATATTTCACAATCCAGGGCCCTTGTTTGCAGCCCTTATTGGGTTAATATGGCCTTGCCTGCTGCATTCTGACTAATCAATCCACTGAAGGACCCGTGCTCAAGCGCTCTCGCGTGACACACACTCGAAGGCATTAGCAAGCCTTGGATAAAATGCCAAAAGTGCATACAGAACATGCAATGATACTGTTTGTTGTAAATTTGCCTCATTATCTATAAATGCATGTGGATAATTACAGGAGATCCTCATGCTGGGGGCAACTGTAACATGTACAGAATTATAAAATGCAGTGAGTTAAATGGTGCTGCTAATGCTAACTGCTTAATGCTTTCAAAGTAGGCCTGGTTGGAAGTATAGTGTTTTGTTCATGCTTTATGAATATGCCTTATTATACATGAATGTATTTGTATAATCACATGAAACTGTTATGCTGGGGGCAACCATAACATATGAAGATTATAAAAGTGCAACAAATGAAATGCCACTGCTAATGCTAACTGTTTGGTACCCTGAAAGCAGATCTAGTTTGTTGTATTTTCTCACATAGGTTTTTATATACATGCATGAAAGGGCTGTGATTCCTACTTCATGCAAAAGACCTTCAATCTTGTACTTTAATATATATATATATATATATATGTATATGTAGAGCTGGTGGTTTAGTGGTTGGGGAGTTGCCCCTGCGAGGTTGTGGGTTTGAATCCCGAGACTGCCAGTGGCACCACTGAGGTTCTATTGAGCAAAGTACTGTCTCCACACACTGCTCCCCAGGAGCTGTGTTTGTGGCTGTCCACTGTTTCACTTGGTGAATGGTTTAAATACAGAGAAAGAATTCTGTGCCATTCACACTGTTTTGCTCTGGTGTGTTTATGTATGACACTTTGCAGTTTGACACTTTGCACTTACAGTTGTAACTATAACTGTTATATATATTGTGCAGGCCCCCTTCACGCTGCCAATGCTCTGGACCCACTGAGGCCACAGGAGCTCTGAAGGTGTGCTGTGGTATCTGGTGCCAAGATTTTAGTAGAAGATCCCTTAAACTCTGTAAGATGCAAGGTGAGCAATGTTCTGTGTCCAGCAGAACACTGCCCAGAGCATCCCACTGCCCCCTCCAGCTTGTCTGATTCCCATAGTGCATCCTGGTGATTTGTTCCCATAGTGCATCCTGGTGATTTGTTCCCATAGTGCATCCTGGTGATTTGTTCCCATAGTGCATCCTGGTGCCATCTCTTGCCCAGATATGCAACACACATGATGCAGAAGAAAACATGATTCATCAGACCAGGCCCCCATCTTCCATTGCTCAGTGGTCCAGTTCTGATGCTCACATGTCCATTTTCAGAGTAAACAAGGCTCAGCATGGGCACTCTGACCTGTCTGCAGCCACGCAGCCTCTTACACAGCAAGCTGTGATGCACCATGTGTTCTGACATGTTTCTGTCAGAGCCAGTATAAACTTTTTCAGCAATCTGGGCTTCTTACACATATGCACATACTGTATATCACAAATTATATGAAACCACTGGCAAAATGCCCATGCATTCAAAGGTTAATGTCACTGTTATTGTTTCATATCTATTCCAGGGCACTAGAGTACAGAATCAATTTGAAAACTGTGTCATTGTCCAATTATTTATGCACTGCACTATATGTCTGAGTGTGTGGGGGTGACGGTGGGGTTGCATCTGTTTGTTAATGTGTGTGTGTGTGTGTGTGTGTGTGTGTGTGTGTGTGTGTGTATGTGTGTGTATTTTTTCTATGCTGTGTGTGTGGACTGTGTGTGTGCACACGCTGGTCCTCTTTAAATAGCTCCTGATTCTAATCTGCAGACAGCAGCACACTCCTGACAGCTTCAGCCTGCGTGCCTCCTCCTCCCACTGCATGACACATTCTTTATTTATTTCTCTCCTTCTCAGGCTCTCTCTCTCTCTCTTTCTCTCTCTGTCTGTGTATACCTCTCTCTGGTTCTCTCTCTTTCTTTCAATGTTGCTCGGTATCTCCCCTCTCTCTCTCTCCCTCCTTCTCTTTCTACCTCCCTCTCTATCTCTCTCTCTCTGCTCTGGTATTCTGTCCATGGTGCTCCGGCCCCTGAAGCCGTTGTCACTTCTATTCTGCTTCTGTGTCTGAAAAAACCCAATGGATTTACAGGCTCACTGTTGACTCTCTCTCTCTCTCTCTCTCTCTCTCTCTCGCTCGCTCTCTCCTCACGTTTCTTCCTCCTTCCTCGCTCTCTCTTTCTCCGCCACATGCTCTTCCATTTTTCACGCTCTCCTCTCAGTCTGGTGACACTGTCCTTATTCTCATTATGGTCTCTGTGCTGCTGATGTTTTAGCTCGCTGGAGCAAGTGCCACTATCAAGTCCCAGATGAATCTCCTGGGTCTGGGTGTCTGTGTTTCTGTGTATGTGTGTGAACCTGTGTGTGTGTGTGTGTGTGTGTGAGAATGTGCATGTCTTCTCTCAGTGTGTCTGGATCAAGGTCTGTGCGTGAGGTGTCTTGTTGTGTCTGCATGAGAGTCTGTGTGTTTGTGATGTGTCTGCATGTTAGTCCAGGATGTGTGATATCTTTGTGTGTCTGGATGTTTACGTGTGTGTGTGTGTGTGTGTGTGTGTGTGTGTGTGTGTGTGTGTGTGTGTGTGTGTGTGTGTGCGTATGAGAGAGGTACAGAGAGAGGAAGAGAGACAGAGAGAGGGAGGGAGAGAAAGAGAGAGAGAAAGAGAGAGAGAGTGAGAAACAGAGAGAGAAAATGCAAGAAAGAGAGAGAGTAAGAGAAAGAGAGAGAGACAGAGAGAGAGAGCGAGGAAGAGAGAGAGAGAGACAGCGAGAAAGAGAGAGAGTGAGATGGAGAGAGGGAGAAAGAGAGAGAGACAGAGAGAGAGCGAGAAAGAGCGAGAGAGAGAGACAGAGAGAGAGCGAGAGGGAGAGGCAGCGAGAAAGAGAGAAAGAGCGAGAGAGAGAGACAGAGAGAGAGCGAGAGAGAGAGACAGAGAGAGAGCGAGAGAGAGAGGCAGCGAGAAAGAGAGAAAGGGAGAGAGAGAGCGACAGAGAGAGAGACAGCGAGAAAGAGAGAGAGCAAGATGGAGAGAGGTAGAAAGAGAGATAGAGAGAAAGAGAGAGAGAAAGACAGCGTGAAAGAGAGAGAGAGAGCGAGAAAGAGAGAGAGAAAAAGAGCGTGAAAGAGAGAGAGGGAGCGAGAAAGAAAGAGAGAGCGTGAAAGAGAGAAAGAGAACGAGAAAGAGAGAGAAAGAGAGAGACAGAGAATTAACAAACGTCAGACTTATCCTGGCTTTGATATGTTAAGTATTTCGCAGTTGTCAGAGCATAACTTTGTATTCCTGTTGTTCTCATTTTCATGTTGTTTTTTGTTACTATATATTGAAAGAATTGGTCCAAAATGAATTACTGTAATTGACAAAGAAAGTTCTATTACTTTAGCACTAGAACTAAAATAATAGAACTTTCTATGTAAATTAAAGTAGCTGAAGTGTATATATATGTATATAGATGTATATGTATGTATATGTGTCTGTGTCACACTATTCTGAACAGTGACTCTTTTACCCACTTTCAGCAGTAGTTATGGAGCTAAACCCAGCCCAGCGCTGACAGCTGATAGAACAAACAGCTACCGTGCTGAGTCTCAGCTGAGTGCTGCACACACCAGCTCTCCACAGCAGCCTGTGAGTCAGGCAGGCCTAATTTAGCCCGTATTAGCCAAACATGCAGCATTTACACAGGGATAAACGTCTCATCCAGAGAGGAAGCCCTTCATCACTACAACAAATAACAAACAATACAAGAACCGGAAAGCTGAGCGAGCCTCTGACGTTATTTCACTCAGATGCGTTTACCAGTCGCTCCGCAGCCTCTCGTGCGGCTGTTAGATGAGGTCTCACCCACTTTACAGTGAGGAAATCATCAAAAGTTAACACTTTCTATCAACAGTTCATATACGCACTACTACCGGCATTTGTATGAAGTTTAGACTTATTGAGGTTTTCTAATTAATTAGTGTTACAAACATAATAAGGTAAGACAGAAATATGAACTATACATTAGAGGGTGGTTTCTCAGACATGTATCAAGTCTAGTCTAAATTTTAAGGTTAATAGTGAATCATCATTGGAAGTTCTTTTTATTGTGGGATTAGGTTTAGTCTGGGTCTGGTAAACAATTATTACCTTTTTATAATCATTCCTTATGGAATTATCTACCTTGAGATACCCCCTCATTTCAAATATGAGCAATTTGAAGATTATATTGATTATGACTTCCGTAGCTCTACAGATTTCTCAGTCATCATATGCTCATCTACAGCTCTGTCGATTATTCCGGACACATCTCAGATTTTTTCCAACAAATTCCAATAAACTGACATATACGATGGGACCCAAAAGACTTACACCGCGTGAAAAATATGGGACTTTTTTTTGCTTTAAAATTTCATATTCAATTTAAACATGGATAAATGACAATTTAAAGCAAAAACAAAGTTAAACATGTTAAGTTAAATTCATGCAAGTTTGAGTACATGTTGACATTAAAAGGGGTCTTACACTGTAATCTCTAAGGCAGGAAATTCCTTATTTGGTTAGTGATCGTAAATCTCCCTTGATGAGTGAAGTAAAACATTTTCAACAATATGAAACTGTTAACTTTTGATTTAGTACCGTCCTGCTTGCAGTTTAAGTAAAAATAAACTGTACATGATCGATTTACTGATACCTCTATGTTCATCGACGTTTTAGAGTTAGTGGTACTCATTTCGTCTAAGGCAGTGGTAGTCATTTCAAAACATCTACTGTAAGTATTGACTAATACAAATTAGAGATGATGGGAATAAATATTTCGAGTTGTATCACCTAAAAATATTTGTGTCACCTTTCTCAGTACTGTCATCTTCAGCATTGCTCAACTTAAAATATAAATGTGTAAATAACTCTAAAAATTGTTCTTTCAGATGTAACTTTTGATTTCATCAATGAAACATTCTGCTATGCTATGCAGGATCCAGTGTTAAGGATCCAGTTTCATTCTTGTTTAAAATTTATCTTTTCACTACATCAATACAATTTGTAATGAAAATGTCAAAAATAATTTGTAATGACCTTTAGATGTCTGCCATGCATTCACAGTAACTTTTAATCAACTAAATAACTCTTAAAACTCCATTAACTTTCCTCAACACAAACTAAGACTATCATTCTGACCCTAACCCTGATCCTGATCTTGATCCTAATTGTATGGTGATCTATGTATCTGTAGATAATCTTTCATCTAAATTAATAATTTAAATTCTTTAACGGTGTGTTTAATTACAAAGGAATGCAAAGCAGAAGCTTTTTTAGTCTCAGACTTGTTTTTACTTTTGGATCTGACTGTGTGAAGAATGTCCTTAGAACGTCAGCATTTCATTTTAAGCTCGAAAATCTGAATATTAGTGATAAAAGTAACAAACAGCAGAGCTGTGTGTGTGTGAAAGAGAGAGAGAGAGAGAGAGAGAGAGAGAGAGAGAGTATGCAAGTGTGTGTCCCAGATTTGAGAGAAGCTGACCTTTCCCTGACACTCGGAGGTGTGTTAGGCTGGGAAGTTGCTCTAAGCACAGTCACTAATCTTATTGAATAACACTGTATTTATAACGACAGGACACACACATACACACGCACACACACACACACACATACACAAACACACTCTCAGCCCAACACTTGAGCTATTCCATTATCCTCATCCTTCTGAATCATGTAATTCCTCAAACACAGCGAGCGTTTTCGCTGCCCTCAAGGAAAACTGGTAATATTTAAACACGCCCGACCATCTGCATCTACCGCCACCATACATCACTGCTCCATCTTCCAGCATTAATTCGGAATATATTACACACCAGAGTGGATGAGCAGAGTTCACATAACGCAGTGCATTTTTTGGAGCAATAACTCAGTAGTGAAGGTGAAACTCTTATTTTTCTGAGTTATACCTTCCCCCTCCCCCGCCCCCCCAGCAGGCACAATTAATTTAATACAAGCCCCCAACATAAATCCCAGATGATTATTTGGCGTTCAGGAGAGAAGCTGTGAACATTCTCGTCTGCTTCCACACGCTAGGCGATAAGGAAATTGTTTGTGTTGTATTATGCAAAGGTTGATGTGTTCTGTACATCAGCCAAGATTCCAGCGAGAGGAGGAGGGGAGAGGGAGTATGGAGGGAACAGATATTAGATTAAAAATGACATAATGCATAATGCTTCGGTTTGATGATGCATCCCAAAAGGCAATTTATTCCTTGTTTGCCAATGGTGCATTCGTTTGCTTTTTCAACACTGCACATAGCCCCCATATCCCCCACCCCCCTGCTGCAAGGTTGAAACACTTCTCTTTCCCCCCCATTAAGAACCTGTGATGCAGAGCTGCTCCGCTATTCATCTGCAGCACACTCCTGTTCCTAATGGAAACGGAAATTTGAAGGGAGCGCTAAAACAAGCACCAGCGAGGAGAAGGACAGCGCAGCTTCGGATTTATTCATCTTTCAGTAACGCATCGACTTTGAAACTGCACCATTTAGTATCTTGGTCAGAGTTAGTCATGAGTCCCTGAGCAAAATTAATGATCAAGTCTCTCAAAAACCTGCTGGTTTTCTTACCAATTTTGGGTTGATATTAGAAGCAAACAAGTTCTGGGTAAAGTTTTTAAAAGAATATTTCTGCTTCATGTCTCCTTGAATTTTTGGAACTTCTCAAATGGAGAAGCACAGCAATAAATCAGCAAACGGCAAGAGCGAACTGAGGCGATCGGAACCGTAAAAACAGTGATGAAGTGCTGTTCTGAAATGTGACCGCTTGGCAGAATTTGTTAGGAATTTTCCCACAAAATGAATCGGTGAATGAATTATACATCAGTAAATTGACATTAACTGTATATTTTTTTTACTGTACAAAGTGTTCATCTGCTTTTTGACCTATGACTGCTTGGCTCCAGCACCCCCACATGACCCTGGTTAAGGATAAAGGATGGATGGATGTATATTTTGAAAAAAAAATGATAACACATTATAGAAAGCTCACCATGTTGTTTTCTGTATGATCCAAATGGTCAGAACAGGCAAAGGTTCTCTTAAACCTTGGTGGCCTGGTGGTTAGGGATTTGACCCTACGATCATAAGTTTGTGAGTTTGAATCCCAGTACTACTGGTGGCACCATTGAGGTATCCTTGAGCAAGGCTCCGTCCCTACACATTGCTCCCCGGACACTTGGTGAAGGGGTTAAATGCAGAGAACTGTGCTATGGTTTGTTCATGTGTGACTATAAGGGACCACTTCACCTTAAACTTTCATGACTTAAGAATAAGCATTATAGTCTACATGAATACTGTATAATAACCATTAGAATGCAATAAACATTAAGGGGTTAAAAAATGCCTATTTTTATAGTGTAAACCCCAAATATGCCCCCAAACATGCTCCCAGAACATTCTTTTAAACTCAGTTTAATGCATTACCCTTAAAGAAAATGTAAAAGTAAACCTGTAATCGCCTCTTTTCAAGGTAAACCTATCTTTTAATTTAGATTCCCCGCCGAGATATGCAACTCGAAAGGTTGCATGACAAAAGTATTGGGACACCCGGTTTTCAGAGAATAAAACCTGATCTTCTCGAGCTAAAAATACAAATGAGGGCTCGTTGGAAAGGTCTACTGGAGATCTACTGAATTGTGGAGTTTGAAGATTGTATTCCCCGTCGAGATATGCAACTCAGAAGCTCGCGGGACAAAATATTGGGACACCGTGGCGAGATGGACGGGTTGCCTTGTGTGAAAACATCCAGAGAAAATATATTTATTGCCACAAAAAAGCAAAAAAGGCGGAGGATATTTGCAGTTTCCGCGTTATTGTGGGGATTTCCG
>JBBPCY010000019.1:4762542-4776617 GCA_037974405.1 Brachyalestes nurse | reverse complement strand
AACCCCCCACAGTTTCTGTCCATCGGGGATTTTCCAACATTCCGCCTCTGAGTACAGCTGACTGGGCCTCGTGTGCCACGCCCCCTCGTCCTCGTGCTCGTTGTTTATGTTTGGCCGCGGCGGTTAGCAAGCCAATCGGAGGCAATCAGACACGTGAACGGAATGAACCTCCACTGCTGAGCGCCGCCCCAAACATAAACAACCAGCAAGAGGACGAAAGGGTGGACGTCACAGTTTGCTGTACTCAGAGGCAGGAGGTTTGAAAGTAGCCAATCCTGTGAGGCATCTGTACAGTCCAGAATTTCCCCCATCGTGCATCTTGAGTGTTCTTGTGTTTTTGTTCTGTTCTATTTAAAATACTGCATTTTTATTACTGTAAATTAATGTATTACTGCTTATACCACAGAAAACGACAGTTCATACCAAAGAAAACGTGCGTGCATGAATTACAGTGCAGTTTATAAAGGGGTAACCTCGGTATTTACATTCCAGCACTGCGGGAGTTCAGTGTAAACTGTGCAGTACGGATACGGGTTTACCTTTACATTTAAGTTTAAAATTAAATGAAAGTGTTTTGGGAGCATATTTGGGAGCATATTTAGGGTTTCACTATAAGGCACAGTATACACAGGCGCTGTATGTAAATACATACCTACATACATACATACATGTACAAACACACACACACACACACACACACTCACTATATATATATATGTGTGTGTGTATATGTGTGTGTGTGTGTATATATGTATGTATTATCCATGAATATTTTTATAGGTTAAAACATTGTTAATGTAACTACATTAACAACATTTTGAACCATTTCCATATTTCCATTCATATTGTGCCATTCACCAGGAACATTTCTTTTGCACAATGTAAAGGTCAGATCGTGTTTTCAAATTATTAAAACACAGGTAAACAGCTAGAACAGACTTACAAGGTTGTCCTGACAGCAACTATGTGTGTGTATATATATATATATATAAAACTGTGTTCTATTAATGATGTTTGAGCACTAATTTGCTCAGAGCAGTAGTATTATTAAACTTAATACAAATTACATTAATACAATGAGTGGTAAAAAGCATGTCTGCGTATTTGTTTCCAGTATTTTCCAGTTTTACACTTTTTACAAAACGCCTGCAATCACCCCAGATATCAACCACTATCTTTTACAATAAGGAATACTTCCTAATCTTCACTTCTTTTGCTTTCATACAGTGTTTAACAGCCACAAACATGCTTACTGCTCAGAAATCATGGGTTTAAACAGTTTGATATATACAGTGTTTAATCAGTGTCTATAGAGGAAGCATTTTGCTCTGTTGGTAGGTTTGCACACAGCTGATGCCGTTACCTTTGAACCAGAGGTGCACGCAGTGAACTTTCATTAGTTAAGCTCTTCGGTTGATGCACCCATTCCTGACATGGCGCTCATTAATTTTAGAATTTAATTTGAGCAAAGAAATGAGGTCAAGAACAAAGAGAAATAGGCCTGTGCAGGAGTAATTGATATGAAGCAGCTGAGACAGCCTCCGGTTTGGCTGCGGTGTGAACATGCACAGGCCTATAGAGCAGCCAGGGGCAAGCAGAGAGACCGGCTGAATGACAGCCACCCCCTTGCCAGCCGGGCTGAGCGGCCGCGAGACAGAAAGCATGAGCGTTAACGGGCCTCTGGCCTGGCCAAAGCCTTCCCCTAATCTCCAGCAAATTGAGTCTCTAGCAGGCTGCTGAGGGAAGGGAGTGCAGAGTGCTGGTTTGGATCAAAGCGGGCAGTCAACCCTGGACACAGCCAGACCACAAGACAATTCAAGACGAGGCCTGTGTCTGTCGAGGCAGTTAGCAACGAGCTGGGCGACCACCATCTGGAGTGAGTGTGGTAACTTGCACTTGGCGAAATTATGATTATGACTAATAAGTCCTGTACTGAGCAAACTCATTTGTTAAAGATGTAGTATTCATTAATGTACTGGATATGGTAATAGCACGGTAACTCACCAGCTGTGTCCACCTGCTGTTGTAAAGTTTTCATGGATGTTAGTGAAATTCCACTCCAAATCTGTGATGTCACACTCATGTAAAACATAGTGTAGTGCCGCACAGTGTAACCTCCAATGCTCCAGAAAGAGCATAATTCTCTGGACTGGTAATTCTCATTTATACAGACACGAAATTGTCCAAATAAAAACAAGTGAACTGCTTTCAATGGGCTCCTAAATACTAACGGCAGAGCTGAGAAATAGTCTTTTTTTTCTCTCTCTCTCTGATATCCACTTTGCCAGATTATTGCCAATCTGACCTTGCTGAGGCAAACATTTTTACTGACAGCTCTGTTAGTTACTGTAGAGGGGACCATATAAGGACCGAATATGTGACTGTGCTAAACCAGTGGAGTGATTTTAGTGCTGGCGGTCAAGCGTTTGGTGAAACCGCTGTGCAATTGTGTAAAATGGAGGAACTCCGTTCTGCCTTTGCAGACATTTTTATGGGACTTGGGAAGGTTTGAATGAATACTACATCTATTGTAACAACACTGTAAAAAGGGCGCTTTCTTTAAAGTACTGGCGATGTATGGATTGATGAACTTAAATGTTTCCCCTTTTTTAATTAATTAAAAGACTTGACAAACGAATACAACTGTTTGTGAAGTCCATTTTTTTATACTGTATGTGAAGTTAATTCGGTAAGAATGACAACATTCTGCCCTAGTGGAGAGCAGGAGCCATTGCAACCAATCGCCATGTTGTCTTGTCACACACCCAGTGCTGGAGGAAGCTGTGGGGCATTAGACAGAGTAAACACTCGCAGCGAGAGAGCGGCAGCCTTTGATTCAGGGTTTAAGGCTCCCTGCGGCTCGCTGTGGCTTCTCTGCGTGTCCTGAGCCGATTCCCCCACGCTCAGCACCTCGGCTGGGCACAGAGAGGGGGTCCAGCCCTTCTGATTTCTGCTCTGGCATCCCCTAACTGCCCGTCTGTATCTTCACACTCCTTTCATGCTCTCTCTCTCTCTCTCTCTCCCTCTCCCCCAGATAGAGTGTAGAACACAGTGCTATGTGATCTGACTCTAAATTCCTTCTAAGACCATGGCAGTGTTGAAGCACCGGCAGTATGCATTTCAACATTCCCAATCTTGACAATTGGTTTTGAGATATTCTGCAAAATCAAATGAAGCTTTTTTTTTTGCCATGTCTGGTTCTCTAGCTAGGTCTCCCCATGACACCAGGCTTGAAGAATGAGAACACGCTTCTTCTGTGACATGTGAAGCATCCCCACATTTTTTAGAAGCGCCACTAATGCAGCATTATTGGACAGCTCATCATGCCTGAAGGACACTATGCCATGTCAGCTGCTTGTACTGGGTAGCATTGCTCAAAGGTCTGAAACTCTCTTAGACTCCCAGCCACGGATGGCTGTGGCATCACTGTCGAGTCCAATTTACTTACATAGCACATTTTTGAAGGTCATTCAATATGCTTTACAGAAAGAGAATAAAACATTAAAGAGTAAAATAAAACAAAATAATAGAAGGAATAAAATAAGTAGAAAATCAATAAAAGGAAATCAATCAATGAAAGTGCAGTAGAAGTGCCGATATTTAGAAGAAGGCGGAGGAGAATTGGTTTGATATTGATGGGCAGTTAGTTGGACAGCATAGTGGATAAACATCATTTCAACATGTTTAGTTTCGGCTCTTTTCACCTCTCCTGCAGATCTAAGAGAATTATACACATCAAACATATCAGATGTGTATTTAGGGCCCAAACCACTGAGTGACTTGTACACAACGAGAAACGCTTTTAATTCCGTACCAAACTGGGGAACAATTTTAGACTATTTCGCCTTATAGGAACCCAAAAGTGCTGACAGCACTTCACAATAATCAGAAGTGTTTGTTTATTTATTATTTAACTTAGATCTACGCTTTGGTATTTGATGTACACTGTAGTAAATAGTTTTAATGGACAGAAAGTGCTGCACCTTTACCCGTGCGCCTCTAAACTCCACATATATACAGGCACATTCAGTCAAACCTTAAAACCCCAGACTAGGAGATCATTTAGAGCTATTTCACTCCACTGAGTACTCTGGCCTGCGGCTGTATTTAGTTAATACAGATGCAAAGCAATTCAAACATACTTCTTTGATATCCATGTTTACCTGTTTTCACTGTAGAAATCCCAAATATTTCCTCTCTTTAACATTTAAAAGTATGGGATTCAATATACTGACCTACTAGCCGTAGTATCACTTGGTAGGTGGAGACTTCTTCTCATCTTCGCTCCATCTGCTACCAGTCACGCTTTCTCTTATTACCCGCTCCAGCGGATGCTGTGTTTTGACTTACGTGCATATGTCATGCAGGGTGGCCATCGTGTGCGTGTGTTTTTGCCAGAGTGTTCTGCCGGATTAAGATCCGTGGTGTGTCACTGCTCGTAGAGTGTTTATCGAACCAGAAGACGCTCGGTGGGAACTGTAACTCTGTGATGCTGCTGATGCACTTCTGCCTGTCTGCCGTGTAACAGAACTGGAAAAAGCCCATCTGATGCAGTCTCAGTCTATGATCTACAGTTGTATGCAAACGTTTGAACACCCCCAGGCAAGTGAGTTGATTTTCTAATGGAAAATAAATTAATACCATCTGCAGGGAATAAACTTATATATGAAAAAACAATTTCATATACACAATTTTTGCACAGACCACGCTTCATGTTTCCCTTAATGTTTCCTTCTAAAAATACAGCAAATCAACAGCAAATGTAAATTCAAATGTGCAGAAGTATATTCTCTTTAGGGAATGTGAACTTATTTATACTTAGAATATCAACAAAACATGTCATTTTACCAGAGATGACCAAACACATGACTAAGTGTCTATGATAACACTGATAATATATCATCGGATTTAACAAATAAAACATCTCAATCACAAAGGTGATGTGGAGTTAAAGCTTAGGATTTGTACATTCCATTCAATTCCACATCTTTCTTCGCTGAACAGTAATTAGGGATTAATACTAAATTCTAACATGTTTTTGTTGTTGTGAATCTTAGCTCCCTCTTCTCTGGGTAAAAGGGGAGGATATTGTAGAAGAGAATCTTTACATCAGAGACGTGCTTGTAGGTTTTTTTTTTTCGCTGCTGAGTTGATTCTGTGGTTTTGAAAGTGCACATCAAATCTCATTCCACAGTGCAAATTCAGCAAAAGATCTCCATCTGTATTCCAATCCGTAGCCATCAGATATGGCATTTTATGCAATAGCTGTGTTCAAGCTGAAAAGCAGGGTGTGAAATATGGGAAGTCTCAGGGGGTCCAAGACCCCTCGATTGAGATTTGAAACCATCCGAAAGCTATGACAGCAAAATTTTGGGGCGTTTCTGTGAAACTGCGAGCTTAAGTTAAGCCACCGCCTCCCCGGCCAACAAAAAATTCATGTCATTCTCACCTCCCCCGGATTCATGCCGCACCCTCTTTCTCTCCCCATTTGTCTTGCGTTTCTCCTCTTTCTCTTCTCATCTGTGTCTTTTTTCTTTCTGTCTTCTCTATCTCTTCCTTCCTCTCTCACTTTCATCTCTCTCTCTCTCCTCTTTCCTCTCCCCTCCCTCTTCCTCTTTCCCCTCTTTCTCTCTTGCACCTCTCTCTCCTTTGAACTCGCTGTCTTTCCTTCCTCTCTCTTTCTTTTTTTTCTCCATCATTTTCCTCTCTGCCCTCCCTTTCTCTTTTTTCCTCTTTCTGTGCCCCCCCCTCCCCCCTCTCTTCCCCAATCACTCAAATCTGCATGTGAGAGGCTGTTCATTCCCCCTCTCTCCACATAAATAGTGTCTAATTTGTATCTTTGCCTTCATCTCCAAAGACATCCCCTCTTAGCACCTCTGAACCACTCATCTTCCTTCCACTTCTACCGTCCTGGTGCGTTCGTCTCTTCATTTGATACTCAATTTACCAGTCTTGCATCTTCGTAATAGCCTGAGGGAATGCTGTGGCTGCTGATTGAAGTCCATTCCCGGAGTTTTACATGTGCTGTGTTCTGGCTGCTCATAATGGTTGATCTATGGGAGCATTCTGTAACTGAAGAAGGAGCACCAGTGTTTACCTGTTAATGAAATATATTGATTATTCAATTCACTGAAACTAACCGCGACCTTCAGGGAGTCTATTTGCTCCACCAATCAGAACAGGTATTTATGTAACTCTGACGTACTCTGGTATATCTGACTTTGACCACACACATTTTAAGGCCGTGGTGTTTGTAGTATTAAAGGCCCCCAGACGCCCCGTGCACGTATGGACTGCACAAAGTAGGAAGTGATTGGCATGTGTTAAAGCTTTGGCGATATTTACAAACTACGTCATGTTATAAACATGAGATTTACTTTTCCATGATATCGGCCGTTTCATAATAATTTCACATTGAGATCGCAATAAAGCAACAGTGCCCTTGTCTTTTAGAAAGAAAGACATTGTTTTTATCTAAGCAAGGTGACAAACGGCTAACCCAGTGATGACCTTTAGATATGTCTGTAGGTGAATGTCTCTAGATGAATGGTGTTAGCTAAATTAGGTCCGGCGAGTGCAGATCTCTGTAGAATGTGTGGAGCTGGGACAGACTTCTGCCGTGTCTGAGGTTGCACAGGCTTCCCGAATGACAGGGCTGATGACTAATTCACAACTGTTTGTGTTACTTTATATAAGTTACTGGCAGAGTTGCATAAGGCTTTGCTCTCACTTTCCTGGCTACACACACACATACACACACTTTACTAAAGAGCTTATTTTTACCTATTTCATGTCTGAGGGGAGATCTAGGTCAACAAACAGCCAACCTTGCTGCACAGGCAGTCATTTTGCTCCATCCACCACAGCTGATTTTAGATCAGTCACTGCTGCCTAAGTTTGGCCGCAGCCCGTAAAGGTCAAGGGAGCCTGGGGCCAAAACAAATCTTCCACAGCTGAAAATATATGGACTCAGAATCCCAATCGAGGCTCACTGAGCAGCAGGTTGGACTAGACTCTCTTCCGAAACCCGCAAGTGTGTGCAAACACACACACACACACAAAAATCATCTACAGGCTTCTACATGGGTAATACCATCTCTGCCAAGATGCCAAACTTATATGTGTGCGCAATCATTCATCATTGATTTATCTGACACATGCTATACATCATCCTCCTCGTCTTATATGGAAACAGATTAAAGATTTTATGGAACATTAGCAATCTGAACATACGATCGCACTTTCAACAAGCGTCCCGCGGCCAGAAAGCGCGGCACCGATGATACCGTGCTGTCATTACCGGTACAATAGTCAGCATTTGTCAAAAATCGCTTGGAGTGGAGTTTTTTTTGTCTTAGCACGATTGAACATATTCCTGTACAGCTCGGTGTCTATTTATAGTGCCATGCATATGCGGTGTGGGCGAAAGCAGAGTTTGCAGGGGTACGGCTAGTGCTGGTATTTATAAATAGCTGGAGCTAGCATTATTTTCACCGCTCGCCTCCCATGATCATCAATCACGTTAGCGCCCAGAGAGCATACAAGTGCTGTGCCGTGGCCTCTCCTCTTTTTCGCCTGCTGCTCAGGTGAGAATAGTGATGGGAGTAAATCTGAAATTTTAGGGAGGAGGTCAAGGTGATAAAGTGAGATGTGGAGGCTTCACTGCCCCAGGGGCCTCATACCTCCTACTGCTATTGAAGCTTTGGATAACATTAGGAATGTGCCAAAGTTGAACAAAAAATCCATCCGAAAGTGGTCACATTTTGTTTTTACCAAATGAGAAAAAAATGCTCAAATTGTGACTGAAAAAAGATCAAAGTCTAACGTCATCTGAATTGTAATTACAATGTGAAATATGACTGAAGTGGTCAGTACAGGCACATTCAGACTGTTTGAGTGGCAGTAGATCAATGGTGAAAATATTAGCCATGTGGAGCTATTTCAGGTTCTGTAAAAGACATTAAACAAGTGTTCTCTGTGAGATGTTAACTCACATCAAGAAAAGGTACAACTCTCGAGAAATCTCTCTCCTACAAGTTTGATATGCTCGAAAACACAACATCCCACTTGACAAACAGAACACAGCAAAGCAACAGAAGCAGAAAAGAAAGTGCCTGATAGCATGTCCATGCCATCTGTAGGCAGAGTTTTTGAAACAAACAAAAAAAAATAACAAATTATGATTTCAAGTATAAGTAAAACATAGTATAATTGCCTTGCATGACCAGTCCTCTGTTTTGAGGACACTGACTATTATAGGCACATGTTTTATGCTACATACTGTAATCATTCTATTAAGTTAATTTTATGGAAACTGGTTTCATTTATTGTCAGCCTTTCTAGTTCATGGCCCAGTCCTGGGTTTTGGTCTTGGTTCTGGTTCAGGCCAAGAATCGTGATGTAACAGCCCCATAATACCTAATGAAAAATTGTAAAATGTTTTATTCATTTCAAATGATACTGTGGATGTCACTAAAACGTCACATAGCAGCAACTGCAAACACAACGTGTAAAAGTGTGCCACCGTTTCTGAGCTGCGTTCAGAATGGCTCACTCGTAAACTTACATGGAGTTCCCCTTACAGAGTGTGCTCTGTAGTGAACGGAGTAGAGAATGACGATAAGCGGCTCTGATAAACCGAGAGATTTATTGCTGAGAATTTGAGCAGCACTACTAACATGGCTGACACTATGAACTGCAAAATATCTGTAATAGGGGGCGATTTCGAACGCAGCGTTTGGATTTGTGCTGAAGCTCAGTAAAGACTATCCAACCTGGCAACAGTTGCTACAAGAGGAGGTATTTGTGGGTGGAGCCCAGATCAACTGAATTTTTTCATTGCTGAAGGAAAAGTTGAGGGCAGGAGAAAGGCCAGCTGATGAGGGATGAAAAAAGGAGGGAGGAAGGGGGGGGGTGAAAGAAAGGCATAATCTCCTGAGGATTTTATATAAAGAAAGTGAGAGAGAGACAAAGAATTGTTCTCTCTAGATTGTCCTCCTCCACTCCTTTCACTCATTTCTCTTTCTCTCTCTCTCGCTCCCTCTCTCCACCCCATCATCCTCTCCACCCCCTTCACTCACTCCCATCTTTCCTGCTCTGTCTCTCTCTCTATCCAGAATATACACTTCCACTCTTTCACTCACTCCCATCTTTCTTGTTCTCCCTCTCTTTCTTTCTATCCCAAATATACTCTTTCACTCTTTCACTCACTCCCATCTTTCCCCTTCTCTCTCTCTCTCTCTTTCTTTCTATCCAGAATATACTCTTTTACTCTTTCACTCACTCCCATCTTTCCCCTTCTCTCTCTCTCTCTTTCTCTCTCTCTCTTTTTTCTCTCCCCCTCTCCATGCCCCCATCACAAACTCTCAGTCACTTTAGTTTCTTTTTATTAAGCGTTACAGCACCTCTCAGCGAAGGACAGGACAGAGTCGCGACAAGCAGATTTTACTCTGACACTCAGGGTCATGTTTTGTTATTCCACACACACAAACACACACACACACACAAACACACACACCTTTACTCTTCATATTGTGTGTACTGAGCTGACAAACACTTTCTTCATATCTGCTGTACAGCTGTTGACTGACATGCTCACATACGCACACTACAGAATTCACACACATAAAATAAAAAAACTCACCTTTCTTTTGATCTCATGCATTCACATGTCTTTTCATATATATATATATATATACACACACAATTTATAAATATTTTTCTAACACCTCTATCACAACTCTAAACAAACACTCTTACATCTATTTCTCGCTCTCTGTCATGCATGAATACACTCAAGCACACACACACACACACACATACCCGTCTTTTCAGCTCAAAGATGACATTGACACAGACACACGACGCATTTGTCTTTTTTCCCCCTTCCGTCAGTTCACTCCTATGCACACACACACACACACACAATAGAATCTTTTGATCTTGTTACCATGGCAGTTGGTAGAATACAGTAGAAATCCAGCTGATAACAAAGTGCTTACATAACTATTGCAGTGCCAGATCCTGACTCTTACCTGGCACACCTCAGCTCTCTCTCTCTCTCTCTCTCTCTCTCTCTCTCTCTCCCTTGCTCTCTCTTGTAAAAAAAAAAATCCATTCCATTTGCTGCCTGTCATGTGTGCATTTCGGTGAATTCCCATGCACGATTCATGACAAGTAGTCAATAGCAAATTTATCTTGCCATTACATTAGGCTCCCCAGCCCATGAGCTTACACCTTCCCTCACACTCCTTACTAGCCCCACCATCAATGATGATCAGTACTTGGCAGTATTCTGCTGTAAAAAGGGACTAGGCATCAGCCGGCTTGTTTTAACTGCAGCATTCAAACACCAGCACCGCGGTCAGCCAAACTCAGCTCCCCCAGAATGAAATCCAAAAATCCACCTAGAGACATCA
Organism: Brachyalestes nurse; assembly: GCA_037974405.1. Classification (NCBI taxonomy): domain Eukaryota; kingdom Metazoa; phylum Chordata; class Actinopteri; order Characiformes; family Alestidae; genus Brachyalestes; species Brachyalestes nurse. The sequence continues at coordinate 4,766,199 of JBBPCY010000019.1, read as the reverse complement.
AGATCATTCATACCTTCACCTTTGCTCAGCACTAGCCAAGAATAGTGAGCTAATAGCACCCAAGTACTACATTCTGTTTAGAATGGCTAGTCCCAAACTCCCAGTTTGTAACAGACTGGTTTACAGAACGTTTCAGAGGGAGAGAGAGAGGGCTGCTTTCACACATGATGTACTTTAATCTGGTCCGGGAGGCGAGGTAGGCCGTGTTTGAGAAGGTGTCCAATGAGCAACATAATCAAAGTTATCAGTAAGGAAAACAATCTATAAAAGAGTCACATTTGCACAATTTCACTCTTACCCCAAATGCAGACAGTCAGTAAGGGGATGTCCTGAAACCCAGACAATACACTGTTAAGATTGAGTGTTGTCTAAAGTTTGCACTGGAGGCGGAAAAGAGCTACGAGTAATGATATTTCAGCAAATAGTACTCTACACACTGCCTGCCTAAAACATCACACACTTTCCTCAAACCACGTGTAAGGTAATCCCAAATGAACTTGCTTAGGTGTGATTATTATCTGTTACAAATGGACAAAAGTACACAGTTACACACAACAGTAGCAGCCATCTTGAAACTGAAACTTCAATCATACTTTTGTCCATTTATTTGCCCAACAATTGCTAACTTCAGTCCAGGTTACCTAAGATCCAAGATCTGACATCCGCATGCATACAGACAAGTAATCAACTGTAGCAGTCACAGGCATGTATTGTTACAGCCAGTGCTTCAGCTCAGTGGTTCTGGGAGCAAGTATCTTCCTACCACCACACATCCACCATCTGAAACCAAGTTATCCAGACAATCCAAAAAGCCCCACTGAAAGCCCCGCTACTACCCACCCTCCCACCCACCAGCAGCCTGAGCCTTACCTCCCGCAGCTCTTTGGCCACATCTTTGAGCTCTTTGAGAATGCCTTCCAGCTGCTCGATCACCATCTTCATGTGGCTGCGGATACGCTCTCTCTGGCTGGGGGTCTCAGAGGGTTCCCGGGCAGGAGCTCCGCTCTTGGACATCCTTCACAGGCTGAGCAGGGGCCAGCGGGCGAAGGGCTGAGGGCGGGGACAGGCCGAGCCGCGGTCCATGTCTGGGGCCACCGGGGGGAGCCGCAGTGCTACTGATCCGATCTCGGGCTCGGGCCACTCGGGCAGGCTTCAACATCTTAAAAGCACCCGGGCAGCCAGGAGAGCTGGTGGGGCCTGGGGGCAAGCCTCCTCCCGCAGGTCACTGTGGGATGTCTGGAGGAAGAAGAGGGTGCAGGGGAAGCTGTGGGAATCATCAAAGAGGCAAAATCCGAGAAAACCAAGAAGATTGAGGATCCAGGGATGGAGAAATGAAGAAGAAATCAGAGTAATGGACTGGAACTCATGTTGAGGCTCATTACATGATGTCTTTGTCACTTTGTGCCTTTATGGGTTTATTTCAACTAAAATGGATCGCGGTTGCCTATGGATTACTGTTAGCCTATCGCATGTGTAGGTGCTCCAGAAGATCATATTCATTTGTAGCCTATAGAGGACTACAGGAAGAAAGAGGCACTACGATAGTCATCCTGTGTGGTGGTGTGGTGGTCCACCTTGAACACTCCAGGCCAAGGAAGGAAAGACCCTATTCTCAACAATATTCACGGCAAACAAAAAGGATTTTGCTTTTAAATGGCTAGAATTGTGAGCCTTAATCACAAAATTCTGCTTAGTTAATCTACTGTCTTTCTGGATTATTTGAAAAAAGGCAACAGATTCCAAGAAGATGAGATATTCCAAGTGTCCTGCCCACGTTTCCTATTTTCCTATTCTCCGGAGGCTCTGGAGTTTGAGAAACCTACAGAAAAACAGAGAGAACTGTTAGTCAGGTATTTCAGCATGCACCACAGGAGGAGTGTGTCCTTCAGTTTTCTACCTCACCCAAAGAGAATATTTCAGAATGTAGTTAGTCATTTATTTGTGTGTGTGTGTGTGTGTGTGTTTCTGCACAGTAAAATCCAAGCAAAATGTAAAAACCGTACTTACGATAGGACTTCTCTGAGGAAGAGTTTGATAACGACTTTTTTGCCCAAGCGAAGAGTGTAGTCTCACTCTGCTCTTCAGGGTGAATGGCATGTCCTTGATCTAAAATCTCACATTGTGCCTCTCCTCTTGCTGATAGAAGTGCGTCTCTCCAGATTCTTTGGAAAAATGTAAATGGTTGCCTGGAGACTGATTTCAATTCAATTCCCTTCAGAAGCATATAAAATCCAGTCTGCTAGGATATCATTCCCCAGCCAGAAATGCTGGGAGGGGGTGGGTTTCCTTTTCAGAAGAGTCCAGAGGAGGTAAATTCCATGCCCTTTCCCGTGGGGAGAATGACAGGAGAGACAGAGGTCCACTCTTTCTGCTGCTGCTGGTGCTGCTGCCGGCTGCCACAGGCTACTCTGGAGCTCCTCACATGGCACCTAGGGAGACAGGAAGGAGAGCGGTTCATCTTCTCTCTTTTTTCCCCCCTCTGTCTATCCTCTTTTCTTCCATTTCTGAACCTACATTTCTGAACCTCTCCTATCTCACACTCTTTCATAGAGACAACTCTTTATTCTTGCCAATTTCTGGTCAGCCCCAAGATGGACGGAAAACAGCGAAGACCAGGGTTCAAAAAATGGAAGAGAAGGATGGACGGAGAAAGCCAGTGCCCATACCAAATTCCATCGTTTTGAAGGCACTTCCTGACCCTGTCCTGACCCAGCAGGCTTGAGTGGATGCAGCACCATCCGGCCAGGTCACCTCTGCCCCCAGGTCAGCAGGGAAACCAGACATCTTCTCCTTCTCCCACTGAGACGAACATGAAGCGCCTTTAACGCTTGTCCTTTCAGTGCTTGCTTCCATCCAAACACACACTGGCACTCGTTTTCTATCTCACACACACATGCACGCACATACACACACACACACACACACACACACGCACACACGCACTCTCACACTCCCAATCTGTGTCTCTCTCACACCCCCTACCCCTCTGCCTATCAGCTACTCACTGTCCACTCCACCTCAGAGCAGTCCCTGCTGGGTTCGTCCAGTGCCGTCCCTCAGTGGACAGGAGGATGGAGCTGGCAGGAGGAAGAAAAAAGAGGAGCAGGAGGAGGAGAAGAGGAAGAGTGGGAAGCAAGGAAGCGTACCCCCCGGATCTCCCTCCCGCCTTTCGAGGAAGCTCTGCGTTGCTGCGGAGACAGGAGGGCCGGCTGCTGCTGCTGGTGCTGATGCTGCCGCCTCCCGTCGCTACGGCGACGCCGCGCAAGAGACACCTCCCGTCGCCCGTGACGACAGCCTGTGTCTGAGAAAGAGATGCAGGCACTGCCTCCGCGCGAGAGCCCTGTGGACACGCACATTCACTCATACACTCATACACACACTCACACATACAAACACACACACACACACATACACACACACACACTCGTCCTCTCACTCGCCCTCTCTCTCTCTCTCTCTCTCTGATCACTCACACTCTCTCTCTCCCTCTCTTCCTCACTCTCCCTCACTCACTGGCGGATGCAAGCTGCCAGAAGCAGGAGTTTTATCGAGTGGCTCAGGCTGCAGCTGCCAGAAACGACTCTCTCTCTCTCTCTCTCTCTCTCTCTCTCTCTCTCTCTCTCTCTCTCTCTCTCTCTCTCTCTCTCTCTCTCCCTC
>JBBPCY010000019.1:4745542-4762521 GCA_037974405.1 Brachyalestes nurse | reverse complement strand
GGCGGTAGATGCGAGAAACGGCTCTCTCTCTCTCTCTCTCTCTCTCTCTCTCTCTCTCTCTCTCTCTCTCTCTCTCTCTCTCGCTCTTTCTTTCTCCCTCACACTCTCTCTTTCTCCCTCACACTCTCTTTCTCCCTCACTCTCTCTCGCTCTCTCTCTCTCTCACCAGCCGGAGGAGGAGCCAGGCAGCTTAAAGAGACAGCAGTGGCTAACACTCTCCATCTCTCTCTTTCTCTTTTTCCCCTCTCTCTCTCTCTCCCTGTCTCTCTCTCTCTGTCTCTCGCTGTCTCTCTTCTTTTGCTCAACCCTTTCACCCGCTTTCTGAATCAACATTTTCACCCCTCAAATCGGTTGCTTTACCCCCCCCCCCCGAGGTTATGCTGCATCTCTTCTTTTCTCATTTCTGTCTATTTCTCTGTTTCTTCTTTAACCCTTTTTCATCATCAGTGTAACACCCCCCCTTCCCCCAAAACAAAACAGTTAAAAAAGATCAGGGGAAGTCTGTGATCTGTTCATCATTCTTATGCTCATGACACTGTAAAATATTCCCTTCTGTATTCGCTTCTCTCTTTGATCAATAAATCATGTTCCCCCCCCCAAGCGTCTACATTATCCTAATATGTGTTTTTTGTGGTTCCAGACATACATATAATCTGTACATCATTATTTGCTATATATGCTGTTTGTGTGTATATTAATTAAGGGCTTTATTGATCAGGCCTCTGCAAAACGTCTCCTGGGCGAATTCTCCATTTACAAAGGGAAGTGCGTCCCAGAGGCTGTGTGTTCTAGTGCTCTGTGAAATAAGCTTATCAGCTTTTCTGAGCGGGTGCTGAGGTTTGTGTATGTGTGTGTGAGAGAGAGTGTTAGAGAGAGAGACAGAGAGAGAAGCACACACATATTCACACACTCACGTGTGTGTAGGAGGAGGCCAAATCAGCCCTATTCACGCATAGCACTGCGTTACATTGAACAGATGTGGTTCTTCCATCCAGGACTATTGAAAGAAAAAGGGAAAAAAATTAATAACACAAATCTCGCTCTGATGTCCTTGGGAGAGTCTCTGACTTGCTGCCTGTGCTGCACTGCCTGCTTTTATAAGTCATGGATAATTGCAGCCTCTCCCTTATAAATGCTTTTACTGTCTTATACTGTCTTCCATAAGCCTGCTTTGCATAATTTGGCATCTAATGAATATCGAAAACGCCATGGGGATGGGTTCATCATAATGCATTTGTCCTTATACAGAAATCATCGCAGTGAATGACCCTTGCGAGTGGCCTTTGGGGTGTGTGGTTAGGGGGAAAGGGTGAAAAAAGATCACCTTTCTTAAAGACTCGGCCAAGGCCAGGCAATTGCACTGCATGCATTCAGCTTTTTTTTTTGTTTAAGAGGCAGGTGGTGCTGTGCATTATATATCTTAAACACTGAGGTCATTTGACATCTGATGATTTTTACTAGGAGGGCTGGAGAGAGGCCAGGAAATATCAGCCCCACTTAATATTTCTGCTCCCGGATTTATTGCACCTGGCCCGATTATGGAGAAGTTTTATAGAACATAATATTTTTCCTCGCAGGGCTTTTGCACATGCCTTCACAGGTGTACCTCTGGAGGAAATCACCCTGGTAATGTGGTACTACAGCTCGAGAGAGAGAGGCTAGCCAGCCACTGTTTTATTTGACTGCCACTGTTTATTTGAAACAGAGCAATCATACTTCAGTTATGTGATACTTCAGGATCAAGGATCTTTTTATTACACAGGACTGTGTTTGGCTGCCTTCCTCTACCGCCAGATCTAGGACATCCCAGCCCTGTGTGTGTGAGAGAGAAAGTGATAAACAGAGTTTTTTTCCCTCCGGTGGACTCAGCGATCAATAAAGATGCTCTATTCTCCTTCGGTTCCATCGAAATGGCTAGTCTTAATGAATGTCACTCTGCTTTTTTATTTCTGTGTGTTATAGTTTGTGTATCACCAAACACCACTGAGGCTCTCTAATGTGTTTTAAACCAGAGATACCCATATAAAACCATATAAAACCAAGTTTGCAGAGCATTGCGCCTCAGATGAATGTGCCGGCTGAGCCTGCTGCTCCACTGGTACCCACTGTGTGGCACTGTTGGGTGGACCAGCCTGTAGAACGTCTCATTTGAAACAGTACGCTGGTGCAATATGTTATGACAAAGATATGACAGGCTGTGTCCAGTGGGGATGCAGAAAGCAGTGGACTCGAGCAAATCTGACCAACAGCAGTCCTGTGATGCACCATCCTTTGAATGTGAAGCTCTTGAAGAATCTGACGCAATCGTAAAGCATATGAATTTGGAGATAATGCTTCGGTTTTCAGTGCATGCAGGTGGAGAATAATAATAAAGATAATCTAAAAATTGTGATATATTTTATGGTATGTGCAGCTGCATATCCTCTGCCTCCTCTTTCGTCTCTCTCTCTCTCACTTCCTAACCCCTCATACCTCTTTCCTATACTCATCCCTCTTTGTATGCCATTTTGGACTGTTGATTCTGGTTTGTTGCTCCAGATTGTTGGACTTCCTTTCTGGCTATAGTAGAAGCAGACATGTGCCCTGGACAGAGAAGAAGGTACACACACACACACACACACACACACACACACTCTCTCTCTCTCTGTCTCTCTCTCTCATCGTCCACTCTCTTTCTTTCTGCATTTCTTTTCATCTTTGTCTAATCACTCTTCTTATCTTTGTCTTCTCTCTTTATGCCATACTAAGCAGTAGCCATCTTCTCACACACATTTCTACACCCCCCACACACACATATACAAACACAGAGCTAGAGCTGTTTGCCAGGAGCTGCTATAGACAAGTGTAATAGAATTGCTTTAGAGTTAGCCGCTACGCTAGCCAACTGACTGCACATCCCCAATCAACCTTAGCTTCCCCAGTGGAGTGCTAACAAGCCAAACCACCTCATTGTGTATTCTGAAGCAGTTGCTCCAATGTGGGTCATCACCGCTTTCCCTTCTTTCTGCACTCTCTCTCTCTCTCTCTCTCTCTCTCTCTCTCTCTCTCTTTCTCGTTACAGCTGTGCAGATCTCTCCAAACTTCAGCTTTTTATGGGGCATAAAGCTTGACAATGAGACGCTGCCATAAATGCTTAACCACTAATCTTCAATATGCTGATACTTAAAATAGAGACAATGCTTGCCATGAAAGTTGTAGAGCGTAAGCTTTTGTCATGCAAATACCATTAACTGGCCATATGAAACAGTTTGGAATCAGCAAATAACCTTTAATGCTCTAGTTTCCCAGACCCAGATTAAGCCTGACCCTATACTAAATAGAATTTATTATGCAAAATACTTAGCTTGATGAGATTGAGATCAGGGTTATTTTGAACCCATCTTGAACTCCTAGTCATGTTCCATGTGAACGTGACGCCAGGACCCAGCAGAACATTGCCCAGAGCATCACATCACTGCTGGCTAGCCCATTTCCGTTAGAGCATCCTGGTCCCATCTCCTTCACAGATAAGTGATGAACATGGAGTGGTTACACCATTGATAATTTTAGCAAACTGTGCTACAGCATAAAGCCAGATAGGCTTGCCTTTGCACTGGCATAATGGATGCTGGCCACCCATGACCCTGTCACTGGTTCTCCAGTAGTCCTTCTTTATGTTACTTTTGGTAGCTTCTAACTACTGTGCTCTGGGAACACCACACAGGCACCACCCACTTTAGAAGCTCTGACCTGGTTGTCTTGCCATCACAGTGTGGCCCTTGTTAAAGTTTACATCTCTAATCCTCACACTTGCCCATTTTTCCTTCAAGCACTGACTTTTTCACTTGCGACCTTATATATCCCCCCCTTTAATATGTCCAGTTGTAATAAGATAATCAGTCTTATTACCCTTACCTGCCACTGGTATTAATGTTGTGGCTGATCCGTGAGTAATTTTAATGTCCGGAGCACTGTGGGCAGACTAGAATGTGTGATTTTTCAAGACATTTAGTTTATGTTTGCCTGTTTACAAACAGCTGGTATTAAATTCACAAGGTGTTCTTAATTACCACAGCTTTAAGTCAATATCATCCGTTTTTGTCAAATTCTTATGGATGTTTCTGAAACTGAATTAAGAAATAGCCGGACTGCGGTTTTAATAACATCATTAAGTCATTAGAAAGAAGCTCCCCTTTAAGCTTGAATTTTAAATTAATTAGGGTGAAATTGCCAATGATCTATGGTGCACTGGTTTTATGAGCTCTAAAATCTCTTGCAGGTATTTTATCTTATAGTATTACTTACACATACACAGCCAGCCCCAAGAAAGAAACACTCTCTCCTAGTGTGAACCTCAGAGAACATCATATGCAGACCAAAAAAAAAAGCTGCCTGGAGTCACCAACTCTGGAACTGAAATCCACTGGGCTCCAGTTAAGTTAGGCTTCCATGGTCTGAAGGTTTGGCACACTGAAATCTTAGCTGCAGGGCGTGGCCTGTGTGGGAATTCTGCCTAGAATACAGTAAGAACTGGGAAAGGAGTGTCGGTATGCTGCAGTCAGATGATGATAAATTATAGTACAGCAGACCAGTGGAGCACCAACACCCCCACTGTATTATTCAGGGGTACTGTAGGGGGAAGCAAGATCCACGCTTTTGCTCCTCTACTTCTTATTTTAATGAAAGTTTGCCCTTATTGTGAACAATAGCATTATATTCAGTTCATCAGTGCTAGCTAGCTAGTTAATTGTGTAGTTTCAGTTCAAATCACATGGCTAACTTTGCATGAAACATTGTCAATGCTATCCTGTGCAGTAATGACTAATATACAACTGACTAGAAACAGCCTTTGGTGCTGTTGAAGGAAAGATGTAGTAACCTGAATAATTCCCAAAAATCCTCCCATTTGCACATAGCTTTGCTTCCTAATACATGCAAAATCTGGCACCTGCACCACATCCCCATTGGTGATTTCACAAGACAAGATTTAACCTTAAAATTAGGTAGATTAGGTAGATGTAATGCTTAGATGTGGTACTGTCACAATTCTGATCATATCAAAAGAAACCCTAACCCTAACCCTAGGAACTTTCATGAATGTTCTTAGATCAAATGAAAAAGCCCAAATGTGACCAAATGATCATTATGAGGGTCCTTTCAGAGAGGTGGTCTGTTCATATTACAGTTTTTTGTCTTTGTTTTCACAATTCTGATCATTTCAAAATATTTCATGCACTTTTATAAATGTTCCTAGATCAGATACAAAGCCAAAATGTGAGCAAATTATCTAAATGAGGGTTCTTTCAGGCATGTGGTCCGTCGCACTAATAATGGCAGACACACTCAAAAATGAGATATTAATTAACACTTTTTGTGTTGCCTTTACACATTTTTGTGTTAAATGTAAATCTATGCCTTTTCACCAGTTCAAATGTCTGTCAGGGGTAGCAGACCACAAGAGGATCACTACTTACCAGGTATGATTCCACTATATGAGTAGACCAATTTCAACACAGCAGTGCCACTGACATGGTATTGCATTGTAGAGTGTACTGGCTTGAGTGCATTAGGCAGAATTGTGTCTAATAGCAGTGTCACTGCGATGTTTAGAGTGGTTCATCAACCAAAAGTAGGGGCCCTGTGGTCAGACACCGATCACTGATGAAGCTAGAGGGTGACTAACACAAATGCGCTTGCAGAGCTCTACATATTGGCTTTTGTCTGGGAAACAAAAAGTGGGCGGGGACGAAATGAATGATTTTAAAAGGGGTGCCCATATGTAATGGTCAGGCATCCCAATACTTTTGTCCATATTGTGTATATCTGTTTTGTGAGTGTACGGGTGCTGATTGTATACAGCCAGCTTGAGAATATCAGATCTGGACAAAATATTGACTGGAACTGGCATGTAATATGAATGTAGTCTTAGCAGAATGTACACAATGACTGTATCCACATTGCTTCAGTCTTTTATATTGGACATTAGGGCACTATGCGCTGAGGGAGTGTGGTGGTTGGAGCAAGAGGAGGGGAGCAGGCGACATCACCCATCACCCGGACAGCACAGTCCAGGGGAAGCCATAGTCACACGCTCATCAAGGCCTTCTCAGTGCCTGTCATCTCTGCTACAGGCTGATATCTGTTAGCCTAAAGCCAGCCAACCATGCCGTAGTCTCGAGCATGAGCTCAGATTAGCACACACACATATACTCACATGCACACAAACACACACACACACGCACGCTAAGGCGCATAGCGAGAGGGGAATCGCTCCCAAGACAAAAAACATTATGCCACGCAACCGTTCTCCTTGAAAATGAAGACTCCATTCTGGGCCCGGGCAGTTTAGCAGCCAGCGAAGGTGTCAGCATAGCTGGGAAAACATGGGCAGCCGGAGCGCTGATGGAATTCCTCCATTACTCATTTCTTCCCTCTGCACAGTACACAGAGCATAGAGCACACACACCGATACGTGTGAAATATAGATGAGATTACATTTCATGTACAAAAATATGTAAATACATATGTATAATACAAATATTATTGCACTTTTATACATACACACATACACACATACATATTTTTTATATACATATATACATATTAAAGCACAACAAAAACTATATATATATATATATTAAGGCATTAACAAAAAAAAGGGCCTTCAGAGGCACTAGTGGACTCTGACTGATAGAAGTCAACTAGTCGAGTGTTTTTTTCCTCTCTGTGTGCACTTGTGTACGCAATGCAGTCTCTGCCTCTGATTGGCTGTCGCTGACACGCGTTCCGTGACAACCAATAATTGTAGTCCCTTCGTAAAAGGGGTGGTACCGAGGGAAAGGTAAACAAGGCCACAACAAGGCGAGAGACACGGCAGCAAGTCAGTGTTAAAGTACAGTGACAGTACCGGCGTTCTGCAAGGCCATCTGACATGGGACCGCTAGTTAGCATGCTAACGCTAGCTAACATGGCTAACACTAACAGTGCAGGGAGTCGTCCTGCCGCGGCTTAAACTGTTCCCTCTCAGATGGATACTTAAATTTACCAGAAAATTCAAGGTATCTGCCTTTGTTTTGTTTTGTTTATTTGTTGCGTTGACTGTTAATGACTGTTGACTGACCGACTAGTCGACTTGAAAAAATCTGGAGTCGTTAACGATAATTCAGGGCAGTTTGATACACTTATAATATTTTAAACAAAGCAAGACTGAAAATATTTTAATAGTCTCACAGCTGTCATTTATTCCTCCTCAGTCCTTTACACTTACAGTTTTCAGCAAATCAAAATTTTCTTGCAGTTATTCCCTTATTGATTAGTTCCCGTGATTCAATTAGATTATGATTCATGGTACTGAGTTCACAGTGAAATATTCTCACAATATTTCAAATGAAATTTGAATGCCCTGTACAACAAATAAATAAATAATTATACATAAATATAAAATAGAGGGCATTCATGTGCAGACCGTTCTACCTGCAGACCAGGGACACCCCCTCAGGGCAGTGGTATTCCCCGATGCCAGTGACCTCTTTCAGGAGGATAATGCGCCCTGACACACGGCTTATATTGTTCAGGAGGGGTTTGAGGAACATGACGACCGGTTTGAGGTGTTGACTTGGCCTCCAAATTCCCCAGATCTCAATCCGTTCGAGCTTGTGATAGATATGCTATTGGCTCGGTTGCTAACTTCTAAGTGGCAATAAAATGTTCTAAACCTAATCCTGAGCCTAACCTTAAAGAAACGGATTTGTACTTTCATTTAAAAAAGAAAGAAAGAAGCCCACATTTTGGGGTCAGTAGATTTTTGTCCTGAAAGTGTACAAAAACAGGAACACACACACACACACACACACACACACACACACACACAAGGACATTTATATAGAGGCAGTACACTCACTAAACTTCTGCAGCCCCAAATACACACAGAGAAAAATGACAGATCAATAGATAAACCACCTGGAATGACTAATAACTGTGTCTATGTAGGCCACTCGTGTAGGAAAGCTTTGAGATTAAAGCGGGGAAAACACCAAATATCTGAAATCATCCTGTCATTGCTACAGATCAGTGAGCAGCATTATAAACCCCATATTCTTTCAGACCAGAATCAAATAAAGGCCTACAAATCCCCAGCAAGGTAGCATGGGATATGTACAGTATTACAGGATAAACGATAATTTATCCCTAGTCATTCAAACCCGTTTTGATGGTAGATGGCAAGACTATGCTTCACACGGTGGTGTAGAGAAGGAGCATTTTAAAAGAGGCTCTGGAAAGAGTTGACAGAATGGTTCTTCCCTAAACTATATGTCAAAAGTGGGAACTGTCATGTCCTCTTTCTATCTTGACTTATTCGGTTGTGCAATGATGGCACACGGTGCAAGGGCAAGGATATTAGAACCTGGAGGCTCTGACATTTAATCTCATTTCTTTGGTGTACCATGAAGGGATCTGAATATTACAATTAGGATTCTGAGGCAGTATAAACTCTATTTCGCTGCCACGGATCAAACCCCAGCATCCAAAAATTTCACCACGACAGATCATATTATTTGAGCATCGTCGTGGTAGCTGAGGCTGTTCATACAAGAAAAGCTCTGAGGAGTTCTCCCGAAAGATTGAATCCAAAACCTTTGAACTAATAGCAGAAGTTAGTGGGGGGTTTCAGACATGTATTAAATCTGTCCATGATAGTTGCTTGTGCTCAGTGTTTTGCTTGAAATTAAAATATTGATTATAAACCTGGCTCTAACTGGCTTAAAGACACAAAACTGGTCATTTGTAGAGGAAGCTCATGGCCTATACGTTTTCTAGAGAGTGTTTACATTTCCACGTAGAAATACTGGAGCTTCCAGAAACCGAGGCTAAATCTTAGCATTGATACTTATGATTGACATCTTTCAACTGATCATAAGGGAGGGGACCTTACGGTCAAAGTGAACTTTCAAGTCAAAGTGAACTTTATTGTCATCTCAACCATGTACAAGTATGCAGAGAGACGAAATGGCGAAGCTCAGGTTCCACAGTGTACATATAGTGTAATCGACATAGGACATCGTGAAACTAAATAAAACTATAGAATAAGGTATGGGTGAGATTTAACCTGTCCTGAGTGTGTGGGCAGCTCACTGTGCATTGTATATAAATATAAGTAAGACAAAATGTAAATATACGTAAGACAAAACACTGTCAATGGCCAGGTGTCAATGACTGTCATTGCCTGCCTGGCCCTGTTCCCACAGCGGTGAAATGGGGCGTGTTCTCACCGCCCCCTGCTGCACAATGAGCCAATCAAGCCACTGCTATTCATTTATTCAGATTGCATCTGAATAGCTGAGGGCGTGGCTGCGGCCAGGAGCGAGACAGAAAATTGCATGCTTCCTTTTTTATCCTATTTACAAAGCACCATCGATATGTTTTATGTTTCCAGGACAAAAACTGACAGAGCTTTAGATGATTGTTTTGGAAAACTGAAAAGGATTCATTTTTGGATCCTCTGACCTCAGAAATGTGCAAAAAGTATGACCAGTATAGCCAGTGTAAACAGTGTAACAGTATAAAAGAGAAAGAGACAAGGGAAAATAGCAGCCTGAGTGTACATTTTTAAAGGTTTGTGCAAACTGTATAGACAATATGACCAGTATATAGACAATAAAACAAGTATACACAATATAACAGTATGACCAAGCATAAATAGCAGCTTAAGTACGGATTCTTTTGTGCATTCTAAGAATTGCATGAACAGTATGGACATTATAACCAGTATACACAGTATAACAGTTTCACCAAGTATAAATAGCAAGTTTGGGTTTTATGGCTTACGTGCGACTTTTAAAGAGGCTGTGCATGAGTGAATGGTCAGTATAAACAGTTTGTAGGGGGGAAAGGGGAGGTGAGAGTGTGCTGTTTTGGGGTATGAATGCTGTTACTATACATTCAATGAATAAATAGAAAGCATCCCTGTACCATGTTCTTCTGCAGTCCAATGCATTTTATTTTATTTTATTTATTACCATTTTTTTCTTCTCTACTTCTGTTCCAAAAGTTGCAAAATTGCCCCTTTCACATGGGAAAGTGAATCTATTTTCCTTTATAAACTCTTTAAGGTACACATTTGAGTCTTAATTCCCATGCCGTACCACTGAGGGTACATTTACTTTATTTATGTCGTGGGAAATAAAATCATACAGTATCTGTGTAGGTTACAGAAATGTCAATTTTACCATCCAAAATCAATGAAATTGCATTTCAGCTGTTACAAAACAAATCCCACAAGATCTCTTCATGTACAATTACAATTCCCCTGGGCTTTATTACTTTGTTATTCCAAACACATGCTTCTGAAAGCGATTCTAAACCTTGCTATCTAGTGTTTTCTCATCCATGTTTCTTTGGGTTCTCAATGTCCTCAGTTTCCCAAGACCAGTGTTAACCTGTCTCAGATTATGGATTTTCTCATGTTTCATCTCTCTGCCGGTAGTTTGATTTGTACCTCAGATCCCCAAGAACACTCACATTCATGAGCATCCCACTTTGGCTCACTGTGGCTCATAAGTGCATCTATATTCATTTTTGCAGACTTTTTTAAGAGTCCCTCTAAAATTGTCGACAGCTCTAAAATGCTCCAAATGTTAAACAACTTGGTGATCTCAGCTGATTATTACTAGTGTTAGGGTTTGAATATAGTAAGCTTGTGGTTAAAGTGAGAGTCACGATTGGTGTTAGGTTCAGATTAGGGTTAAGTTCATTAAAGTTCAACTGAATTGAATGTATATTTAGGAATTATGTCAAATAAAGCAAGCAGAGAGCACCTACAAAGCATTCTCAGTATAAAATTTTGGGCAAGTACACAAAGTTTTGGTGCAAAATTCAATCTGAAGGATCTCTCGGACGATTTAGCCTATTGAAACCCCAGATAAAGAAACTGTCAGACACTCAGTTTAACTTTTCTAAAGCCCAGAGTGTCTCTCGTCCTTGTTCTCCATTAGAGACCAGCTTGACCCAAAAACAGAGTCACTGGTTATGAATGCAACCTGAAGAGGTCATAGATCATGTTGCCCTCCATATGCAAATTTGTGAATCTGGAACATGGCAACTTATCTATTAAACATTTTTGTATTTTTAATTCAAAATAGTGGAATAGGCTTTACAGAACCCTTTAACTGCTTTATGCAGATATTTTCATAGAGGTAAAATGTGATTGCTGAGGGAAAAAATGTATAATATATCTCCACTATCAGAACACAACAGTGTAATTGTATAATTTTTTGGTTGTTTATCTTCTTTTTAGTAAATATTAGCTCTCCTTAATTTTGTGTGAACATTTCATGATGGATCAAGAGGAATGATCCAAAATGACATGCAATCCATACTTTTAACACTGACTTCTATTGTAAGTTATGCGTTTTTCCTCCTCGTTTATTATTCTGGAGACACAAAGTTTTGATCTGGCATTGACCATATGCAAGAACACACACTCACACATACATGCATTTCAAAAGCTTTCATTATTTCACCACCAATATCATAAATGTGCTGTTTTCCTTGATAGCTCGCTAAGAGTAAATCACCCTGCATGTGTGTGAACTTCTGACTCGCCGCTCTTGCCGTATTATATGATAGAAAGGTAGAGAACAAGATTGCTGCTTTCTTTTTGGGTCAATTTATATTCCTTTGCCTCGAAACCCTTTTTTGAAAAATGCACCAGAACCGCATCCACATCGTTCACGATTATAAAATGCTACAAAGCAGTGCAGCTATTACCCCTGAGCTAGATTACAGACATTAAAAAAGTAAGTTTTATTCCCAGGTGGAGAGCCAATTATGCAGATAAACAAATTTGAAGAAAACGAAGATTCAACCACGCTGTGCAAAACTCTAATTACAAGCTGGTTCCTGTAATGTGGAGGCTTGAAATTAAGTTTTATTTTCATTCTGTTTTCATGTTTAATGCGTTTTCTTGCCACAGTGGGTCGGATAAGTTTCGATGGAATACAACATGCCCTGCACTGACCAACGTTTCACCCTCTGTTAGCACACATTTTTAGCCATGAAAGGCTGCGACAAATTTTAGTTCTGAGAAGATTTTTTACTGATGTGTCAAATTCCCACGTCACTCAACCAGAGGGTCTTTATTATGATAAAAGGGTGTCTTTCAGAGAAAGTAATGGAGACGGGAGGGGGTGGAGAGAGAAAAAAGGCGAGATAGAGAAGCGGCAGCACTAGTTTTACATTACCCGCGATGGCTGAAGGCCGCTCATGAAGGCTTGTAAAGCATCAAGGCCACGGCAGCAGGGCTACAGATGACAGAGAGCTGCATAAGAAGATGGAGTGAGTTAGAGGAGGTGACTGGTTTGTCATATTCCAGTCAAAGTCACTATTCAGAGTGGTACAGCTAGAGGGTCCACATTCATCTACATGTACACAGTCTCTTATGTATAATAATAACAAAAAAGGCTCTGTAAGGAACCATTTTTATAAACGAGATGTGCGAGTCTGCAGAACCTCTTTAGTTTTTTGCTTAAAAATAGTTTGCATAGAACCATATGTAGACTGAAAAATAAAGATGCTAAAAAGGTTTTTTTTTTTCTGCAGAATACTGTAAAAGAAAACACTTGATTTTCTAAAGAACATATTCAGGGCTTTTAATCATAGTGAATGTGATGGTGATAGTAATTGTCACAGTGAATGTGATAGTGATAATAATTGTAGTAAGATAATGCACATAATGAAATTATTTAGCACCCATTAAGAAAACTGCATATGGCACAGCACATGGTAAGACTATTGTTCATCATAATAAGATATTACACATATTGATGATGTTTTGGCATCTGTTAAGAAGATTCCAGGATATTGCACATGGTAAATTGCATATAAGATATTGTGCATAATGATTTTTTAAACCCAATAGGAAATTGCACAGATTATTGTGTGGATATGTGACAGGGAGAGAGGAGTCGGATGGAGAGGGAAGTCGGATGAGAGGAAAATTTGCTGTGATGTGCAGTGGAGCACTTTATGCTGGTGAGTCTGTGGCTAAAAGTACTTCTCAGTTCCGCCACAACATTGTGAAGTGTTGTGGCCTTATCCATGATGGTCTGAAATCTAGACAATGTTCTCCTTTTGTCCACAGTTGAAGATACAGAAGTATAGATATTATGATATAGAAGTTTAGGTTTATAACCGTTATAGGTTTTCTGAGAGCAAAACCTAGAAGCCATGAACCTCTTAGGTCAAGGACCTCTCTTTTAAAAGTGAAGGAAACAGTTAGGTGGATCTTCTGAATATCATTTGTACACCCTTGAAAGTGTACACCCTTAGACACCCTTCAGTGGTTCTTTACTAAAGACTGTGTTGACATATAGAACTGCAAAGAGCTCAAAGAAACATCTGAATGCTTAGTCTTTGGTAGAAGTGTTATTCTCTGGAGAGCCTTTAAAGAAATGGTTATATAGCATGAAAAAATGTTCGACTATGTCATAGAACTTGGTATTATATAGAGCCTGGGTTCCTGAGCAAGACCCTTAACCCCAAGTTGCTCCAGGGAGACTGCCCCCTGTAGTTAGGAAATGGAAGTTGCTTTGGAAAGGAGTGTCTGTTAAATGCTGTAAATGTAAATAAATGTATACTAAGTGATATTAAAATAGCAAGATCAAAATCACATGCTTATCTTTGAGCAGTAAGAAGAGACTTTCACACAAATAAGCGTCACTCATTAATGCAGGTTTTCTAAGTGGTATATTGCAGATCAGTCAAGATCCGGGCTTTCTGACAAGTAACAAAAAAATTAGCATCTCTGTAAATATGTGAAAAGTAGTGCACACTTTAGATAAGCCAGTGTTTTTCTTTTTTTTTTTTTTTTAATGTTGGATTTACAAGTGAAAACAAGCTTTAACAACCTTTAACACAGCAAGCAGGGAGCAAGGAGTAGCTAGAAACATGCATTTTTAATGAACACAAAAATCTTTTAAGCGAATTTGCATGAGGAAAAAAATAACCGCTCATTTGCACAGTTGTGAATAAACAATGCTGAAAAGCAAAAAAAACTGTGTGTTGTGTAAATGCCAAATGGCAAATGAGGCAAGAGAAAGGAAATGAAAAGGAAGGGGAAAGTAAAGGATATGCTTTTTTTTTCCTGAGGACCATTCATTGACCGCTCTTTTGGTAATTGCACACATAAGAGAGAAGGGAAAGATCGGTTTTGTGCTGCAATTACATGGCACATTCTTTTTAAACCGTATGCAGCAGCACAATCCAGTGGGAAAGGTAATGTGGACTCTAGAGTGCTCTTGAGAGGAACTGCTGTGGAAGGAGATGTTTTAGATTGCGATGTGGAGAGCATTATTCAGACTGGTCAAGAGTAAAAACTGCTCCACCTTTTATTGATGCATTTTTAAGTGTAGAGGTGAATATGAAATGTTAACATACTTGGTGAGGCATTTATGCATTTTTATTAAATATACTGAGACATGATCTGAAATTGACATGGTCTACAATGTCAGAAATAAAACTATAAATAGGGTGAATATACCTTTCATGGTCCCTAAGATCCAATTGTGTACCTTTTTTACTTGTGTTTAAAGATTCAATTCACCAGAAAAAGAAATTCATTTCAAATATGAATATTCACATATTATACAAAATTCATACATTCTAATATTCATTGTTTTTTTTGTAAACAAAGACTCTAAAATAAAAAAAAACATAAGTAAAAAGTAAGTATGCAACTTCAAAAATATAATTGCAACAAACTAAGTGCGAATTAAGTTTCCCAACTAAAAGTAAAGACCCAGTTATTTATGGGGTGCCTCCCCAGTCACAATTTTGTACCTTTTTCTGAGAATGTAGGCTTCCATGGGGCATATAATTCTGTCAGTCAGTTTTTTTCCAACTGAGATTAGCAAAAAAAGCAAATAAATAAATAATGACTGCACGTAAACACAGAGAAATTGGTCAGGTGACCAAAAAGTGCAAATGCCAGCAGTATGAAAACAAATGGTGCAGGTGAAAAAAGGCTGCAGGCCAACATAATGCGTCCTCTGAGAGACATGAAACCAGCCAGTTCATCCTGCTGAATTACAAACCATGCAGTACCACCAGCCTTACCAGTATACTCTAACAATAGATAGTCAGACATTTAGATAGTCAGACATTTCATTTTTCTATTCCAAATATTTTAAGTTTAGATTTGTAACAAAGTGTTTGCACATTTATATATGCCTTTTTATGCTTGCACGGGGTAAACCATTCGCAAAGTGTTCAGAGATGATGTTGAATGTTGTTGCACTTACATTTATACTAACATTGACGTACATCTGTGCTTTATAGCCCACAAGAAAACATGTGCCCTATACTAGTAATCGTTGGTTAAAAACTAAGGGCTATTCGATTGAACCCAAGAAGAAGTTAGTATTCCACCAGGGGCCTTTTTTGTTACTTAAGTTTATGACAGTTGTTGTAGTCTGTTTGTTTCGTATGCCTGCTCTTTATTTCTAGGAATTCTTTTTACGATGTTTTCAGAATTATGATTATAATGCCTGGAACAATTTCAAAACCCATTTTCCTTTCAGCCCTGGGCTGAGAGCTCTGTATTTATTTCCATTCCTAGAAGCTGTTTCCACATTAAACAGATGGGACTCACTTTTAAAAGAAAATCAGTTTCAACTTGTCATTTCTTCCCTGGGTTTTATGAAGAGATGTTTGTCAAAAAGCCTGTGAAAACTCTGAAATGAGTCTGGAATCCATGCAGAACGAGAATGTACAAGAGTTATGTTGGGGTCTTATTGGATAAAGATGTGTATTAACTTTTGGATCTGATGGCTCCCATTACTTCCGGTCAGATTCCACTTCAAAGAACTTCTGCCTTTTAAAGAATCCTATCCAGATCAAACATGTTTTCCATAAGAAATAGGCCTTTCTTTGTTCAAATTGAGGTGGATGCATCATTCAGTCAGTGAAATGAAAGAGATATCACACCTTGGGTTACTGATGTCCAAATGGGATGTACAATACTCCTGAAGAAAGAGCATTGATTCCATAGCAATGGTTATGTGTACACTTACAATTCACAATTCAGAATGGCAGCAGTTTTAAAGTGAATCAGCAAGATTTTGCTTATAGTAAACAAAATGAATAAAACTCACAAATAGATTTGAGGAAAAGTTAGAAATGTCAGTGCTTTGAGTGCATGAGTGGGTTTTACTTGTTAGCCCTTTTTTCTGCAATTATGCTTGTGTGAATCTAATGAAATCTCTTGTTATACTGTAATCCTAACAAATGATTAGAAATGAACTCAAACTGTTATTAAAACCATCTTGTTTAATTTGCACAAAATTGAACTGAATTTAAGAGTCCGTAGTTTCATTCAGAACAGTAAGCTATCAGCTTGTAGCATGGGAACATTAAGGATGATCTGTGGTCTGGTTCATCAGGAACCTAAAGGAATTGGTGAAAGTCAATTGACTGGCTGCAGGCTGCTGACAACTGAGATAAGGAGCCCTCTAGCATAGAGGAGAGCAAGGGGGGGATCACCAGACTGATGAGAATGGATGACCTGAAGCCCATGTGCCCTCTGGCAATTAGAGCAAATTGTGAAATGAGGAAACAAAAGAGGAAGGCTAAAACAAATGAATTTTTAAAGAGGAGAGTAAAAGGGCCGGTTGGGAGAGAGGGGCCAGGCTCAGCTGTTTAACAGAAGGAAGCAGTCACAACATACCAGATGGACATATTTCAGCAGTACATGCAAGGACAGCCGAGTTTTCCAGCAGATTACACCAAAAACAGTGATTTAAGTATAATATTGATTCATTAGGGTAATAAAAAAAATAAATCAGTCAATAAATTGGGTGGTGGTAGCTCAGTGGGTAGGATACAAGAAGTCATGAGTTAGAATCCTACCTTCAGTATACCACCACTGGGTCCCTGAGCAAGATCCTTAACCCCAAGTTGCTCCAGGGAGACTGCCCCCTGTAGTTAGGGAATGGAAGTCGCTTTGG
>JBBPCY010000019.1:4719840-4745442 GCA_037974405.1 Brachyalestes nurse | reverse complement strand
CCCCGGTGTATGTGTGTGTGTGTGTGTGTGTGTGTGTGTGTGTGTGTGTGTGTGTGTGTGTGTGTGTGTGAGTGTGTATGCGTGTGTGTGCATTTTATTTCTACCTGAAGAAAAATGTACCTAAATAATTCTGTCAAAACATCAATCCTCTTTCATGTAGTACAAGAACACATTTAATAATGGTGCCTGATATCATAGAAGAACCATTTTGGTTCCTTAAAGAACCATTCAACTGACAATTTCTGCAAATGGCGTATATTGGCTTGAATAACATTCTTTAAAAGTTCAAAGAACTTGGAGATTCTTGGAAGAGCTCTTAAACTCTCAGATGGGTGAAGAGCCTTTACGTTTTTTCAAGGCTCTTTATCCTTATGAGGGGCTTCTCACTTGTGTATCTCTTTTACAGCAGTGGTTCTCTAGACATCTAAAATGGTTCTTCTATAAGATCACTCAAAAACATTTTGTGGAACCTTTTTTTTAGAATGTCGGTGCTATCTGAACAAAACCTTTAATTTAAAAAGTACTTTACTGGAGGAGAAAATGGCTTTATTAACTTTTAGTGTAACAGCAAAATTTTATTCTAAGCCATGGAGCTTTTCAATTGCTCCGTTTACAATGAAGTTTTGATGTAGTGTAAAGGGCACCAGAAATTAGGCTGCATGTGTGTTTATCTTTGTACTTTAGTTGATTTATGTTACTAAATTACTGCTGTTCCAGATCAGTTTTTTTAGTAAAGTAACTGGAAATATCCATATGAATTATGCAGTAACCCGTCAATCTAAAATCTAAATCTTTTTATTTGTATACATTTAAGTACATGTGTTGTAATTATGGGTTAAGCCTTAAAGGTTTAAGATTTAAAGATTATTGCGAACACATAATGATAAAAGCTAACAATACAAAAGTTTGCACTTTCTGAAGTCCTGCACTGAACTACTAATCTCTCTCTCTCTTTCTCTCTCTCTCACTCTCTCTCACTCTCTCCAAAGTAAATACTGAGGATTACATAATCCAGGCAGCATTTAGATCTGTTTCCACTGGGCCTTATGTCACCTTGGCAGTCCAGGTATAGGAAAAGCTTGAATGAATCTGCTCACGCTCACACACACACGTTTGCAAACACTCCTACTGCATCACATGTCCATTGTTTAAATTCATAAGCCTTCATCAGGGACAAAAGGCATGCATATACAGCCATTTGAGTTCTAAATTTTAACAATAAGACTGTAAAGAATAATGCTTGTGAAACTGTGTGTTCTTGGAGTTTCCGAGTGCATTTGCAAGTTACCACTCACCTATTTGTTCAAATTCCGCTACATAGGCAAAATGATTTCTTTCTTTTTTTCTTTTCTTCACTTTTTTTAAAAAGCCACACATCCCTTCAAAGACACTATGTGAGACAGTGTGAGCGAGAGAGAGAGAGAGAGACAGAGACAGAGGGTGAGATTGAGAGACAAAGAGAGAGACAGAGAGAGAGAGAGAGAGAGAGAGTGAGAGACAGAGTTATGCAGCCCACTGCCCTGTGATTGTTATCTTACCTGCCGTGTATGTTCAGACAAACACAGTTAAAAATACACTTCGGAAACGGCCAACGTAGCGTCAAATCTCAACTTGCTCAAAGTGTGGTCAAACGTCAGACAGTGGAGATCAGAGCTGGTGTGCGTGTGTGGTGTGTGTGTGGGGGGCGGGGTGGGGGGGCCCTGAGAGACCTTTGACTATTACTGCTTAGTTGAGGAAACTTGAGTGTGTATGTGAGAGTGTGTGTCTGTGTCTTTGTTCAAGTGAAAAAGGCAAGGTATTGGCTTTTGTTTCCAACTTGAGCCTATTTTCCCAGGGTGGGGAAATAGGCTCAAATAGGCTCATTTTAAACATAATCAACACTGAGCATATTTTTTTTTTCACAGGTTTTCAGAATTACTTTCTGTCTCTGAGAAAGTATAAACTCAAGTTAGAAACAAAGACCAATACTTTGGCTTTGTCTTTATTTTGGCCTTATTCCCAGCCTGGCTGTAATTTCCTATGGAAAGAAATGAATCACATTTTAAATGTAATCAACAGTGAATGTTACATAACTTTACCTGACTGCATTAAAAATGGTACACTCAGTAATTTGCAATGTAACATTTATTCATTTTCGGTTCAATGCATCAAACAGCCATGCTGCTGATGTGACCATCACATTGAGAAGTTTATCTGTTTACTTACTTTGAGCTGTAACACACTTATTTCTCCCTGTTTAGGAAACCCACTACCCAAGAAGACGCATTTGAGTGAGTACAGAGACTCTGACATTTCTTCATATTTCACATCTTTCTACTCATGTGTTAACATGCCATGACTAATGCATGCTTTAAATATGAATGTCTTATCTCTTTGTCGCATGGAAACATATGGACGGTTCCAGTTAGCTTTCTGTCACTTCTAATTCTGAACGCAACTCCCAGTCTAACTAACGCAACAGTTTAACCAAAAGTCATATATAGTGTCATACTGTCCTGGATTCACAGTGACCTCACAACTCCTATGGGTGCCGCTTTTGGTGCTTTCTGCCTGCATCGTCTGTATCACACAGTTGATTACCAGGCAGTATGCATATCAATGATACTTTTCACTGAACCTAGTGAGGGAACAAAAAACGGCATCTATGGGGATTCCACTCACAATCTCCCGATAACAGAGCAAATGCTAACGCAGGAGACGAGGAGCCCAAATACACACTGTAAAAATACACACAATAAGACTTCAAGTTCAAGTTTAGAAGTTTGATTTGTCACATGCAGTTCTATGCAGTATAACATACCTTTCCAGTGATACCCTCAGCTGTGCTACACAGAATTGACAAGACAATATTAATCGAACAAAAAAGAAATAGAATTTAAAACGTAAGAACATTTTTATACATTAAAAAAAATTAACAATTAACAACTGAACTATATAAGTTGCTATGGCTCCAACCCACTGACGTCTATGATAAGCGTGTTTTACGTCTTTTACCTACTACAGAGAAACACACTGAAATGTGGTAATGGATTGTGTGGTAATGGATTGTGTGGTACAGCTACAGCAGCTGGAACAAGACTTATTATTTAGTAACTGCTATAAATTATTTGGAAAATAATAAGAAACTAATGCAAATTCTGTAGTAATGATAGTGAGGAGCTGAAGTGTGGGCCCACAGAATAGACCACTGGACTAGTATTAACTGGAACCACTTCTGAAGGACTGCCGTCCATAGCCTTTAATCAGTCTGGAGTAGTTTAGAGCAGTTAAAAGTGAACAGGTCTGTAGTAATGGATGAATTCAGTTTATTTAACAATACTGGGTTCATAATTCAGTGTTTTCACAATAAGACTGTATCTATATTGGTAAAAGATCTACTAGTAAGATGAGCTGGTAGGTGGTAAGAGTGTGTATGACACAAGCATGCTGGAGTGGGTTATTAACTGGTGCTGGTTGTTTGCAAAGTTTTCTCAAGGGATTCAGTTCCATCACATATTATGTTCCCTAAGATGTACATTGTCATGTTTTTACATCATGATGCACGATTCATTGTCACATGCCTAGTACTGAGATCTGCATACAAGCCCATGGGGTGTGTGAGTGATAGGTGCATGTCGGGCAGCCGTGCTGCCGTGGTTACGGAGGTGGGCTTGTAGCAAAGCAGCAGTGCATGGCTACACCTGCCAAACATCCACTCCAATCTGCACCTGCCTCCATATATATTTTTACTTCAGACACAGGAGCTGTATGTTTATGTGAGCGTGGAGATGGTATTGTTTACCACACACACACACACACACACACACACACACACACACACACACACACACACACACACACACTCTATTTCTTTCTTTCTAGGGGTGTGTGTGTGCGCCACCTGAGTCTAGATAACATCTGAGTATATTTTTGAGACTGCCGTTCAGAACTTGCGCGGGTCTTTATTACACCTGCACACTGGCACATTGTGTAAGCCACACACACACACACACTGTTGTGTCTCTTATTTTACTTCTACTGTTTCGAGAACCCCTCCAGGTTTTTTTTTTTTTTTTTACAAATATAGCAAATCTTTTACCCATTCGGTCATGAACTGTTGGCACCCTGAAAGAGGGGACTGATGTAATCAGCTTTGCAGTAAGTCTATTGCTTTTCCTTGTCAAAGGCCCAGTCTAGAACAATAAGCTTTAATAAACGCTCCATGTTATAAACGAAAAGCCTTTGCTATGAGAGTAGCAAAAGATTAAAAGAAGGGACTTATATCTTCCATCTCAGTCGGTTTTCAGTGGCTTGTGGTTCTCTCAGCTACACTGTGATACAATGAGCTTGGTGTAATGCAGTGTAATTATTTGATAATCATCAGTGTTTTGCTGCAAGAGCAAGAGGTCTGAGGAGCAAAGTTAAGTAAACCCAGTATTATTCCTTCCATGAATGACTCAAACAAAAGTCAAATAAAACAATTCAACAGTACTTGAGCTCTATATCAGAATCAGAATCAGAAAACTTTATTGATTCCAGAGGAATTTCTGGTAACACCGTATTTTAACATTCTAACTAAATATCTATCAAATGCGAATGGATGTTAAATGTAATCCAAACCTAACTCTAAACCTAACCTTAACTTTAAATCAAAACCTAACCCTAACCCTAATGCTGTGGATAATCAGCTTAGATGAACCAAATAGTTTGTTAACAAACTAAAATAAAAAATAAAGTGTGTGTGCCTTGACTGCCAGCATCTACCTGCATGCTGTGTCATCTACGCTTTTATTTTTAGGACAGTTTAAAGGCTTCAAAGGTATAAATGACCGACAAAGCAGACAAGAGGCTTTGATCAATGTAGCAGAATGAAACTAAACAAAAAAAGAGAATCCTAACTATATGTTAATGACTAAAGTGGAATTGAATGAAAAGCAGAGTTATTCCCCATCAAATACAGTTAAATACAAACGTTTTGTTTCTCTGGTCAGATTATCTTTTTGTTAATTTTCTTAGTGGAAAAAAGTGTACTGCATATTTATATACAAAAAAATTAACTTTGCAACATCTCTGAAGGTGTGCTGTGGTATCTGCCACCAAACAGCGGTCCTGTAAGTTGTGAAGTGGGACCTTCATAGACTGGTTTGTTCAGCACATTCCACAAATGCTCAATGAGATCTGGGAACTTTGGAGGCCAGGTAGGTGGTACATGTCAAAGTAACATCCACATTAGTGCCAGGACCCAATGTTTCTGAGCAGATAATTGACCAGAGCATCACATCACCCCTGTTAGCTTTGCCTCTTACCATAGTGCATCTTAATGCCATCTCCTCCCCAGGAAAGCAAAATACATGCACCCGGCCATCCACATAACGTAAAAGAAAACGGGACTCATCATACCAGGCTACTTTCTTCCATTGCTTCATGGTGCCCTTTTTAGGAGTTTCTTTGGGTGTACAGGGGTTCATGCGGAGCTTCATAGGCAGCAAGCAGCGAGTTTTGATGCCTTTCTGTCTTAGCCAGCATTAATGTTTTCAGTATTTTGTTCTGTAGCAACTCTTCGGTAAAATAGCCTTCCTTTCCTTCACACATCGGTGAGCCCTTAGGGTCCATGACCCTGTCACCAGTTTACTGGTTTGTCTTTCCTTGGAAACATTTTGGCAGGTACTAACCACTGCATACCGGAAACACTTCACAAGACCTGCCGTTTTGCAGATGCTCTGACTCAGTTGTCTAGCCATCACCGTTTGGCTCTTGTAAAAGTCACTCAGATCTTTACACTTGCCCATTTTTCCTGCTTTCCAATCATCACCTTCAAAAACTTGACTGTTCACTTGCTGACTAATAGAAAGTAGCTATTTTATATTTTTATATATTTATATAAACACTTATATTCATATAGAAACAATGTAAAAAGATGCTATTTTCACTTCATTTGAAACTACTCTGGGAAAAATGAATCCTAAAGTTTACTCAGTACTTTGAGGAAATGTAGCTACTTACTACCCACTTCTGGCGAAGAGTTGGACGAGCAACACTCATGCAGTCTGTTATATGGCAGGAATGCGAAGAAGTCTGAGTTTAAACAAGTTTGGCTGAATCTTATGGAAATGTTTAAGCGTGTGTAGTGTCTTTATTACATTGAAAATAAAGGAGAAAGACAAAGAGAGAGAAAATGAACTAAAGTAGTGCACTGATGCAGCCTGAGTAAAAAAGAGAGAGAATATGTGAGAGACAGAGAGAGTGAGCGAGAGGCAGACAGTGAGAGACAGAGAGAGAGAGAGAGAGAGAGAGAGAGAGAGAGAGACTCTACAGTTAGCTTGTGAAAGGGACAGGCCCTCTCCCTCTGTCACTCTGCACACTCACGCACACACACACACACACACACACACACACACACACAAACACGCATGCACACACATACTCATACACATACACACCGACAGTAAACCACCTAATCTCTGTCTGATCTCCCACACTTAAACAGTATCATCAAGAAGACAGATAGTGAATCAGACAGAGAGAGATATTTCGAATTTTAGACAAAAAAGCTTCACCAGGGAGAGACTTCACAGCTCTGTGAAGATGATGCGAGGTAGGAACTGCTGTGTTTTGTCTATATAAGAAGTCGCCTATACGTGTGTATGAATGATGCTGAATGTTTGTGTGGGTGTGTGTGAGATGCCAGTTTACATCACAAAAAATGTCTTCATGTCTCACTCTTGGCACTGGCTGACCATCGCTGTCGGCATTATCGGCAAAAGCAAGAAAGCTGATGCGGAGTGGAAGGTTGTAAGAAATGCAACTTTTTGTTGTGCTTAAGGTCAGGAGCGTGTGCAGAAATAACAAATCCCATCGCTAGCCATTGCCACTCAGCAGCAACCTCTGACCCGCCGGGTTACAAAAATCTTTTGCTTTTGGATTCGTGCCACTAACGCCGCCATATTACCTCTGACATAATACTGACGACTGAAATCTGAAAATTAAAAGTCAAACCACTTTAGTCAAAGTCTTTATGAGTGTGCAGCTCTGCAGGGGCTGCGGGTTGTGTAGAAAGCATCGTTTAATCAAAAAGCTGCCATTGCTTTCATTTTAAGCTCAAGACTTTTGAATAACATGCACTTCCTATCACCGTGTATCGCAAACTGGTACTCTTGTATGCCCTGGACTTCATGAGAACGAAGCATGACAAAGAAAATCAAATGTGTGGTGATATTTTTGTAAAAGACTTTTGGGGGGCCTTAAAGTGCGTAAGCAAAAAGTGAGTGTGTGTGGGATGAAAGGAAGAAAACTCGTGTGAACACTACAAAAACCTGTCACACAGAACACTTTAATGTTTGGAATTCACCAGAACTGATCATCGTGAAAGATGTTTTTTTTTCCCTTTGCTTGTTCATTGTGTACAATTTTTACATGGGTGCTTGTACGGCTTGTGAGCCTTTAGTGTTTTGAGTGTCTCTGTGGGTGTGGGATAGGAGCCTCTGTTAGCGGAGTGAATGAGAGGGGTTTTTCACATCTGTTCTGACACATACCTGAACCTTCAATATGCCACAACATAGCTTATGTCTGCCTTCATCCTCACTTCAGAAACTCAGGAGTCAATCAGCACACACTCTTTGAAATAAATGCAAGAATCTCAGTGGTGACAGTGGTGGAAAGTACCAGTGCCATGATAAATCCAGGCCAGCGGCAGCATCCCTTTAGTCTGTGTGGCAAATTGTAAATACAAAACATCACTTTAGCAGGAGAAACGGCGAAAAAGAGGGCAGTAAAAGATACACTGGACTTTTGAAACCTTTTTAACTTAGCATACACACTTTGATGACCAGTCAACACCTGGTTTTTTTTTTGGAAGTGATGTAATACTTGAGACGTCACTTGGTAAAAACAAGTAACTCTACGCTATAAAATTATTATCATTATGAATTATTGTTTTTCTTTCTTTAAAATCCTGTTCTGTTATTTGCCCTTGATTTTTGCTAAGTGTATTAATGTGACAGTGATAAAATATTTGACATAAATATAGAGGTTGTGTGTAAGAGAATCTCAGAGAACTCAGGAACTGTACCGCATCACCAGTGCCACGTATGTAAATTCAAAATAAACCTTTGTATGTACTTGGTCTCAGGAAAGGCAGTTTGTAACCCACACTGAGGAGTCAAGACTGTCTGTTTGAGCTCCGATGACCTTTGCCATGACTGTGGATATGATTCTGAGATGTCATTAAGTTCCTTTTGCGCACAAAACACCTACATTTTCCATTACGGCCTACATCCTTCCCACAGCCAAATATCCCTTCGGCAAAATACCGATGAATTGAAAGGGCCAAATTATGGAAGAGCTGTTTAAAGGGGGGTTTAAAGGAAAATTCTGAATTTCTCCATGACTCAGGCATTTAGATGTAAACAAAGTCAGCCACCTGAAATGATTCATTGTAGAGAAATGTACAGAGTCGGATCGCATTACAGTGGTTGTGACAGGAACCAGCGGTCACGATGTCTAGAATGCAAATATATCCTCCATCCAAAACAATCAATGAGCCTAAAGCAGCAGCTTTCTATGAAAAAAACTTTAGTGGCATTAAACTCTTCAAATGTCTGAGTCCCTTCAGCGCCACTGAGAACAACGACTCTAAACTGAAACTGTGAATTACTGAGTCTACAGTGATACAATAGACAGCGAATGTGAGCAGTTAAAATGTGTAGTCAAAGCACCTCTTTTATGAGTGTTATTTTGGTTCAAAAATAATACATAGAATTACCAGTTGCCATCTAAGATTTCTCAGCAAGTTTTGGACAGGTCTTTTTCAGAGCAAGAAGGAGAGAAAGAGGCAGATTTTTGAGAGAGATCACTTCTAGACATGTGTTTAGATGTTTTCCGAATTTGCAGGATAAGAGGTGCAGCACTGCACTGGATTCTCGCTTTACACACTTCACACCACTACCAGCTGCACATCAGTTTTGTTACTGGAGCCACCCTTTCAGTGCAAAATAAGCGTGTGTGTGTTTGTGTGTGTGTGTGTGTGTGTGTGTGTGTGTGTGTGTGTGTGTGTGTGTGTGTGTGTGTGTGTGTGTGTGTGTGTTTAAGTGTAGATATGTGCACAGGTGTGCATGCAGTTTTTTTTCTGATGCTAGTTTTGTTTCATAAACCCATCAAAATCTACATCTGAGATCAATCCTGATAAACAAGTTACTTGTTCATATTTGTTTAATGTTTAGAAATAAAATTAATTGTATTGTGTGAAATTTTCTGACCATGCTGAAATATAATCATTTCTTTGATGGGGAGGAATTTATTATAGTTTTTACAGCAATTTATGCATTTTTTACATTTAGACTGACATCATACAATCCACAGTCTGATCCTCTAAAGTTCTAATTATCAAAACATCTCAGTCACTGTGTAGCACTCAAATGGGCCAGGGTGTTTTTGATGTATAGAGTAACACTAAACAATAACAGGTAATGTATAATGTAAAACACAATATTATTTTTTTTAATAACGAGGCATTAATCATAATAGATTTATGATATATTTGTAGAATTCACTTCCAACAATGTATATCATGAAATAAATACAATACAATACATACAAATACAAAATCTTGAATGCATTTTGAAAGGAAACAACAGAACATCGTATGTTTGTACATCGCTTATGAAACCTTCACCTCTGTGAAACCTGTACGATCTTCCACTTTTTCTCTTTGTTGTATTCCACGTTTTACTTGTAACAACAGAAACACTCAGAATTTCACAAGTGTGTTTGTATGAGTTGCAGCAGCCTGTGCAGCGAGAACAGGTTCTCTTCACAGCAAGTCCATCTTTTCAATTTATTAATAATGAATGAAAAAAACTTTGTTTGTTTAATACTATGAAAGGGCTTGTAATTGTTTAATGGATTGTATGCTATTTGTGTGCTTAATGCCAATTGA
Organism: Brachyalestes nurse; assembly: GCA_037974405.1. Classification (NCBI taxonomy): domain Eukaryota; kingdom Metazoa; phylum Chordata; class Actinopteri; order Characiformes; family Alestidae; genus Brachyalestes; species Brachyalestes nurse. The sequence continues at coordinate 4,735,529 of JBBPCY010000019.1, read as the reverse complement.
CGCATTATAGTTTGAGGCGGTTCTGCATCAATAACAAATACATGTGCTGAAGTATGATACACTTTTGAGTTGCATTAGTACAGTTTTCACACAAAATAAAGTAGTGATTCAAACTAATAATGAGACAGAGCAACATTTTGGCTTTTGTGACAATTATGCCATGGACTACACTTTGTTAGTGGGAAAAGTTAGTTAGGTATTTACAGCATAATATCAATTTCTCTCGTATTGCGTGCATTGCATAGCAGATAAATTCCTTTTGTTTTGGATGGTGAACGTGTTTATATAGCTTTTGTGTCAAATGTATTTTTCGCCTCTTTAAGACATGGTCCTTTCATTTGTCTGGTTTTCTCTCTTTGCACTCGTTGTCTTAATGAGGCGGTCTTGTGTTCCTCTTGAGGATTTCCGTTAGTGGAACCTTGAGGTTTGAAAGTGTTCACAATGCAAAACGCTGACGGGGGTTTCAGGGAAAAGAAGGAGGAAGGTTACATTAGAAAAGCGTTCAGCCACCAATCTAGTAGCAATTGGTGGTTTATTTTCCACTTGTACTGTAGATTGTGTTATTGTATTGATGTGGTTGGATGAAGACGTGAAAATGATTTTCAACCGTTTTTTTTTTACTTTTTTTTTCAATTGTAGTCATGTATTTGTTGAATGTAGTTGTACCCAGTCCCATCCACTAACTAGGAGTCTACCAGTCACACGATACAACTAGCACTAGGAAGGGGAGGGCTCCTTCAACTGGTGCTAATCCAGTATCATTGGACAGCGCAACATGCTTGGAGGAGAGCACTAACCACCAATTTTTACATGAGCTGACAGGCACTAGCATCACATTGACTGATGTAGAGATAAGGGAAGACCATCCTACCCTCCCAGACTGAGTACCTTTGGTATTTTGACCCTTTCAAGTCTATATTAATCCTCCTTGTGTTGGATCAAAATATGTCGTCTTGTCATCTTAACAAAAACAACAGTAAAATCAAAGAAATATGAGAACTCTGGTAAGCCAAAGGTATTTGCTTGCTTCTGACCACCAAGAAAAAGCATTAGCTAAATGATAATGTCACTGGAGGATGAGGATTATTGAGGATTATTGTGAGCTATCAGTGTGTATTCTGCTATGACACAGTGACATCTCAAAGCTCCTATTAGAACTGGTTAGATTAGAACTGGTGCCAAAGTTTTTAGTTGACAGTGAATGTCTGTGGACAAAATTAACATGTAAAGAAACACACTCAGTGAACGGTAAGAAGAAGTCCGTTTTCAGTCAGTAAACTCCAGGCTCCTATTGGGCTTGCATTTGTTTTCATTTGTCTTTGTTGTGTCTTCATTTGTCTGGTTGCTAGAGTTTTGGGAGTGTTGGGAAGTATGGAATTTTTAAGAGTTCAGGCTAAAAATGGTTTTGTGTCAAATGGATTCTGATGAGCATAATTAAAAGTGTAGCTCAAATATTTTCCTCCAAAGCCAACATACATAATTCAGCTATGAACCCAACCACATAAAATACTTTTAACTCAAGGATAAATAGCAAAATCTAGAACAATAGCTATAACATTTTTTTTTAATTGTTTTAATTGAAAGTGGGGCAAAGAATATCAGTGATGGCTAATGCCCTGCATAGAATTGTAACTTTTTGGTAAATGGGAAAAATAACTAGATTAATATTATTTTATGGTGTTCTCAGAAATAAAAAAGTATACTCGAATCTGCATGTACTGTTAATAATTCATGAACGAATAGTCTATTTTAATATCATCATACCTGAAGGCTATTTTACAAAACATGATATGCATCACAGTATATAGTCACGTTAGTTGAGATAAAAAAAAAGTGTGTTGAAAAGATATGAAGGATAATCAACTTTATTCAGGATTTACAAACTGCACAGCACAAAAAAAACATTTAATAGGGTGAATGTTAATGAAACATGAACTGCTCTGTGTTCTTTACGTACCATATATATCCATGGTATAAGCAGAAAAGCATGCCGCGATGTAATGGATCATGTTTTTCTGCCCCAGACTTCTGATCAGTTTTCCGTATGGTATTTTCCGACTTTTGCATTCAAAACGCAATGAGCGCGAAAACGAATAAATGTTGATGTAAATGTTTTTTTTTTGTTTTTTGAATGGAACTTCAGTGTGGGTTTTTGCTGTGTCAGCAGTGTAACGATAATATCACTGCTTCCATCTGACTTACGGTTATAGGGCGAAAGTCTGATTGTATCTTTGTTTCAGTAAATGAGCATAACTTCAGAGATATAATCGATCAAACTGAGCTAAGAATGGTTGTATGGTTTTGATAGCATTTAATCTTTATCTAGGTCTGTTAACACTATCTAGGTCTGTTAACACTATCTAGGTCTGTTAACACTATCTAGGTCTGTTAACACTAGATAGTGTTAACACACTAGATAGTGTTAACACTTATGTTCGTGAATATAAACGAACATAATCTGTATACAACGACCATGAAGTGATTATATTCCTCAGAATTATGAGTTTGATTTTTGTGTCATGCTCCTATGTTCTGCATTTCTATTCAATTAGAAATGCCTCTTTTGATTTTGAGCATCACTCTCAGGTTATGTGTGTTGGGGCCTTATCTCATCATATCTGATGATGTTTGACCAGCATTAGTTTCATGTGTGTGTTCTTCAACTGCTGCGTCTATGTGCCTCCACCTCTGCGAGTGGTTAGCATGGAGAGATAGCAACACTGACAAAAAAAGGGGGGCAAGATAAGGAATGAGGGCAGAAAAAGAGAAACGTGACAGCTTTTTGTGCATATCAGCATGCGGTTGAGGTGGATCGAGAGATGGAGGAGAGATGGAAAGCCGAGAGACAATATTTACTTTTATCAGCATGTGGTTTGAGTGGGGTGTTGAGGCAGAATTAGAATGCTAGGTAAACGCTTTATTTCAAAGTTCAAATGTTGCTGTGTCTGCATGTGTGTGTGTTGTCTGTCTTTTAGTGTCTTTGCTAGTTCACCATTAATGTAATTTATTCTTCATTTGATTATGGCACATCTAGTCAATTTGAGTGCATGTGTAGACTTTGTAACTTCAACGCTTTTGCGGTTAATGGTGGACAAAGTGCACAAGTTCTGAACTGAAGTGAAAGTAGAGATTGTTTTTTATTTGTACTTTAGTTAAAGTGCAAATGTATTTTAAAACAAGTTGACATTACTGGAGACTTGGTTGATCTGTAAAACAATAGAGATCACATTACATCTTTGCCAACTGAAAACCTTTTTTAGAAATCACATTTATGTATGCAAATGAGATATTAACTAGATTATATTTGCATATTTTGAAACATCGAATGCCTATCCTTTGGATCATGTGACAAGTAAAATGTTTGTTTTATTGTGAAGACTCTCCAGAGAAAGAATTTTATAGACTAGGCTATTGAAATCACTATTCACTATAATTAAAAAGGTTTTGAAGGCCATTTATTGTACAAAAATATTATTGTTCATAAATACAGCAATAAGTAATATTTTGGGCAATCCTTTGGCAAAATCCTTCAGAATGTGTTTAGGAATGAGCATGCCAAATGTCATGAATGCAGGTGTTCTTGAAACTGAGATGTTTGGTTCTGAATGTAAAAAACACTCATTTTTAGAAAAAAAAGAGTTTTAAGAATGAGCCTCAGGATGGCATTTCCCACTGAGATCTTAGAGAACACACTCTGATTGTGAGAATATTGTTATTAGTACAGAGGAAATATTTTAGATTCCACTGTTCAAATTAAATATGTTTGTTTTGAGTTTACAGTTTAAGAGTAGTTTATCCAAAAGTCTGAAAAACTAACTAAATTGAAATTACTGTGAATTGTTCTAGCTATTATAACAAGTAAATTATTTCTCCTTATTTCTCATTAGTTAAGATAAAAATTGGTAAAATGTCCTGTGTTTTAATTAATGGCATTAATCAGAATCAGAAGTTACATTTTCAGTGTTTACAAATAACCCAGTACCAGTTCACCAGACACTCAGACACAACACAATGAGAAGGAGCACATACATCACTACACAACCTGACCTGCACAGGCAGTGCCACGGTACACCTGTCTGATATTTGTCCAGTTGTAACTGTTTGTTAATAGCCAGATTTAAATTTTAATTTTTTAAACTTATAAATCAAAACATTTTAGAATGCAGTAGATAAAGAAATGTGCCTAATAGGTCTAAAGTGTTAAATAAAGAGGCTAAAGCTTACTGATCACAGTCATAAAGGTGGAGGTCTCACAAAAAATCATCAACACTGATGAAATGGAAATAGAAGAGCTGAACTACAGGGAAGAATGATTATATACATTTAGGATTTGGATGTTCAGGAGAAGGCTCATGAGTTCAGCCCTCAGCAATAGGGTTGATGGCTTAGTGGGTAGGATACTTGCCTCTGGACCAAGAGTCCTGCAAACAGCACTGGGTCCCTGAGCAAGACCCTTAACCCCAAGTTGCTCCAGGGAGACTGCCCCCTGTAGTTAGGGAATGGAAGTATGTAAAATGTAAATACCTACATTCATACTTGTCCTGTGAATTAGCATGTTTAAGCATACAGGGAGTCCTCGGGTTACGATAATCTCGAATGTTTCAAGGTTTACGACGCTCACTCCCATAAAATCTTAGTGTATGTTCAAGCTACATATTGAAGACTAGTTTGGATGCGCATGGGGGAAGAGTACGCAGTAACGCGGTGTGTGAGTGAGAGACTATACCCCCCAGTATAGCACAGGGTACAAGTACAGCATATTTATGTTCTTTTCCTTTTTCTGTGGCTTAGTTGTGTTTTTATGATCTAGATTATTGTTTTATAACTGTGTTAGGATAGGTAAGTGACTTAGGCTGGGGTGTGTTTCGACTAAAACAAAAATTCGAGTTGTAGGAATGGAACAGTGTCGTAACCCAAGGACCCCCTGTGTATGATCACATTTTCTTTTATTGGTCTGTAAACTCATGGACAAAACAATGTGCTTAAAGGAGCTGTATGTATGATAAGATGAGAAATAATAACCAGGGGTTTGTTGATCCAGGACTCGGATACAGGCTAAAATCCCTGGATCTATTGCATTAAACTTTGAGGAACATTCTGTACAGACAAACAAATAGATGAGGACGTGAGTAGCAAATGGCTCTCAACTGCCTACGTCGTGCACAGGAGGAGTGAAAAAACAGGCTGCTGAATCCAAGCAGTGTATAATATTTCTAACAAAGTGCCACTGGCAATGCAGCCATGTGTACAGAATTCCATAATGACAAACTGAGCACTATATGGGTGTAGAAACCTGAATTTTATAACCTAGAAAAACACTCTAGAAGAAGCAGCAAGCCATTTAAGATTCAAAGTGCATCCAGACAAATATGATACTAACAGTTTACTTGTCAAAGAGGTTACAGTATCAGTATTGGACGTGAAGTCGTAACATTCCACCCCAATAATAAAATGATACATACAATTATTAACACTTTTATTCTTTAATAAAAAGTTAAAGAATGTACTGTTTGTATGTGTAGGGAGTCCATTTTTCACTTTTCTCCCACCGGGGCTTAAAATACTGTAGTTTAGTCACTGATACAAAATACAGAGTAATCTGAACAACTAGTGCTAGACTATAGAAAGTCAGTAACTCTCATGTAATGATTTGATAGGACCTTGATGTATCATTTAACATCAAAGTCTTATACCTCACAATTATGACAAGATCATGGTTGGAAGGATGAACTGTCTGTTCTGGCTTGAATGACTATAAGTACATTTTTATACTGTTTTATATAGTTGGTACTCCTCATATGACCCTCGTTGGGCACCAGGTGTGCTCTTCTGAATGTGGATCAGATTCCTGTTCATCTTTCTGGAAACAAAAGGAGGATATTTAGAGCCGCTCCCTCTGGAGCCAAACTGAACTGGGATATTCCATTCCAGTCGGCCGAGCGGGAGACAGAAGCGCTTTCTCTACTTGGACAGAAACGCTCCCCGCTCGAACACGGCTATTCAAATGAGCCTGCCACATCTGTGTGAGCCGTGTGCTGCGATGTAGTGGATGGGGGAAGGGGGGGTGTTGGAATGGAGGGGGGTAGTCTGGATGGAGGCAGACACTAATTCACTCACAGCGGGAAGAAAGTCCATCACTATGTTCAGAATTGTTCCTAATAACTACTTTGAAAATTCTTAAGTTTACTATTGGACAGATGTCCTCTTGTCTGTTCTCTTCTCTTCTCTCCTCTCCTCTTCTTATCCCTTCTCCCCATTTGACCTCTCTACTATTCTAGTCTTTTTTCTTCCCTTCTCATCATTTCACTTCTCTTCTCTTGCCTTCTCTTCTGTTTCAGCCCTTTTTCAGCCCTCTATGGCATTCTCTCCTTTCCTAACCATTCCTTCATCCCTCTCTTCAATTCTTCTGTCACCGTGTCCCTCATCTTTTCGCTTGGTTTGGCTGCGAGGGGAATTTAATTTGATGTCTGCACGCCCGCCCACCGCGCTCACCTGTTTTCGTTTCCAGACCCATTGCTCCTCTATGGTTTGCCACTGGAACGTGCCTCAATCAGCTGGAACATGGGCAGGGACTGTGAAGGCAGCGCCGAAGCTATTTTGTCACGAAAAAGCAAAATTACTTTCAATTTCTCACTCTATACACAGTTCTGCTGTGCGGGGGACAGGGTTTTAGGGAGGCAGACAATGAAATGGAATTGTTGAGCTATTTAGGAGCGAGCGAGAGAGAGAGAGAGCGGTAGAACATATCTATTTTATGCTGTTAAGGGTTGATCCCCCTCCTTTTCTATTCTCTCCCCCCCTCCCTCTCTCTCTCTTTCGCTCTCCATCCTGTCAGCGCTGTATCTGTGGGCGAGGCTGTACAGTGGGCCCTAACACAGTCCGACGTGGAAGAGCATTAGGCCAGGAGTTGCCGATCGCCGAGTTGATTGGACCTGTCACCTCGTATTGTCACACAGTAGTTCAGGCTCAGTGGCGTTGTGCTGGCAGAGACGGTAGCTCCTAAAGCTCCACTAAACTGTGTGTGTGTGTGTGTGTGTGTGTGTATTTGTGTGTGTGTGTGTGTGTGTTCCCACCCCAGAGCTCATAAACAGGGTCAGAATTCAATGCTTAGCATGCTTGTCAATCTGTCAGTGTCAACGCTACCTTAAAAACAACATCAAAGCTGCTAACGTGGGTCTAGGGTGAACCACCAGGCGAGTCTCAGGTCATGGAAACTAGAACAGACTTGTTTAACCCCTGAAACTGTAGGTTTATATTATTTGGTTCTTAAAATGATTGTGAAATGCGAATGCAATTTAGTAATTGAAATCTGGACAAACTGATGGGTCCTTTGAGTTTAAAGGGTTAATGATGGGTCAGTCTAACCTCTAGGGGTGTCCCAGTACATACTAAAAGATTGGTATGTGACCTCTTACACCCTTGGATGGATTAGTAGTGAGTAGTGATTAGGAATAATTCCTTTGTTAAGGCCAAATATGTCCAAGTTTACCTCCAAAGGGCTGATAGTGCTACAGCTTTTCAAATCAAACAAGCTGCTCCAGGCACCAGGCAAATGCTATTTTACTGTACTCATGCCTCCATCGCAGACATGAGCAATGAGGTACATTTCCAGGAGTTGATGAGTGGTCTAATTGTCTCATATGTGAAACTGATTTAAAGTGGAACAGAGGAACAACCCAACTGCTTCCTGTCATATCTTTAATATCATTGTTTCGAATGCAGTTTGACCAAAGTAGCAATGAGCTACATGTGAAATGGGAGTGTTTTATTCAAAAGAGTTCTTTGCACATTACAGCATTTACAACATAGTACAACATTTGACACTTTAAAATGCTCATTTCAATAAAAGCCGAGAAAAAAGACAGCAATCCAAAATGTATCAGTTCAGGATATGTCAAATTAAATACTAAACATGTCGTTTTAATATAAGAATTTAATCGAAGCATTAAACATTCCCATTAGATTTCATAAACTGGACTGGTTTTGCTGCCTTAAATGTTCTTGCATGGTTGTATTGTCTGCGAATATATAAATACTGGATCAATACGCAACATTTACAAGTACTCAGTATTAGGACTGGGGTGGCAGCAAAAAAAACGACATGCTGTTGAGGAATTGTGTGTATGTAGTTTAAGGCTGCGCAAGCTTACCCCCAGCACAAACCATTGGAGGCAACTTAATGTTCAGCTATTTTTAAAACCTGGGCTGGGCTGACCCCTTCTCTGCTCTGCTTTATTCAGTCTGTCTCTCTTTCTCTCTCTCTCTCTCTCTCTCTCTCTCTCTCTCTCTCTCCCCCTCTCTCTCTCCCTCGCTTCCCTTCCCCATTGGTGACTGTATCTATTTTCATTACACTATTACTGAATATTTGGGTAGCAATGGCAACCAAATGAGTGCTCTCGCAATAATATGAAAATCTGACCTCATCCCACCGGGGGTCACTGCCAATAAACAGGAGCCACAGGAGAGGAGCTGCAGAGCTGGAGATTCTAATCTTCTCCCAGGACCCTGGTTGAAGGACTCCGAGCAGGAGGTCACAGCCCAACGTCTCTTACTGACTCTGTCTGCCTGCTTGAGTAATGCTCTCTCTCTCTCTATTTCTCTCTCTCTCTTTCTCTCTCTATCCCTCTCCCTGTCTCTCTCTCTCTCATTCCTTCAGTCCCCCTTCTTTATAAAAACTGACCTTTCACTGATATTAAGCTCACAGACATTCAGTCATTCGGGGCAAAGTTTAAACTAATTAATGAGCATTTCACCAACCAGTAGACTGAGACTGAGAGAACCTGTCACACGCTCAGGCCCTGTGGCACCAGGATAATTTGTATGATGTCAGAGTTAGGCTAAAATAGCTGCTCCAGGGCTTGATTGAGGTAAATGCCTTTAAATGAATAGGGGTTGCTACAGTGCTAGTTTTGAGCACAAGGCCTGATATTACACAGGAAGCATCACCTTTATGCGCAGCGGCTCACCTACCGCAAGTACCGGCCGCACGCCGGCTTCTCTGACATGTAATTGACAGTAGGTGATTATTATGTCGCAGAGGGAGCACATATAGCAGGTTGTAATTAAAGCACCAATGAAATGAGCTTCATGGCATTATGTGATTATATACTCCTGTTATAGAGGGCTTTTCTTCATAAGGCACTGGCACCGAAGGTGTGAAGGAACAGAAATGTTTTGACATGTGCTTGTGGTGTTATGTATAGACACTTAATTATGATTCAGTAATGGGGAGCTCAGTAGAAGGTGGTGACACTTAAATATGACACTAGGACAGCTGATTATAAAAATGTTTGTATCAACCCCTCTCTATAGCACACTGAGGCCAGATTTACACCATTACTATTCAGTTCAGCTCAGTTTAATTTAATTCATGTATTCCTGCCTTCAGCTGACTACTGTTTAGGTTTTCTTTTTGTATAAAGAAGCCAACTTTAGCATTAACCTCTCTTGTGAAACTAAGTCTGGTTTGGTTGCATAGAACTTTCAACCAGAAATTCAGACGTATACTATAGCGATTCTAAATGGAGTTATAAAATAACCAGATTTTGGGAGAACTACATCTGAAGATTCTCCTCCTTCTTAAAAAGCCTAATTCTGCCTTCTATTTCCAATGATAAAGCCCTAACCACCATCTCCTCCAAGTCCGTCCTCTAAGGAAGTTGGGTGTGAATCTGGGGTCTGGGCTTCCAACTTAAAGCAGAACCAGAAACTGTCCCTCCTACAGCTTCTTCTCACATTAGAGAACCATTGTAATGTGAATAATGTACGTATCCTGAGGAAAAACTCTTTCTCATTTGGGTGAATGGGGTTTTAGTGTTTGGTGAAGATCGTCCAATCTCACACGATGAAAGGATATAGTTGTGAGAGGAGTATGGAAAGGTCGCTTGTTTTATTTGGATAATAAAACTGGGACATTCTTTTTATGGAAGCCATCCAGAAATGCAGTCCAACCCTATAATGAGCATTATCGAGGTTGACAGGAACTGTTTCCACTGACTTTTTGCACAAATTGCCAGTGATAAAATGAAAATGTGCAAAAAAGGTCAATTTTTGCTGTTCAGCAGATTGCTTCCATTGTACTGACTTTTAGCAAGAAACGAAAAAGGCATTTTGTAAAGATAAAAAGATAAAATCTCTATATTAATGTATGTCTCAGCATGTATACTGAACCTTGTCTGGGAAGATACTGTATACAAGCGATACAAGCTGATAAGGAAATGTTATCTACCTATCTATCTACCTAACTATTTTTTTCCTTTGGGACCATCAATCTCTGTCCTGTTGTGCTGTTTGAGCTATATAGCTCTTTCTGCATGTCTCTCTCTGTAAGTACTGAAGAAAGCCGTTTTCCTATTAATAACACTCTCGTCTCCCCCACAGTCCAAATATGTCAAGTTGTTTGCGTTTGTTCTAAGAGGCACATGTGGAAAGTGTGTCACATGTGTCAAATGAAATGTGTGTGTAAATCTGTTCTATTTACTGAAACAAAAACATAATCAATGTCAATTCTGGCATCATTTAATTGACAAATGAAAAAATGTATCTTGTGTAGTTGAACAGAATAGGAAGGTTTCGTCAACACTCATAACATTTTACAAACTTTGTTCCCGGAGCCTACATGAGTGATCATCAACCCTGGTCCTGGACCTCTACCTTCCTGAGGAGTCTAGAGCCAGCCACAGTCTCCAACACCTGCTCTGGTGAATGAGTTTCAGGAGTGCCTGACTGGGTGGAGCGCTAAGTAAGGGGAGGAAGGGGGCAGCAGGTTGAAGCTAAACACAGCAGGAAAGAAGGTCTTGAGCAACAAACAATGAGAAGAACTAACACTTCCTGAATAGGCTATGAATTATTCTAAATAAACTTTTATAAATTAAGTTTACTTAGAATAATATTGTCACACTACACCATGTGAACAGTGTGAAATTCTTTCTCTGCATTTAACCCATTCACCAAGTGAAGCAGTGGGCAGGTAGAGACACAGCACCCGCTCAAGGGTACCTCAGTGGAGCCACTGGCAGTCCTGGGATTCAAACCCACAACCCTCTGATCACAGGGGCAACTCCCTGATGACCAGACCACCAGCTGTCACATGAAAGTTCTTCATACTTTTCAAAAGGTTCTTCAAAGGTTCTTTACAGAACCAAACATGGCTATTCAGTAACATTATTCAATAACATTATTCAATAACAAAAAGACCTCTTTTGTCACCTTTATTTTTTAATAGTGAAGGCCCCCCTAAGGAAAAACCACTGTGAGCAACCAACTCATGCTCATCTGGGCCTCAGAGTCTGGATACAAGTTTGTGAGATTAAACTGAGGTACTGCGATCAGACAGAGGAAAGACCGAGTTAAAGACTGACAGTCAAGTCTGTCCAAGATCCAACTGTAGATAAAAGAACATAGAAGAAGCTAAATATGTACATAAAGCGGGACTAGTACAATTTCAACTTCAAGAAACAATCAGAAGTTCTTGCAGCTGGCTTCAAGAAAAGTGTCTGACACTTGCATCTCTACTACAAGCAAATAATGACAGTTCTAAATAAAATACGGCTTCTATTTTTGCAAGTCTCATAAAGCACTTCACAACAGTACAGTAACTTGATTCCTTTACAGGCCTCTCATATCAAATTGATCTGTCCTGCATGGGGTAGAAGTGCTGGAATTATAACAGCCACTCAGTATTCCCCATGCAGCATGACTCTGTCCCCTTATTGACAGCTTTTATACTCAGTGTCACCTTGCGGATCAATCCAGGCTCGCGGAGTGGAGAACTGAATGCCATTAGTTCTCCAGGAGAGAGTGAACATATATTGCATGTCAAAATCCTTCTATCCCTGATGACGAGCAGGTGGGGGGCGAGTGGGGGTGCCAGGTGGGTGCTGTAAAATCAAATTGTCCTCCAGAGACACAAAGGCATAATTCCAATCAGAAACATAATCTCCTAAATGTTTGTCTCATCTCACCTGTCACCTTGGTAAAGACTGACCCTCCTCTCATCTTCTCTTCTCCTATCACTCCTCTTTTCTCTTCTCTTCTCTTCTCTTCTCTTCTGTTCTCCTGTCTTCTCTTGTCTTCCCTTCCCTTCTTTTCTCTCCTCTTCACATCCGTACCGCAGCACTACACTGACTCATACAGTCATCAGATAGTTACTGCCTCATATATTTATTTATTTGCTTGTTTATTATGACATTATATTCAAATGTGGCCTGAATAATTCCAAAGCAACTACAGACTGACAGTCAGTGATGCATGACCATAACCTGTTCTGCTTTTCTCAAATCACAAGCCCAATTTGTTCTTAGTCTTAGAGACCTGTTGATTCCCTATTCCAGTGATTCCGCACCTTGGTCTTGAAGGCCCCAATATCTTAGCAGTTTTCCTTCCCCAACACACCTACTTCGACACGCCCAGTTGATTAGTTAATTCATTGGGTGAGTTGGATCCGGATGGCGCAAGAAAACTGAACAGTGTTGCCCTATGCAATATGGATCCTATTGACAACATTAGGTGTGACTGGCATCTTAATTGCAACACGATAGCATTTAAATCACATAGTAAAACCCCATATTTACACTCTGTAGTAAAATGCATCCTGTTTAATCATAATAATAATAGATTAGACAGATAGATACAGATAGACAGACAGACAGACAGACCGATTCATTGGCTCTCTAGCTAGATTATCCTTATAACTCGGGTACAACGGGAATGAAATGTACTTTGCAATGTGGTGAGTTAGATGTTCCAATTATTCCTTTAAAAACAAAATGAGCTTGATCTTCACAAGGCCATGTCCTTCAAAATCTCTGAAAATCTGTGTTCTTTTGGTAAAATGTGCAATTTAGGAGTGTGCTTTCTGAACATTTGGTGTCCTGCTTCATTTCCTCTATGGACAGAGACTAAAAAGTCAATTGACTTTGAAAGGGACAACCCCGGACTCACTGGAATTATGTATTATTTGTTCCTTGTGTGTGTTATTAATGGCCGCATGGCCTCGCCCTGCAGCACCTGGATTAACTTGTCCGTCGTGAACCTTGCAAAGCCGTCAGCAGCACACATCAATCGGTCCGGTCAAGCCACCCACACACACACACACGCGCGCGCGCACACGCAGACACACACATCAATCCAAGGTGAGGACAGAGGTGATGGAGGATGGGCCAGGGAATTGATGGGAGAAGGGGAGACAGGAAGCAAAGGATTTGAGAAAAAGTGCTTCTGTATGCCCTGGGCCACAAAGGACACTTCTCTTCTTGACACAGGATGATGTTATGGTTCAGCTACACTTTTGGACATGCTCCAGTCCAAACACGGGTGATGGGAGTGAGACACTGTAATGTTATATTCCACCTGTCAGCCTGGGATCCACGTTATAATGTGAGAAGACCACTTTTTCCGTAATCCCGTGGTGTGTGTGTTTTCTCTGCGTTCTTATCTCTTGGTGCTGTGTAAGCTGGCATGTGCACCCAAGGCTTGCTGATCCGTGTGAGAAGTGAAGCCCGTCTGATCTACTGTAACACAAGTAAAGAAAAGGTAAATGATCGGCTTGATAGAAAGGTGGTTGAACACAGTGTACCACAGCTTGTTGGCCTTGGGGCTGTGTAGCCAAACACCAGTCAGAGTGCCCATGTTAACCCCTGTCCCCCGCCAAAATGATCTATGTGACGATCAGAATTGGACCATGCAGTAGTGGGAGAAGATGATCAGGTCTAATAAATCAAATTTTCTTTGACATCATAGATTGCCAGGTGTGATGTGTTGTTATCTGGGGAAGAGGTGACACCTGCATTGTGGACATTATTGTGACATGGGCCACCTACGTAAATCTCTTAATATTTACGTTATACTCCTTCATTGCTAAGGTATGCCTTAATGGTAGTGGCATTTTCCAGTATGATGAAATTGTGTAAGTGTTGGCTTTGTCATCCGGGCATTCCAGGTTTAATCACCAGTAATGCAATTGCCATCCATGGCTAGATGTCACGGAGGCAAGACGAGAGATGACTGATAGAAGAAGACCCTGTGTAGCATGGAGGAAAACTCAAACGCGGATACACACGAATGAGTAGGTAAACCACGCAGTTGATCTGAGAACGCTCCTTAAAGGAGTAGAGACTTCCACCAGGAAACCCGCGTTCACACACGCACACAGACAGGTGTGCAAGAAGCTCCGAAGAGTCAGGGTACTCACGTGAGTCGAGATGATAGGGGACCTGAACTTGAGCCGACATGAACTCAATGTCTGGTGCAGGGGTAAACCTGCTTCCTGCTTATATACCTGCGTGAGTCAATTCCGGTGCCTAATGACGTCATGTGACCTGGTGCGTGTGACACTAGAAGTCCAAAATTTCTCTCTCTGGGGAAGTATTCTTTTCCATCATCGTCCAATGTGTTTACATGATTATCTGTTAGCTGATTTAACAGTCAGTGTTCTCCTCCATGCATTATGCTGGGCGATGGACTGCCACTCCATGCCTTTCAAAGTAAGCACATACTAGCCTTCACCTTTTCAGTATTTGTCGTCTCACAAGGTTGGAGAAGTCCTATTCAGCAAGTGATTTAAACAAGGTTTAAACAACTGCCTTGATAATCTATTCAGTTATTGCAATCCAACAAATAGAACATCCGCATCTTTGACTAGTTTTTAAAGCTGGGTAGTTTGACAGGCCGTGTATGTGCCTGTGTTTTGTCTTTGAGTGTTAGTGTGATACAGAGCAGATCGCTGCACGCTTTCTGTCACCCAGCAGCTCTAACGCTTTCTTGCCAGAAAAACACACCCAGAGGTTCCACTGGAGGCGATGTGTTTCTGCGTGACTGTGGAGCGTCAGAGCTTTACTGTAACTACTTTCTGGTCGCGGGCCTTCCAAATGTTGTATTATTGATGCTCTGGCCTCATTTGTGATGGGAAATAATGCTTTGTAAGTACAGAGAGTAAAACCACAGCGGAGGCGAAGCTTTAAAACGCTAGACAAAACAGAAGCGGGCACCCATAGAGCATTTGAGTGCCGAAGGAAAGATGAAAATGAGAAAAGTGAGAGGTTTAAGGCAGTGTATGAGGATGAAAAGAGGAGTGACTCATTTGTTGAGATGATATTAGAGGAGTAATACGAGGAGAAAAAATACTACAAATCAAACGCTGCACTGTTGCATTTGATTCATTTTTTATAAGGCAGTGAAGATTTTTATTTGACGCCTGACTAAATCATTCTTGGTTTCCTCTTACCCTTTCATGCCAAAAAGTCCTCTTTTTTCTACTGTTTTATCCACGCTCCCTTCTTAATAATGTGGTGTCAGTGTGACGTGACGTTTAATTTAATATGTAATTAAATGTAATAAGAATATGCAATATGTAATAAGAAAGCATAGAATGTACTTTGGAGTTACCGAATTTGAAAAAACTATATGGAGAAGAGTACTGGGATGCCTGACCATTACACCAACAGGGACTTTAATGACATTGCATTCAAATACATAGACTTTAATATGGAGTTGCTCCCCCTTTGCAGCTGTAACAGCTTCCACTCTTCTTGGAAGGTTTTCACAATATTTTGGAGTTTCTGTGGGAATTTGTGTCCATTCACTCTGTAGAGCATTTATTAGGTCAGACACTGTTGTTGGACGAGAAGGTCTGGATCACAATCTCTGTTCCAGTTCATCCCAAAGGTGCTGGATGGGGTTGAGGTCAGGGC
>JBBPCY010000019.1:4697353-4712670 GCA_037974405.1 Brachyalestes nurse | reverse complement strand
CAGCTCAGTCAGATACTACATCACCTTCCACTGGCTGTGTAATGAGCTAACTGAGCATCATGAGCTACATTTAGAGCTAAATCCATATTTCCAGTTATTTTGGTGAGAGTAACTTAAAAGTAATGCAATAGTAGTGTAATGCCTTGCATTTAAAATGCAGTAATATTATAATGTAACGAATTAGAAATTACAGTAACAAGTAATAAATAACGCATTACAGTTTTGAAGTAAGTTGCCCAACACTGGCGGTACCATTAAGCGAAGTAACATCCCCACATACTGCTCCCCGGGAGCCGTGTTCCTGGCTGCCCGCTGCTCTCAGATTTTAACTCCCTAGCTAAAGAAACATTTGCTTTTGTTTTTTTTTGACAACAAACTCTTTTTTTAGGGTCACTCGCTCATGCACGCATTATGACTTGAATTCCACATCAATCCTCACAATCTCTTTACTCTCCCTTTTGGTGCCAGTGTGTTCTTAACCATGTTTATTCAACCGAGATTAACAAAATGATTAGTTGCCACAAATTCAGGCCGATACTGTTTACTTCTTTGTATTTATGAAAAACTGACAGGCATGAAATGAATGGCGAGTCCAAGGGCAGATCAATCAGTGCTGAAGAAAGCAGCTCTTCAAGCAGCTGGCCTCTAAATGGCTGAGAGCAGGAAAATAATTCATTACAGGACATGGGCCTGTGCACCGCAGGGCATGAAAAGGAGTTTGAGGTGCTGTTAGAGGTGTGCTGCTTTGAAAAACAACAAAACGGTGGAAATTAAAGCATATGATTGGAGGTCAACAGGTGACCCCAAGTCTCAGTATGGAATAAAAAGTAACAAAATCTAACAGTGACAGACCTGAACTTGTTTCTGATTTGGCATGAATATAAGGGGTCTTACTCCTGGAGACAGACCTGAATGAGCACAGACAAAGATCTTTTTCTACATGTTCACCTTTCCGTGTCATTATGTACACATAATTAGTTTGCCTGGCTTGATAAAAGTGGAACCACTTGCAGAAAGTGCTGGGCCTTCTCCTCCAGTGTCGCTTTTTTATAATACCTGATGTCAGCCCTTACAAGTTGTCAACAATAAAAAAGCACTGTGATTAATTTTAAGCATTTAATCTTAGATCTGAACAGTTGTTCTCCGCTGTCCTCCTTTAATAACATGATGAGTCAGTGCTGCTGAAAAATTCACTTTGATATCTAAAGAACATGATCTAATGAGTCAGATTCTTAGATTTTTATTGCATTGTCAATTTGAGCATGTACTACTTCATTTGCCCTCTCAGATCGCTCAAATCAGTAATAGCATTGTTAACTTAGATAATCGCAATGAGAACTGGCATCTGAATGTGTGTGTACTCATTCAGAAACAGTGCATCCAACAGCAAAGACAGAAAGAAGCTCCTTAACACAGTACAACTACAGAAAGCTCCAATTCCACACACTGATCCATTGTACTCTGTCAATATGGACGTGCATATTTAACAGCTACTCTGGGGATGGATTTAAATTAGTTAAAAGGTACAAAACAAACTCTCTGAACTTAATGCCAGTTAGATGTTTTGATTATTTCTAATTCATATTCACTCAAAAGTGCAGATTCTGAAGTTTCATACTACCTGTGTTTCTAATGAAATATTTTAAAAATGTTTAAGTACTGTTAGTCACTGGCTGACTCTTGGATGATTAACCAAGCAAGTAAATTGACCAATGGATATTGCTGGGACAGAATAACTCAGTGTGTTTTCCTTCCAATAGTGACCCAAACTAAACTGGGTAGTTTTGAACCTATCACCCTTTAGAGTGTCATTAACAGAGTTGATGCTGAGGTACCTACAGGAGGCTTTAATGATTGTGGTACTGCTGGGAGCTACTGAGGCCATGTCCAATCACACGTGTTTTGTTGTACTGCTCAGCCGACTGGAATCGGCTTCGTTAGATTCACACCTCAGCTCTCCTGCCGCGCTGCCATTAGCTCTTTATGTTCCTTTTGCGGAGGGAAAAAACGTCAGGTGTTCAATAATGTTATGATTGCTGATACTTAGAAATGGTCAGCGGTTCTGTCAATAAAGCACACAAAAGTGTGAATCTGCACCTCGGTAATAGGCCTATGAGTTGTGAGCACAAACTTGTAACTCACTGGAGCATTGCAGAATCCTTATTGAGCACTTCTTTTATTTTCCAATGAGGCTTTGGCGGCGGCAGCAGCGGGCCTGTCTGTGAAAATAACCACCATTTTTAATTGTTTCTGGAGGCAGGAGGTGACCTCGGCTTGACCTTTACTGCAAAAATAATGCCCAGCACTCCAAATTAAAGCACCTTGCCTTTGATAAGTACCTCCGGCCAGATCTGATTAGTTTATAAAGAGTAAAGCCTTAATAAAATAAGAGGAGAGATTTGTGTGTAATTACAAAAGGCTGTTTTAGCCATTAAGTCGTAATAATGTGCTGATGGCTCGTGATTAAGTAAACACAGAAATAAATAGATGGAGTCTGAACGCTTCACACCATTAGCTCAGCTCATTGGGAATCTGTGAGGCGTTCGATGGTGTCTTGCTAACAGCACCCCGCTTGTGTAGCTTGTGTGTTCATGAATGTAATGCAAGATAAATGTGCAGTTTGTGAGACTAAGAAGCCTGGAAAAGGTCTCAGTGTGATTTTTACGGTTAGATCATAAGGCCTTTTGGTGCCCATCTATTGGGATATCTACCTGCTTCTATTGCGAATAACTGCTACTATTAATGCTAATAAAAATATGAATAAAAGTTTACTAATCATGCATTTATATAGAACCCTTCCATCCACCCAGTACTACAGCTACTATCACAACTATTTTTTTAAATTATATTATTTCTTTAAAATTATTGTCATGATAATGTTTTCGTTACATAGTACTATATAGATTGGTGAATGGATGGATAGATGGATGCGTGGATGAATGGATAGATAGATAATAACTGTTACTCTTTATGCGAATAATATTTATAATTCAAACTAATTAAAATATTATATAACTATTACACAAAGCCTTTCCTTCCATCATGCATGCATCTATCCATCCATCCATCCATTCTCACCATCACTACTTCAGCTACTACTACAATATTATTATTATTTATTATTATTATTGTTATTATTATTATTGATGTTGTTACTTTTGATGTTTTATAGATAGCTGGCTGGATAGATGGATGGATGGATGGATGTTTAAAGCCAGTACTCTTCCACTGTCACCTTAGATCGACTGATTTAACTCTGTGGGAAATACTTCTCAGCACAGCTGCATAAGTGTAGACATCAATAATTGCAATTCAGCGTGGAGGCCTCCTCTCATGATCCAGGCTGGATCGAAGACAGCACTGTGCCTTCTGCTATTTCTCTCGCCTGTAATTACCCACCACAAACTGGACTGCATGCGCAAAACTCTTAATGCCATCGAGTCCTTTGAACATGTCAGTCAAACCTGGGAAATCCAGAGGCCTCCGCCAAGCCCCATCAAAAGAGCACGGCTTTTTTCATGTATAATAAAAGGAAAATCAAAGGGCTTTCCTTCCAAAACTCTGCGCCCATTACACAGTATATCTACAGCTACACAGTCTTTCATCCTACCACCGCGTAGAGGTAGGGCTCTTTCTTTCTCTCTCTCTCTCTCTCTCTCTCTCTCTCTCTCTCTCTCTTTCTCTCTCTCTCTCTCTCTCTCTCTCTCTCTCTCTCTCCCTATCTCTCTCTCTTTCCTCTCTTATGCATTTGATGTCTGTAATTTTTCTAATGAGACCATAGTTGTGGCAAACATATGGCGTAAAACCAAAAGCAGGTAGCAAAGATGCAGTGCCTGACACACACACACACACACACACACACACACACACGTACGCACGCACACACATACACACACATAAGAAGTCTGACTCAGCAAAGATGACCCACTGTGTCCACCCACCTTTGCAACGGTGTCCTAAATAAGCCGTCTTTGAAAGGAAATGAGCATTTCTGTGTTCTCCCCTCTAGGCGTTAGACATCTGTTTGATAGGGAGAAAGAGACTTGTAGGCATCAGCGAGTGACACTCTGATGTTGTCAGAGAGTTTGTAACATTAATATGGAGTAAACAGTTCGAGTTTTGGATTTTGCTGAATGGTGAAATGTTCACTCACTTACAGACGTAGCCCATATGCTGCATGTGTATTAGAAGTGCAGACCCACAAATTTATTCTCACCCACCCATATTTCACATCTGCCACCGTTTTGCTTACAGCTGACAGTTTCACTGCGCAGTCCCAGGCAATTTGTTTTGTGGTGTTTATTTGTAATAGAAATAAAATGTAAAAAAATGCAATTGTTGAGGTTTGCCTAATAACCTTTTTTGTATTAAAATTCCAACCCTATCACAAGCCTTGTAAAAAATCCCACCCTCGGATAGATGGTGGTATCCCACCCGCCATTTAATTTAGATACACGTCAGTCTGCAAATTGTTGCAAGATGTCAATGTGAGATATGGCGATGCGGGTAATTCATCTTGCCGGCTTTTTAGGTGGCATATGAATAAGAGAGATTTCCTCTTGTGTTGGGGACGTGCGTGGATTCGTGTGTGTGTGTGTGTGTGTGTGTGTAAGTTAAACCTCTCACAAATGTTAATCTGTGAATTCCCAGGGATCGGTGCCTCTCCAGCAGAGCTGTAGACACAGAGACACAGGAAGGTGGCAGCGAGCCTGGAACTGCCTCCAAAAAGCCTCTGATTAAGCGAAAATCAGACACTGCTGTGATGCGCTTCCTGTTTGCTTTGAATGAAGTTCGCTTGCAGCAGTTGATTTCCTGCGCTGGCATTTTTTTTTGTCTCCTCTCCCCCCTTCAGTTTTTGAATAATGTTTATGTTTCTAGAGATATCCTCAGGCAGCACACCCATGTAAGCCATAAATCTTTGATACGACAGAGGATAGAAGACGCCATAAAATATGAAAGGAGAGAGGTTGATATTGCTACCAGTTTTGCTACACATTGTGGCTTCAGAGCCACAGGATGCTGATAACCACATTATATCATGCTCCAGCGCTGTCAATCACACACCGCCTTCCGAATACACGACGGTCAGGGCGGGAGAGATCATAATTGTATCTCTCAAAATGGGAAAAATACATATATATATATATATATAAATAATACTTCTAAAACAATGCAATACAATTCAAACAGTTATTGTATATTTTCACTTAGAAATATGCATATACTTTCATCTGTTTTTCTTTTAAAATGGCCTATAATATGTTTTAAGATTAATGAAATATTTCAAATATCTTAAAAAGAAAACAGTCTTTCCTGTCTCGCTGTTCATGTATGTATATATTTATCAAAAACAGTAACTGTGTATGTTCACTCACGACGAATATACTTTGCATACTTCTGTATTTTTTTCTTTTATATAAAATATTTTATATATCTTAAAAAAGATAACTTAAGAGTATATTCAAACCAAAAGTTCTTTCGTGTCTTGCTGTAAACTTGTCGTTTCATTCCAATAGTGAAAATACCAATCATTGTGTCTCCAAAATAATGATTTTAATTAAAAGGAAAATGTATCTTGTTTTCGTTTCTTTATTTATTTAGATTTAATTCCCTTTTTTCCCTCAGTTTAGCCATGACCAAGCAGTTCACACACACCAGCCAGGTCTCCCATGATCACACAGTTCTACCAGGCAAGGAGGGTTAAAGCTAATATGTGCTTCCCCCGAGACATGTTAAGCGTTATCTTTTCTTTCTGCCACTAACGCAGTGTCAGTGGACAACTCAGCTATAAAGGGAGTGATGGGAGGAGGAGGGCGACCCAGCCCACCCAGAGACGACGAGGCCAATTATGTTCTCTTGGCCACAGATGGCTATGGCATCGATGAGGAGCTAACTTTTAGACTAGGGGTCATCAATCTCAATCAACAAAGATACAACTTTGTTTATTTTCTAATCAAGCAGAAGTTCACCCAATTCCAGCTGTTTAAAAATTATTCTTAGTTTTTAGACAATGAACTGATTTGATGAGGTTCTGTTTGGTTGAAATGTAAAGGGATAATATTGTTGTCCCCTGACCTGGATAGCTGCAAAGCTCGTCCACACATTCTTAGTTTCTTAGATTCTATAGTTCATGTAATATGACTTTCTATTCATCCATTTGTCATGAAATACAAAATATACTCCAGCTGTGAAATAATGTAGAAATAAAAATAATGGTATTTCATAAATATATAAAGGCGAACCAGCTCCATATTAAAGTCTATGTATTTGAATGCAATGTCATTATAATACATATAAATAATGTATTATACCTTGGAAATGTTAACTACATAACACTCTTACATTATTTTACAATTGCACTAATTAAAACAGTGATGTTAAGAGCGGAGTGTGTGTGTGTTTGTGTGTGTGTGACTCTGTTTCATCCATCAGAATCAGGAGTGAAGCTGCTGGAATACAGACCATAGAAAAGCTGCTATACAAACACTACTGCACTCACAACACACACACACACACACACACACACAAACACACACAAACACTACTGCACTCACAACACACACACACACATACACACAAGCACTACTGCACTCACAACACGTATGGAGGCATTTCTTATTTTTTACACTGCAATAGCAACCTGTGCATTTTATACACACACACACACATGGCCGCAAATTGTACAAACAGTGAACAGAAAAATGACTGTGAATTTCCATGGCTGTATATGCATATATTTATTTATGGACTATCAATTCTCTTTTATCTCGACTAGTTCATCAAATCGATTTCTATCTTTGATGCACTTCTGTATCTTTTTTCAGTTTCCCTCCTTTGCCATGAGTGTAAATCTGCTCAAAAGGCAAAAGGCGAGTTATGAGCATAGAACAGAATCTTATCCTCCACACACAGATGAGGTTAGGCCTCTATCCATCCTTCATGACCTGTGGGCTCTGTCAGAATGAGCCTTGCCCCAGGCATGGAGCAGATGGCTGCGGATAAATACTTCTCTTGAGCCTGGTCCCAGAGACCTAAGGCATCAACCACACGCCGTCCCAGGGCACTGAAACTGTACATCACACGCGGCTGTGGAAGTCACTCAAATGCAAGTACAAACACTATATGGTGTAAGTGATATCTGCTCCATGTAGCTCATGAGCCCTGAGCCCTAGTGCAGAAAAGGAGGGAGATATAAATAAAATGAGCCACTGATTGCTCTTCGTTACCTGAAAATGTCAAAGTACACTTCTGTATATTCTGAATACACGTTATCAACACATCATGTCTCTAATAACTATGTTTTTCTCATTAATAATGTATCTCATGACTAAATAACTACTTGTGATGTATTCACTGTGGAGGGTGGACTGTCACACTAGTCCAGCACGGGGCAGAACAGGACAACACGGAGTGCAAAAAAGTAAGAGTGCAAGAAAAACACAGGTGCAACAAAACAACAGAACAGGATGACAGGAGGAGTTACAGTACTAGTGTGAGTAAATACAGTGTTACACATACTGTATTCTGGCATTAGAATCGTTAGGTGTGCAAAAATGCAAAGATTGAGGAAGACAGCAGTGAATAATTGTGCAAAAAAATAGCATTGATAGCAGCAACTCTGCAGTCTGTAATACTTAAAGGGTATTTACAGTGGCAGTTGGGTGGCTGCCAAGTTTTTGTTCATGACGGAACAGCTCAGTGTGTATGTGTATTTGTCACTGGGAGAAGGAAGCAGTTTGTTTCAGGAGTGTGTCTGTGTGGGAACTACAGTATTAGAGACAAAATAAAATAGAACCTCAGTTTTATTCTGCTATGATAAACCCTTAGCTCTGCTCTGAACTTTCCATTTTAGCAAGCACATCAACAAAAAAAAGTTTTAATTAACAAACCTCCTCAATGGACCTAATGAGAAGTGACATGCTGGTCTATATTTACATATTTACTCAACTGTAAGAACATTATGTCAAAAGCCTTCAGCGCAAATGTCATTAAAAAGTGGAAAGTTGAAATTACAACCATCTTCTTGAGCTACAAATTGAGCAAGAGAGCGGAGACGGTGGGTCAGCCAAATTTGTTCTCCTTTATTTGCTTGCAAGTTGAAATAATCAGCCCATGGAAAACCAAGGCAGGGAATAATAGGAAAACAAGAACTTTATGGACCAGAGTCGGGTTGCAAATCTGTTGCCAGATGTTGAATAATTCAGCATGCGCTTCAGCATGCGGCGTGTCATTTTTGATCAAATTTGTCTCCAAAATCTACTTTTAGTGTGAGAAAAAGAGGAGGGTAGAGTCCAGCGGCGAAGGACGAGAAGCCTAAAAAAGAGAAAGGAGGAAAAGATGTATATTTCATCATCCCATCAAAGGCCATATGATCCTATTCCATTCATGTGGAATGAAAGAGCGGCTTTCGCAACAAACACAATATTATTATCCAAGTCTCAGAACTAATGTAAGATCAAAGAACGCCGGGCATCGAGCCATGTAGACTTTGGTGCCTCAACAAAGACGTACTCAGATGCGACCGCGAGGACTGACGAGGCCCTGTTGATCTAGTTTGCTCTGCATAATATTAACTGACCAGGGTTTTACTTGGCGGAGTGCACTGCAGCTAAAGGGTGTCTATTACCGTCCCTCAGGACACAGCCTTACTCCATCTGAGTCTGTCCTGATCAATGTGACGCCATAGAGAATCAATACTTCTTCACCATACAATCAAACAGCATTTGTGTAATTGCATTCAATTGACTTACAGTCATGTGCAAAAGTTTGTGTGCCCCTGATCAATTGAGATTTTGTTGATTTTCTAAGTACACATTTTCTCATGTCTGCACATTTCACTGCACAATTGCTGTTAATTTAGTGTTTGTTAACATACTAGACATACTAACATACTAACATACTAAATAATATGTTATAAAATGTGACCTGTGCAAACGTTCTGCCATGTTTTATATGTTATATAAGTAGATGAATATATAGAGGCTCATCACTACAATTAGCAGAAATTTGTCTCGTTTCTTTATTGTTATTTCCAAACTTTTGTCTTTTAATTACTCACGCCAGTATCATTTTGCTTTCTGTCACTTCTGTAATTACCATAAGAGCTGATAGGGTTCAATAGAATGGCTCCAATGACATTTGGCATGGGCGATGTGCCACAGATTTGTTTGGATCACACATGCAGTGGTGTGGCACCATGTGTTGCTGATGAATGAGTCTGCTCTCCCAGCATGTGACTGTAGCCACATGGCCTCCGTTTAAGTGTGATCTCACAGTGTGACTGCTGCTCGTTGCTTTGTCTTCATAACTTCTTAGATTTGACCCAAAAAGTGTGCCAACTGCATGTAATGGCTCTGCAGACACAATGAGTTTTACATAAAATTACGATTACGGTATTCAGGTTTGTCAGGTTGTGTTATTATGATTATTATGATGTTATCACTGCTTCTGTGTTTGTCATACGGTCGGCAATAAACCACTGGGTTTTTACTGTAACAGCAATAACAGATGCTGACTCACATCTGTAAAATTCATCAGCCGTGCAGTTGCTGAGGGACGCTAAAGAAACACTGAACCGTCTAAATCTCTGGCTTTCTGGAAGGGGAGCGCTGAAAGATTTAAAAAGTTTGAGGAATATTACGAATATTTTTATAGAAGCAAACTCTATGTATTTGCCACAAACTAAAACATAACCTTTGTTTCAAACACTTGCCACTTCAATTCAGCCAAAAGTAGCTTGGTGGAACTGTTAGAACTCAGTTAATTAAACTGATTTTTAAACCAGATGTCGCTTCCAACCTAAACACATAAGTACATTTGGGTGCAAGAGTTTGCATAGCCCTGGTGAATTTGCATGTTTTATTCAGTGAATATGAACATGTTCTCCACAAGCAACGAACCTAAACTTGACATTTCCCACCCAAATTGTAGAGCACAGTTTCGATACATTTCGATACAATGTATTGGTGGAAAAATTAAACAAATGTGAAATGCCATATTTATTTATTTCATTTATTATATACACTACAAGTCAAACGTTTTTGCACACCACAGGTTTTTACCACTCATCTATTTATTTACTTCAGATTTTTATTCTTGTTAAGCACTGGAAAGTTGTTAAGTGAGCAACTATAAATAAATATGTCAAATAAAACAAAATTTCCTTTATAAGATGAAAGAATCTGTAACAGTGCATCCCTGAAATCTTATTAACTGGTTGTGTGGTGACGCAGAGTCAAATTCTAGACTGTCCTTCAAATTTAAATGCACTCGTTAACTGTTTCATCCCACTGGCTGTCACTTAAAGTTTCACTTAATAATAAAATTATAATGACCTTAGGTGACTTCTTATAGGTGATGAACAAAAACAAAGGACAGTTTCTGCTGAATATAAAGTAAATGTAATTGTTAGAATAAAGAATATTGAGTATATTTTTAGCAAATGTTAAATGAGGTGAGAGGAACTACCAAACTGTGCGGGACACCAGCCTTCCAGGACTGGATTTAGGCACCGCTGATATGGACCTATGCAATTTTTAAATGATACATAATCCTTAGACTACACTTGGTCAATCGTGTATCTCTTGCGGACAAATTAGCGATTATCCAGCTGCGGGACAAGTCTAATGATCGCCTGGATGTCGTTTGCCAGAGGGAAAGGTATCAGTTCAGGCCACAGCTGAGATTATGACAAAGGGGCTGACAACAGATGGAGAGAAGGAGATAATGGAGTGGGAGAGGGGAAAGAGAGATCTAATATGCAGTTAATGAGTCTGCCAGGCATTCTCACCAAGAGGTGCAAAAGTGCTGAGAGTGGAGGAGAGCAGGGGAGCGAGGGAGAAGGGGGAGGTAGGAGGGGTTTGAGCCCCAGAGGCTCGTCTATGAGGCAGCGGCAGGTAGCTACAAAGCCATTCCAAAAAAAAATTAAAATTAAACATCACAAAGGCACAGGAAGTCTTTGGAACTGGTGTGATTAATCTGGATTAGCTGCGTTTCCTCCTTTTCCAAAGACTACATTCCTCTATGTTCGCTCGAATGCCTTCAGGATGTCGCACGCTACAATATCAGTTGGCCTTGCTCAGTTCAATGGCGCTCAAGAAATGCATTGTTTCAGTTGTTTAAGCTGTCAAAACAGAATGTACATGGGCACATGTGTACAAGGAAACAATATGAGCATGGTGCGCTGGAAACAGCACTACCATTCCTGTCAGGCCTTTTTGCTTGTGTATTTACGGAAAATTCACAGCCAATTCCCCTCAAAGTGGGTCATCTACTGTTCAGGCCTGCCATTCGGAGACCTCTGTCTTGTATGCTGGCAAAACAACAAAAATGTTGCAATTACCTTTCCCCTTGTGTGTGTCCAGCTCGTTTCGAAGCTCCCCGGCTCTCAAGGCCTGCTCCCCTGCTCCTCCATCAAGGGTTCACTCAGTACAAAACACACACTACAATCTTCCTCTGCACTCCTGTGAGAGGTTGGTAAAGAAACATTTTCACATCATGTCAGATCTCCCCTCATGGACTCTTCGAGGGTTTTGACAGACAACGCTGAAGTCAGATCCTCTCTGGAGGAAGTCAAAATGCCCTGACATTGTCCTGTCGCTTCCTTTGTGCATGTGTTTGTATGCTTGCATGATGTGTTGGACAGAATGCATTCCGGGTTTAGCAACATGATACAGTCTTTAAAAAAAAGGGAGTCAAAATGTTCCGCGGAGTCACGCCATAAAACAGGCTCTCTAGTCTTATCTAGGAAGGGCTGATGTGGCTGAAGGTTCTCATTCTAGTTAAGCAAAGGAACCCCCGATTCCATTTGTTTTCATCTTGAAACAAGTGATTAGTTACACCAAGTTTCTTCCTACTTTAAAATAAAGTTCTGCAGCCACACTGATTCTTTGAGGATAACATTGGTAACCTCCACCTCCACCTTAGTAGAACCACTTTGGTTTCCTAAAGAACTTTTCAAGGGCTAGTTCTTTAAAGAATGAGTGAATAATGTGAATTTAAGGAACCTTTTGAAAGACTCCATGAATGTGAAAGATCTATAACAAAAAGATTGTTACTGCAGGTGGAATGAAAATCAACTTGGGTATTTTTAATAACTAGAAAAAATCAAATATATCCTACTTGAAACCCTGTTATCAGAATAAGTTACATACAGATTGTTCTGACCATGTATTAAGCTGCTAATGAGCAGTGAGAGGTGAGAGGGGGTGGGGGGTGCAAACCTCTCCATAAAGTTGGCCATGTCTAGATAAAAAAAAAGCACTTCTGGTTTTGTAAATCATATACATCAATAAAACCTTGCTTTTTATGACTAATGGTTAAAGGGTTATGATAATATAGCTTTTCCTAGAATAATACATACAAAGCTAAGAACCTTCAAAAACTATTTCGAAGATATAAAGCTCCTCATGTTGAACATCTTATCTCTCATATGCTCATTACTAACATCCTCTGTGTGTCTGACACAATCATTATCTGATCTCATGGATGTTTCCTTTGATTCTGACCTTTTAATTATGTCCAACTTGTTTTCTAAATTAACTATCCAGCGTGGCCCAGAGGAAGAGGGCTCAACTTTTGAGTCTTCATCCCCCTCAGTGTTTCTTTTCCATCCTCTTAGGGATTTCTTACTTTTGAGTCTTGATTCCTCTCACTGTTTCTCCATTATCCTCTTAGGGATTTTCCACTTTGAGTCTTGGTTCCTCTCAGCATGTCTTCCTCATACACTTAGAGTTTCTCTGTTTGAGGGTCGGTTCCTGTTTCCTTCTCACGCTCTAAGGGAGTTTTTCCTTTCTGTTCTGGTTCCTCTCAGTGTTTTTTCAGTGTATCTCATCCTCTGAGGGCGTTTTCCTTCTGAGCCGCCATCTCCTTCGGCTGGATCATTAGGGAGACCCGCATTTCTAGAAAGCTGCTTCTCCCTGTGTTTTAGAAATGAATCTATGAATACATTGAATTAAACTGAAGTTTTACACCATATGTGTAAATCTCGCTCTCATGATTTCAATAGATATGCAGTGGTCGTACTGTGGACATCATGGCTGAAAATACAAAGTGCTCCAATGGGAGACAGCTGACAGATCTATGATTATGGCGCACTATTACAATTTTCAAATTATTATTTACTGCAACTAGATTAAAAAGGGGCTCCTGCCTGGACTATGTCTCTGAAATGAGAAATTGCCTAACTGTAATTTACATTTTGATTGGGGGTATGGAGATGAGCTGTCTGTGAATTCTCCACACTTACCTGTATGATATGTCTTCAGAAGTGCACAAAAGAAATTAATAGCTCAACGTGATGGGAGACAGGAGTGATGAATGTGCCATCGGAAAATGTCTCTTCATTCTAACGGCTGAATTGGATGGTGAAATCCTGTTACACTCCACAATATCTTTCTTCAGGCACAAGAAGCAACAGAATGCCCGGAATGCCCATTGACTTCAGAAATCTTCAGGAAAGTATATAGAGAATGAAACTCACACTATTTTCCCCCATCTCTCTCTCTCTTTTAAACCAAACTCCTTTTTCCTCTCCTTGTGCCATTGTTTTCCCAGTTGTCAACATTACTTTGACCCATATTTCTCTCTCTAAGCAAAAATCCAATATCTTTCAATTTTGTACGCAGGCTCCGCAAACAAAGGCCCTAATCCTGTTCATATATCTTTGTGTTTCTGCGGATGGATGTATGGCCGTATTGATTCTCAGACGTTGATATTAATCAGATAGACTATATTAATAACTGTTGTCGGAGAGGAGAGAGGCTTCTTGGAGAACAAACGCTCGTTTCTTTGAAGTTGGCACGATAGCAAACAATTTGCTTGCTTACATATTTTGCCAAAGAGCAGCTCTAGGAGATACCAGTGCAGTGGAATATATATCGAGCCGCTTGATTATGCATGCAGGGCTGGTGAATGAATAATGTGGACTGCTTTGCTCTCTGTATTTTTCTGATCTAGAGTGCTCCTGATGGAAACTCATCTGTCACTAGAAAGGAGGAAATACAAATCACTTTGCCCTTTCGCACATCACATCTAATGCGTCAGGTTATTAGAACAATGCGGCCTTTCTGGATGCATCTCCATCAAAAAGATAAGACATGATTCTAATATATGTTTCGACTGAGCTGAGAATTCCGGAACAGAATTCCCTCAAAATCTCGTTCGAGGCCTTGAAGGTTTAAAGCGTGACAGAAACGGAATGATTAGGAAGCAAAATCTCACATCGTTTCCACTGATTTTTGCAGAGTTTACAGACTTTGGATCATCACTAACGTTAGTTTGTGTGTGAGTGCATGGAGGAGAAGGTCTGGGTTGGCTGAGGTGAAGCTCTGCTGTCTCGCTGAGAAACAGGCCACAGATTGGTGTTACTATGCTGCATATTTCCAGTTGCCCTAAATTTGCCTCAGCGCTGCTGCTTAATTCTGTTCCCCGGGTTATGAATGTTTTCTAGGGCATTCGGAGTGATAGTGGAGGAGTGGGGGGGGTGTGAAAGAGAGTGAGAGTGAGAGAGAGAGAAAGAGAGTCACAGAGAAGGAGAGGAAGAGCAAGTGGTCTTCTGACAGATCCCATATTCATGTCTGTTTTTTTTGCATAATCATAGACAAAAAATGCCCTGACTCTGTGGGAAAAGCGGACAAAACAAGCCCCTGTGTGGGTGTGTTTGCGTTTTCTTGTGCGTTTGACTGTGTGTATGTATGTGTGTGTGTGTGTGTGGGTCTGTGTAGATGCTTGTATTTACATGCGCATACACTACCTTCAGCTTCAGCAAACATCACAGATAACTGCAGCTTAGTTGTGTGCTTAGAGCCCAGATCGTGTGTACAGCGCACTGCAGCCCCAGCAGCTCATTGCATAGTCTGGAGACTGCCCACAAATATGCAGCCCAGACTCGTAAGTGTCCCCAGAGTGTTTGCTGTGTTAGTTGAGTTACCCTGCAATTTAGAGCCACTCTGTTTAGATAGCCCTTGCTGCCATTGTGACAATCCTATTAAGAAAACAGCACACTGTTAGTGTGACGCAAATTGGCTGAAAGTGGGCTGGCAGAAGTCCAGCCACGACTCAAGGTGAAGGCACAAATACGCAGCCTTAAGTGAACATCCAGTCTGCGGATCAATACTGGCATGTGTGAGGCAGAGGGAGGGCATGGTGGAATATGGGGCCGTGTGTTTGTGTGTGAGAAAGAGTTTTGTATTAAGTGTTTTTTGGTGATGGAATGTATGCATAAAGTACAGCCAGGGGAACATGTGTGTGTGTGTGTGTGTGTGTGAGAGAGAGAGAGAGAGAGAGAGAGAGAGAGAGAGAGAGAGAGAGAGAGAGAG
>JBBPCY010000019.1:4668764-4695073 GCA_037974405.1 Brachyalestes nurse | reverse complement strand
TCTGCTGCCGTGTCTCTCGCCTTGTTGTTGTCTGTGTTTACCTTTCACTCTAAGCGGCAACGGTACCGCCCCTTTTACGAAGGGACTGCAATAATTGCAATAAAAGTCTCAGAACGTGTGTCAACGTCAGCCAATCAGAGGCAGAGACTGCATTGCCTACACAAGTGGGCACAGAGAGAGGAAAGAAACACTATATATATATAGTTGAATATATATCAACTTAACTTTAAGCAGACTCCTGTAATTCATGTCTCATTTAATAATATAAACTGTTACCTATGCTACAGCTTCATCATCACAGAGCCCAATGAACATGTGGAAATATTCATTCAATCATCCATTCTTCTTCATATTTTGTCCATAGCCAGGTTACAATAAAGACCATTTAATTACAAAAGTAGAGCGTCTCGTTTATTCAGCACTCTCTACATTGTTCCTTCATTTTTTGCTTGAACTGAGACTTTGAGTAGTTGGACCCTTTTGCACAGCACTTTTTCTTTTTAGCAGAAAATTAAGAGGCCACTCTGTTCCCCTGTATTCGCCCCAGTGGGTGGCAGCCTAATAGTTTAGCTCCACCAGCAGAGCCTATTCAAATACATTTGTCCATGTGTTAAATTAGATTAGGCATGAGTGCCACTATTAATTTTCTGTGATAGCTATGTATATAATCAATAAATTATGCAGCTTTTTAATTTCACTTTATATTGTTTTATGATTAATTTTATCAGCCCTTGGATTAACATTGGGCCCTGAAGCAGAAATGTGGGGCCTCAGCACTTTTGGAGGAAAAAGCAGGGCTTTTTCACACAGCATGTGGCACAAAGCGCCGTGTAGCATGGAGGGAATTTCTGGGGAAGAGACTGGAACGCACACCATTAGCACAGACATAAGAGATTCTGGTCGACATCGGATCTCACTTCAGCAATCTTTTTTATGGCAGTTTTATATGTTTTAGCTGAGTGCTTTGTGCTTTCTTATTTGCTCTTATTATCAAATATACTGTGATATCAAAGCCCCAAAACGCCAGTTACTTCAGGGAACTTGCTCTTTGCACCATATGTGCAATTTTAAAACAAATGATCCAATATAAAAGGTCCCCAATTACTTTAAATAAAGTCACTGCACATTATTGCATTAAATTGAATGCAATAAAATAACAATTAAGAGAGTGGCTTCCTTCTCTTGTAAAGCTGCATTGAAGACACATTGAAGGTTTCATTTTAACAAGTAGGATTTTTTTTTATCACTTTGTCTAATTCATATGTAATAAAATGAACAGTTCTTTTCATGCACTTATTACATACACTGCAAAAAAAATCTTAGCAACTAAAATGTCAATTTTAAGGCAATGCATCCTTTTTTCCCCTTTCATATTTATTTATTTATTTATTTACTTACTTATTTATTTCTGTCGTTTTGGCCGAACATATGCATTTAATTCAAGATATGTTTTCTTGAGGTGCTGATCTTCGATAATAGTTCTGCTTATCTAAATAAATGCTGAAACCCGGAGACACCGTTTGCCCCTAGTCGGTCTACACAGCTTCTCATGTTAGATAAGTCTAGTGTTGGACTTCTGGCAAAGACATTAAAGGTCATGGTCCCCTCTCCAGCAATAAATACTTTCCGCTGTGTGTGTGACAATGAACCTATGAGTGCCCCTATGTAAATCTCACAAATTTAAATGATTCGTATCCCGTTCTCTGTCAGAAAGGAGATATGTTCAGATAGCTATATTAAGTGCTATATTAAGTTCATATCAATATCGTTTGGTGGGGGAACTGAGTGGGAAAGGGAGATGGAGTGTATATGTGGCCTTTGTTTTCTCTATGGAGGTGTAATCCATGACATGATTAATGTCTGTGTGCCTGAGACAAACCTTGGGGATTTTATGTGTGTGTGTGTGTGTGTGTGTGTGTGAGAGGGAGAGAGGTGATGGGGAGAGCGTGTGCATGTGGTGACTGGTGAAGATCCTATTTGGCCAAGGTTTTCCATCAGGTTGAAGTTAATAAGATGAAATCAATAACCATTTACACCTTCTTCCTCATTTCCAGCATAGTTTAATGTATGAATTCAGTACTTAACCGTACTTACGCTCAGAGAAATTAAGATTCACACTTGATCTATCCCCAAATAGCTTCTTTTTTCTGAAATGCATGCACTCAGTATGTGGTGTTATCTTAAGTTCATATTACTATCCCTCACACTGCAAAAAAAAAAGAATATCTTAAAATTAGTCAGAAAATCATTAGTACTGTATATTACACTTCAAACTTGGTTCCAGACTACCAGCAATATAGTCTTAATAAGAGACTAAAGGAGCTCCTGTGTTTAAATGCTGTTCAGAACAGAATCTTAGATGCTTATTTCACATATAAAATGTCATATTTACATAATCTCTTATTTCAAGATATATTATGTAACTCTTGTAAACCTCTGTTTCTGTTTTTTTTATGTTAGCATTAAAATGTAAGTAATACAGTTAAAAAAGTTTCTTAAAAGCCCTAATTAAATACATAAGATTTGGTATATAATCATAATAGCTTATTTGTAAACCGTGACCCATGTACCATGAAGCTTCAGTACGAATACATACACAATGTGCAATTCTTTCTCTGTATTTAACCCATTCACCAAGTAAAGCAGTGGGCAGTGAGGAACACAGCGGCCGGGGAGCAGTGTGTGGGGACGGTACCTTGCTCAAGGGAACCTCAGTGGTGCCACTAGCCATCCTGGGATTCGAACCCAAGACCTTTTAATTGCAGAGGCAACTTCCTAACCAGTAGGCCACAAGTTGCCCTGTGATCAGAAGCTCTGTTTATACATAACGACTGGTTATGCATGCACCGTTATAGATGGATTGTAGCAGTAAAAATATGTTTTCTTTTTCTTTAATTAAACGGGTGTTGATTGTTGATAGTTATAACTATAGTTATAAGCATGTCGTTAGTGTATTTACACGTAATAGAATGAACTGGTGTTTTTCCAACATTTTTCCGATATTCTGACATAGCGATTCATTACGAGTAAAAACTGTAGTTGATACATTCAATTTATTAAAAATCTACAAGTTGTTGCGTCTGTAAGTTACACTGTTGTATATAATGTTTATGTGTCACTGCACAGTTATGAGGGACAACGTAAAGTGGGGCCAGTGATGCTTTACGAATTTTGCAATCCTCTTTTTTTCCTACCGCAGACGGTCTTACAAATCCAAAGCGATTTGCTTAAATGTAATCCTAAGTTGCAACTAACAAAATAAATCCTGACACACACAGCTCCTGTACTGATGAACTATCAGCTGTGCTCGTAGTGTCAGCCTATCGCTCCTGTTTAATAGTATCAGTTAATTGATTGTCAGTGATATACTCCCTCAGTCAGAGGACGTTTGATGAGGCTGCAGGAAGGAGGGGCCGTATTGCCCATCTCAGCGCAGGGCTTAGTGCAGCCTAATGAGTGAGCACGACAAACTTAAAGGCCCAGGGAGAGGACGGGAGGTAATGGCACATGGAAGAGAGAGGGAAGTGAAAAAAACAAGACTTCAGAAAAGGAAATCTCAAGAGGAACAATCCAGGTTCCAGAAAACAAACACAAAAATAGTATTATGCATATTTGTTTGAATCAGTATTCTGAGTATACTGGTATTCTCACACTTCATTTCTGCTTTAAGTAGGCAGTACATTAGCTGATCCCTTTGTGTGACACAAATGGAAAATCTATCATTTGTGCACAGCTCCAACTGTGAAATGGAAAGTTTTTACTTGTTTTGGAGGGAGATACATCCAGAAGTGCTCTAAAGCCTCCAGTGAGCCTCGGGCTAACTTCGTCTTCATTCCAGTTCAGTGGTGTCATATTTTTACAATACAGTGTTGAACCATGGCTACTAGATATGTATGATAATAATCTTTTTGTCCAGCACCACTAAATGTTTTTTTTTTAATTGGACATTATATATTAAACATTAACATCTGGAGCTTGCAAATGATATTTCATTTTTTACTTGAAACTTCTAAAAGGTATTGGCATCTTTTTTATGTTGTATGCTGGAATTTGGGCTCATTCATTGTAAATGAATACATGATTTGTTGAATCCACGATCAGTGTTTTAGTACAAATTATTTCAGTATTGCATTTTAATGATGCAATTAAAAAAAAAAACAATGAACAAGAACTTGCAGAGGTGTTCTTAGAAATAATTAGGCCTCCTCTTAAAGCCTAGAAGGCTCTGAGTGCTCCTCATTGCTCAAATATATAATTAATTTGATCCAGTATAATCTAGCACATTCAAAATATGAATGACAAGCAAGCAAACTAAACACCAAGCAGCCTAAACCAATAGACATGGATTTTATTTATATTAGGGCGAACCATCCAAAGTCCTTGCTTGAGGGCTTAAGTCAGCCAGGGACATGATAGGGTCATGGATTTGCTATAAGCTCATTTTGCACTCATTTTAGTCCTAAATTGGTTCCATGCCTACAAGAAGCCTTAGAAAGGTCAAACCCAGGAATATACCTCAAGCTAAGGCTAGTCTGACATTAATAAAATTATCTGTAAACACAGTAAAAAGGTCAGAAAGATAAATCGTTATGCTCAGATCATGGAAAAACACTTTAGGAACTGCCACACCGTGTACATTTCTGAACGGTGTCCAGAAAGGTGCCTTCTGATACATTGATTGCATGTTCTAGATATTTGCATATTCATTAATTCCCCCTTTGGGCTTTATGCATAATTAATGAATGTGCTACATATGCATACAGCCTACAGGACAGAGGAGCAGAGGGTGGTCAGTAAGATCAGTCCTCTTTCTCTGTCCCTTTGTCCATTCATTGTTGATCCAAGTAAACAAAATAGTCAATTACACAGCCTCAACAGGTCTAAATCATCAGAGATCAGTTTATGTGGGTTTTGTAGTGTTTTCATGCTGATTTAAAATCTGTGTTTAGGTTTTTTTTCCCTAGCATGTACAGTTTTTGTGATGAAGTTATATATTGCATGATAGTTGGTATAATAAGCGTTTTTGAAGAAACAGTGGTAGCTGACTGACACTGATCATTATATCTATGCCACAGTGTGCGCCTTTCTGACTTCTCACTGAAAATATTGAAACAGTTACTTGATTGGTGCCTGTGGTTTAATAAAAACTGCATGCAAGTCTATTGCAAATCTAATATTACTCATAATTCAAAAAAGTTGATGTGACTGAAAAAAACTGAAAGCAGATCTGAAATCAGCATGAAAAACTGGTTTGGAAAAGTGTGTTGTGGTATCTGAAGTTTACAAAAAAATGTTTTTTTTTGTTGACCTGCATTATTAGTATTAGATCACTTTTAAAGAGCTGCATTTACTCCAGTGGTTGTTACCTTATAGTGTTAACTTGATTCTGTATTGTAAGAGTTGCCTTAAGGCTAAAGATTTCACTATTAGCAGAGCTTCTTTTCCTTCAGCATGATAAAGAGCAAGCCACCTGGCTACAGCACAAGCAATTAGTCATTAAAGCCGTTCCCTGCAGTAATAGTAGGCCTCGGATGTGTGTGACCCATACATGGTCACATTCCAGAGCTTTTATTTTAACATATGCCCATTACCATTGAGGATTCCATGCATTGTTTTGATAAACAGATGGCAGTGTTATGTGGCAGCAGTGACTTTGTTCTAGACTTCATTTCCAAATGCTGCTTACTTGTATTAATCCGACGCAGTCATTTTCATATGAAGTACATGCCTTATCAAGTGTAAGCTTACAATAGACTCTCTATGCTTCTTTATATTGACAGAGAATACTCTCTCGGTTCTCTTAGAGGCTCCATGAATTGCACTGTTTTGAGTTTATTCCTATTCAGTAACACAGCCAGCTCATGAAAAGCCCAATAATTACCTCATGAGTTGAATCCAGTGCGCAGGAAAGCACAAAGAGGCACAGGCCAGTGGGTGCATGTTTTATCTCCAGCTCAGATGCAGTCTACTTCACACCTACCCTGAAGAGGACGCTTCATAATCCACCTTGAAATTCTCATCAGTGTTTGCGGCTGAAGTGTACTTTATAGTCATCACATTTAGTCTTGTTTTGAAGGTAAAACTCAGACTAAAAAGTTTGCATTTTTTAAAGTTTGTTTGCATACGCCCTGAGGTCCTCTAGGACACTTATCTGTATACTAATGTCTATGCTAACACCCAGGATGGGATGTGTTCTTAGGCACAGTGCCTTGTCTGCAATTTGTTTGTTTTTATGATTTCTTTATAATCCCTACACCCTTATGTTTGCAGTAAAATGACTTTGCATGCCGTCCAGTAGGATATGAATGCCTTTGACATGCAGTGTTTCATTTAATTTTGCTTAGCATCTGTTTTTGTTTGTTTGTTTGCTTGCTTGCTTGCTTGTTTATTTGTTTGTTTGTTTGTTTTCTCTTTTTTCTTATCATTTCCCAAAAGGTCAGAGGCCTAAGAATTGCCTTCACACAGTAGTGATGGCTGAAATGCATCAGAAATGATTTTCTTCATTTAGTTAGCATCTGTTCTCGTTTTTTGAGGTGGAAAAGAACATCATTTGCTGGCCCAGCTTGCTGTAAACAAACCCCCCCAGTGGAAGGTGAAAAAAACACCTGAAAAATTCCTGTCTCCTTTGCTGAAAAGCTATTTAGGTCCAGCCCAGTGCCATGGCCGTCCCGCGTGGTGGAGCTAACTAAAACAAATGGGTCTTTATTTCCGCCCAGCGCTAGCTCAGCTAGCCAAGCTGAGGGCCTGTAAACAAGGCAGCAGGTTGCAGACGTCTCAAAACCACAGACAAAGATGTATTTCCTGCACAGACAGCAGAGTTCCCATCTATTCCAACGCACAAACAATAGTAGCAGAAAGGGATCGTCTCTCTGAGACTGGACTGGCTCGGAAACAATGCTAGTAGCACTGCTAAGGCTGCGAGATCATGACTTTTCGCTTCTGTTCCCAAGAAAGGACCATGTGAAACTGAGTTATTTTAATGCTTGATGATCCACACTGAAAACATTGTGTGCTCCATAATCACCAATGCCAGTTTAACAATAGTAGCCATTCAATTTATAGTTATAGAAATAAAGTGCAGCGTAATCACATTTTTGCATTGCTTTTCAACCAATTGATGGGTCCTTTTGTGTACTAAGGCCTTACCCATAGATGACAGAAAACATTAGACTATTGGAGACTATTCAGCTGTGGTTGTAAATCAGAGCATGTGGGCCATTCAGCCTCCTTGCATTAGTGGTGGCCATAAGGTAAAGTGGTCAAAGACAACCTGTTGGCATCCCCTCTTGTTCCCTCAGATCGTCCTCTTCCATCCGTTTGACTGTCCCCACTGCCTGGCTTACTACTATGTGGCTGAAGCGGCTGAAAGCTCAGCCCCCCGGCTTTGGAACTGACTTCCACCCGAGCTGAGAAATATCAATTCCTTCTCACCCTTTAAATCCGCACACGAAGCCCATTTATTAAAGCTTGCTTTCTCTCTTTGCACTGTTTAAATTTAATCTGTTTCTTAATCTTGTGTGTTATTGTGGTTGTATTGTTTGTTTGTACTTTGTTTTATTGTACCATGTCCATGTGTGCTAGAAAGGCACCTATAAATAAAATGTAATATTATTATTATTATTATTATTAAAAGTGCTTTTGCTGTGTGGTTAGATTCATCATATTTAATTTCTTTCATCCATTATTATAGTTAAATTATGCCTAAATATAGTCTCCAGCCAATGTCCAGTAGCATCCGATCTCCAGCCAGAAACTGGAGAGTAATAGTTTGAGGCACTTTTTATCAAGCCCATCGTCTCTCGTCCTTTGCCACATACTGTCGTTAATCATTCTCTCTCTGGCCAGAGTAACACTGAAATATCTATGGCCTTAATAACACACAGACCTTTAGGAAATCAACATGCACTTGGCCGATCTTATCCGAGGCGTGCTGTGGTTAGTGTGGGGAGATGCGCTGATAAGTAAGCCTCCATAAGTTAATTAACTTTTTATCTCATCATGCAATTGCAGAATTGTCAGTGTTCTGCTTTTAAGCGAGACAGAAACTCTATGGGGAAAAACAATAGCATCAACAATGGAGTCAATAAGTAAGGCGAAGGCTCGGCCATTTCGCAGGCGTGACATTAGCTGTAATTCAGCTGTGGTCGTAAATCAGTGCATGTGTGCCAAGGTTTATTCAACCTCCTTGGGTTAGTGGTGGCCCCAATGCAAAGTGCACAGTACCGGGGACTTAGCTCCTACTGCCGTACTGATAAGGGAGATTAATGGGGTTGTCGCACTGCTTGGCATATGATCAGTGCTTGAGCAACCCAAATGTGACTGCTATCGCAGCCATCTGTATCCCGGCAAAGCGCTGAAGTGGATAAAGTGAAAGGACAAGGAGACTCATAGAATAACACAGAGCAAACTGTATGAGGCATGAAAAAGCCCCTAGAAGGTGATGTCCGATGCCAGCTTTAAACGGCTGTTGAAGCAGCCTGCGAAATCAAACTAGTGGCGAAGTATGACGAGAGAAAGAGTCACGGTATATGGTAATTGCCAAATTTATATTCCACTGTCTTTTTTTTTTTGGTCTGTCAGGCATTTGCATGGAAATTACATCTCTTGCTGTTGGTGTGATCTGTGACTTGAAGTGCAGAGGTTCCACTATCACGGTGGTAATCTCTCTTCTCTGTGGCATTGAGACTGTGGGCTACTTATTTTCTCAACTCATATTTTTTTGCTCATCCCTGTTCTTCTATCTCAGGTGTTTTGCATCATGTCTGGAGCTATGGTCTACAGTTCTGTTTGGAAATGATACATGTGTGTGTTTATATTTTAATATATACAAAGGGCCAAAAAAAGACCAAAGGAAATGTTTTCCATGAATGTCCCTTTCATGGTAATTGCTAATATAAAGGGACATTCTGGGCTAAAAATAGGGTTCATGCCCTAATATGGTACTCCATAGCATAGCATTGTATCTCACAGCCTCATCAAGTTGACGTTATAACTTTTAATGGTTTTGTTCACCACAATTCTACAATCTGTGCGGTGTCACCTTTTAGTAGCTATTGATGTATGGGCTAATAATACAAAATACAAATAAAAAAGAAATAAATAAGCTGACTATTCCAACCAAAGTGGTGTTAACTTTATAGAAGTTCCTCCCATCTTCCAAGAAACATCATCAGATCTTTAGTTTTTAGTTCTACTACAAGGATTTTCTCAACAAACACAGCAGTGGTCAAATGTTTCACTTTTGGCTGTGGCCTCATTCTTCCACAATATTTTGCTTTGATCTGTGTTGGTACACGAATAGACTTTTTTCATTTTTTTAAAAATGTATTTCTCTAAAAATACCACTCGCCCTTTTCATTGTATGAGCATTTAATGATGAACCATGATCCACAAAAACTACTTGGAATAAAATCTTATTATAACAGTTGCATTAATAATGATCCTGTAAAGATATCATTTCAAATTTTGAGATGAACGATTTTTTTTCGCTGACGCGCTCCATAATCCGAGGAACTACATCGAAAGCACTTTTTCCTCTTGTCTTATCTTTACTACAACTGCAGACTCCTCAACTATTGTATCATCAGACTGAAGCCTTTGTTCATGGGGATAAGCCCAATCCACAGCAGTATTCATCTTAAGCACCGGGCTTCCCCCTTCACTCCCTTACAGCCCTTCACAATGGTGGGTCAGGGCCTGTTGGTTTGATAGAGTGCCAGTTAGCGGTGGTGTTATTAGCTGCTGTGAGGAGCAGCGTTGTGCCCTGAGTTACAGCCTGGTTTGGCTCTGCCGTTATCTCTGAGCTGGGCTTTGGCACTGTTGTAATTGAAGTGCCGGTTGTCGTAGTGATAACGGACTGCGTGGATACCACCAGGCTACCGGAGTCTTTCTCAGTGATTGATAGGCCCAGTCTCCACCCACTTTACAGCCGATGATGCTGTCAGCTCTCCCCTCGCTAACAAGCATCATTGCTGTGTCTCTGTTCGAGAGACAAGGCTATGCAGTCCGATATAGCTATTTAAGTGGGACCACTGGGTCATGAGTATTTAATTGAAACACTGTTCATAATGTGCTTAGAGGTTGCTGATAAGACCACCATGGTGCTCAGCCAAGCAATCAATAACTGAAAGGTTTATATAGACGAGTAACCCAAGGTTGCCATCCTCTTCTCAGCTTTAACAGTTTTTCTCTGTTAAACCAGGTTTAGATACTCAAACTATTTGAGCGCAGGCATTAACTTTATGATAAACAGACAGTGGTGTTAAACATAAGTTCTACATTAAATTAAGGAGTAAGTTGGCTAAGAAAGAAATCCTGCTTTATATAACGGGCCTCGGACATTTATTGTAGTTTGGCCATGGGCTTATTTAGAGTTCACACACATTCTTGATGTTTCTCAGCTGCCTCTGCAGTGCTTTGTTTGTGTGATGTGATGAGGTGTGATAAAATACCTTCAAAAGAAAAATGTTGCTATATTCTGTTTATGGATAATTTAGCAAGACCATTAGCTTGGTAAATTATCCATATAAATGGATCTTTGTTTATTTCATTTGTCACAGAATTTACACCAACAGCAGTTTACCAAGAACTTCATCATACGGGATCTCACAACACATGGATAGAAAGACTTTCCAAAGTAAAAGTCACAGTATCCTTTTGACCAAGACCAATGAAATACAGCACATTTTGAAAACCAATCACAGGGAAAATCTTGCTCACTGAGGGAACAATACAGTATTCAGTCTTTATTGCCATGTCTAGACAGTCATTGGCATTACTGTGTTTGACTTTAATGTCCTTGTGTCCTTGTCACTATAAAATACTGTCCCAGTTTTCTTGGAAACACATTTTTTTTCTTCATATTAAAACTATGAAAGTTTTAACATTTCACTTTGTTAATTACATTTCAATTAAATTATTTTTAAATTAGTCCACACAACGGGTAGCACTGTTGCCTCACACCTTCAGGGTTGGGGGTTTGAATCTGGGTCCATGTTCTTCTTGTGGTGGTGTGGAGATATGCGTGTCAGGTGAATAGGGGATTCTAAATTGACCGTGTGTGTGTGTGTGTGTGTGTGTGCGCACCCTGCGGTGGGTCGGCACCCCTGCCTCATGCCTGTAGACCCTCGGATAGGCTACGGGTACCCACAATCCCAGTAAGGATAAGTGCTTTCAGAAAATTGATGAATGAATATTATTCAATTACATTATTATTATTAAATGTATTATTAAATTGTAGTTGTGACTACTTAAACTGGAGACCAAAGTAATAAAAGTTTTTCATAAGCTCTAAAACAAAACTGTATTCATTTTGTCAGCTGGTACAGAAAGAGCTGATTTGTAAGTTGAAGCTTTAAAAGAAGCCTGAAAAAGAAAAACTGTAGTGACAGACATATTGAAACAAGTCAATGTTCCCTGAATAGGTTGCATGAAAGGCATTTTGAATTCTTAGGCCTTTTCCAGTAATGCATATTTAATGTGTGTTTATTGCACTACAGTACAATAATAGCAGAGGTACCTTAAAGGAGTGTGGGACGATGGGGTCATGGTGGGACAGTGCGGTCGTGGTGGGACGGTGTGGTCGTGTTAGGACGGTGCAATTGTGGTGGGATGTTGCAGTTGTGATGGGACGGTGCGGCCGTGGTGGGACGGTGCGGTCGTGGTGGGACGGTGCGGTCGTGGTGGGACGGTGCGGTCATGGTGGGACGGTGCGGTCGTGGTAGGGCGGTGAGAGTGTTGTTTAGGATGCCAAGGGCCCAGCATTGACAACACTATTCTTTTTCTTCTTCTTACTACTATTTCTACTACTATTATTATTATTATTATTATTATTGCTGTTGTTGTTGTTATTATTAATATCAGAAGAAAAACATGACCACATAGGAAAAATGGTTCAAAATTGTTTATTTTCAGAATGTTAATGGTTATTAAATGTAGAATGTTATCTATAAAAACTATAGGATAACCTTTATAGTTTGTCCTTTTCTTTATTGGTTGTTTCAGCAGCAGAGGGCGCGAGAATCGTTGTTTTCTAGCAGGTGCGCTTACCAGCGGAACAGATGGTGAACTGTCAGTAGATTTGACACGTTGTCATGGAAGAAGTTGGGATATCAACGAAGGAAAGAGAGGCAACAGAAAGCCGAGAGGGAGAAAAAGGGGCTGACAGTTAGTGGCCACTTTTTTCTATAGAGGGATACATATTTGTTCACATCCCCTGGTGCCCACTGACTACCTATTCGGCATTACTACTACCTGGAGAACCTGAAGTTTACTTACTGTGAAGTTTACTTACTGTGCCACTTCACTTTAATTTTCGGTTGATTAACATTATAACTATAAAAATTAAATGAGTGCACAAATAGAATGAGAACACCTAAAGATCTTTTCTTCTACAATTATGGTTATAAGAGTTTTATATAATATCTTATTCATCGGTATGACCTAAAATCAACAAACATTAATGAACACAGCTTTGATCTGACACGTCATACGCCTAGTGTGACAGTTGCCTTCTCGTATTTATCATCAACTTT
Source organism: Brachyalestes nurse (assembly GCA_037974405.1). Taxonomy (NCBI): domain Eukaryota; kingdom Metazoa; phylum Chordata; class Actinopteri; order Characiformes; family Alestidae; genus Brachyalestes; species Brachyalestes nurse. The sequence continues at coordinate 4,682,540 of JBBPCY010000019.1, read as the reverse complement.
TCTATTTGTGGCCAGAGCTAATTTTGTTTACTCTCATGATGACTGACATACTGTGTCTGCAACGTCTGATGAGGAGAAGCAAATGCTTGAAATCAGTTTTGATATGTATTGACGAGGATATGACTAAAAAAGACTATAAAATGGTGCTATAAAATTAACGTGTTTATAGAAATTCAATTTGCCACTTAACACTGTAACACCAGTCAGTCTGTGGTTGGACTTGTATTAAAGACAAAGTGATGTTTTCCTTCACCAAACCTCTCAAAAGCTTATCCATCTCAAGAATGAAAAAATACTGAAAAGAGAGTGAATAGAGTTCTCCATGATTTTGCACTAGAGATGGTACAAAACCACTTTTTGGCCAACACTGATACTATCCAATACATTTTCGGGAACATTTTACTATGGAGTGCTGTTCATAAGCCTACACAGCACTCATGATATCATTTATGATAATTGACATAAACCTGCATTAAGATTTTAATCCCTTATTCAAACAAGCATGGGCTGTTTGATGCAATTTAATCCCGTAAAGTGTTTTGGCAACCAACACTTGTTAAAATAAGCCTTTTTAAATGTTTTTATAGGTATATGTAGGTGTCATGTGGGCATTATGCTGCCCAAAAGTGTTGCTGTATTTTCTTTAACAAACTATAAAGCTCTAAAACATGCCATTTTAAATGAATCTAAAAGAAAACAACCCAAACACCACTATTCTGCAAGACTAAATATGCATAGAAAACATGACATTACATAATGTGAGCTTGTGCTGTTCCAGGCTAGATTTGCTACAGGACTGTTTCCCTATTTTCCCTCCAATATCCCCTCCAGCACTTCCTGCTGATATCGGACTAATGGCAATACCTGATACTGTATCAGTAGTATGTCTGTTTTTGCAAAATATTGAGAAAAAATGAATACAGTCATTTTCAAAGTCGACAGATGAGTACCTCATAACTGTACACCTTCAATTATGAGGTATAAAGATTTGATTGGCCATAACCTAACAGACCAAAATAACTCAAAAAAGACTTTTTTGTGCTCATAGCACTTTTGACGTGGACTCCTTCTATTCACTGCACCAGTTAACATGCCGCATCTTTAACTCCGGTGCACTCCGAGTCAGTGCGACTGCGAAGGACGGAGTGGAAGGAGAGATTCGGGTCCATGCTGAAGAGGAGCCTGCGGGAGAGACGTCAAGATGAGACGCGTCCCTCCGCTAATCTGCATGGCATTTATCAACTGGATTGCTCTAATGGTTATGTCAGCAGCTGAAAGAGGAGGGGCTGGAATCACCAGGCTTTCAGAGCACCACCATGACAGAGATGGAGAGCAGCGTAAAGATTAGTGATATCTCCAAATGAGACCTTGGGCCACATTAGAGAAGAGGAAATTGTAGCTCTTTAATCTACGCAGCATTTATCATATTACACTGATGGCCTCAACCACGCAAGACGGCTTGATGGTGCTCTCTGGCCTCAGAATTAGATGGAGGTTCGGTCCAGTCAGAGCTGCCCAGTGAGGCCCTTCAGCTGTTAGACAAGAGCGTTCGCACTCTGGGTCATGCTAGCTTTAGCCATAGCTTTTGAAAGTCGCACTGTAGCCAAATCCTTCAGAGACGTTCCATTACACGATAACATTTTCATTATATACCCCCTTTTTAACATTAATTTAGTTAGTTCAAAGATGTCACAAAGGAGGCATTAGCATCACATGTCCCCAGTATTTTAAAAGCTGCTGGCACTCGCTTGTTCTTGACACGTACTGCATTATATGGAACATTATATATGCATTATATTTTTTAACAAATTGATTCTCCCGAGAGGTCAGGGACGAGGGTAGACATTCTGACCGCCGAAAAGTGAGTTAGCATGCTCACACCACCTGCGTCCTAGCATTGTTTTTGGGCGCTGTCACACGGCCCTCTCTAGCTACTCCATCACAATGACCTTTCCCAGGCAACCACCCCCACACACAATGGTGTTTGGACTTTAAAAAGAGAAACACAGGAGGACCATAAGCAGATGGCCCTTTAATATTCCCTGATACAGCCTCTATGATAAAGGATGACCGGCGCTGGGCTCCCGCTTGTGGCGTGAGGACGGACGGGCGGAGCAACAGATGCAGAGTGGAATTGCTGAGTCACTGGGTTGCTTCTATGACTCGAGGTCACTTTTTTGTCTGGTGAATGTCAACCACAGCAGCATTCACTGAAACGACACGGTTCGGGGGCCTCTGTGCGTGAACTGCTGAAACCCGTTCTGTTGAGTAACCTGCATTTGTCCTCTCCTCCTGAGTTCAGCTCTGGCTTCACATAGAATGTGGCCCAATCTGTGGGCCTTCGCTCACAGTTGCAGTACTTTAACGATGACGACGTGTCTTGATGAACTTCTTGCCACACCATTTGTATGTGTCAGTTGTAAAGCAATTTCACGAATGCTTGAGTTAGAAGTTTCTCAAGGGGAAGTCTTTGTTTATTCGTGTTTGTTTTTCTGTTTTTCATTACAGGGAGATGGACCCAGCTGTGCAAGTTGCATTTATTTGAAATATTCAAGGGTTGGCAGTATCTCACCAATTTAGAATTAGACCCAGCTCGTTACCTCTTGTTGAGGAAGTAACTTCTGGACAAGGCAAGAGCAGAATGACAATGAAGGCTGGAGGTTGCAAGTTTGATACTGGCCGTTCCACTACCATCCCTGGCATAGCATGATGAGAGCCCTCCCTCCAACCCTGCCCGCCCCCCCAATTATTGAATGAAGTGCTAGTTAGAGCAGGCATCTGTTAACTGCTATAACCAAAATGACCAGTTTTGTATGAGTATCAGTTTGAAAAGATGGGTTGGTGCCTCACGTGTCTCAGAGGAAGCATTGTAGCATTGTATGCAACTAATTTTACTAAATTTTACATTTTAAATTTTAAATTAACCTTATTTAAGATTATAGTCTTTGGTTATTTGATTTGGCAGTTTTTTTCATCTCATTAGTTTACTTTTTGTTTTTACTTCTTTATGTTCTATATATATTCCTCATTTTTTAGTTTAATTGTTTTATTATATTATAATTATTCTATGTATCATTGGGTTTTGCTACTTTTCCCTCATTATACTCACTGCTAAACTGAAAATGAGGATCCCCTCAATGTGAAACTGAACTTTAATAAAGGATGATAATGATGATGATTATATGAGTAAACTGGGGAGAACATTAGGTAAAAATACAACAATAGCACGCAGTGCATTACTACTCATACAAAGCATGAAATGGTATTTGACTGGAAGTGGTGCCCCCTTGTGGAGACTTTTTAGCCTGCTAAACGTGAGTGAGTGTGTTTGTGAGTGAGAAAGTTACAGGTCATTTACGGTGAGATGCTTTGCACCTTAAAAAAGGGACGACTTTTTACAGCTTAATCCAGTGACACTGCTCTTACTCATTATAATTCTAAAGGACATTAGGTCATGAGATCTGGTTGAATCATCATGGTGAAAAATGAATGGTACTTTTCTATAATAAGAAGCAGTCTACCTCACTGACCTTTCTATTTTAAGGCCCGTGTGCCGACACTGACTCCTCATTTAAGGTCACTGAGCGTCTGTTCCTGCACACTTGGCTCAGTTTCCGACACGTCTCCTCAACTTTGGCTCTGTGCACTCACAGAACAGCATCCACCTCCATCTCCTCCATAGTCTGTGGCTCGGTATGACAGTGATCATGAGTGCCATCTCCCTTTACGCTGTAGTGCCCTTTTCTCTCTGTGCAGTTCAATTATGCATAGACCGACTCCTCACACGCATGCCTCAAAGGACCTCTGAAGTGAAATTCAAACAAGCATCTAATTATTACTACGCTGTCTGAAACGCGACTCTTTTTTATCTGCTGTGAGGTGTCGCTTAAGCCAGTAATAATCGATTAGAAAGGATTCAGAGAAGATCTAGATGCGCCACCATGTCTTGGGCCCTCAAGGAAAGACAATTTGGACAGGAGTTGAGGAGCAGTCCAAGAGATTCCGTAATGAAGAGGAATGTGTTTACCGAGTCTTACAATTTTATAGAGAGATAGCTTTATATCACAGAACAGAATAGAATAGAATTGAATCAAACTTAATAGAACTGAAATTACAAACAACCTTACTTGTCAGTCGTTATTGCCTTGGAGGTATGATTTCAAGCCTTTGATAGGTATTGAAACCAATTATGTGGAGGTTCTTTACATTTTAAAAAGAATCTTCACCAACTGATTAACATAAAAATACATATTTATTAAAACAGAGGTGCTTTGCTAAAGCAGAGGTGCTAACACAAAATATGACAAAAATATGACTGTGTGCAGGTCCCTAATGAATGATTTGAGAACCACTGCATTTAAGTTTCATTTATGTGGTTGTTTTTTAGAGCAGTGGTCTTCAGGGACCACCAGATGGTCCATATGGTTCCTTAATCCCGATATGTCAAGAACTGGGATCCAACAAAGATGTAAAATGTTTAGGAGTCCCTAAGGACAGCTTCAGAAGCACTGCTTTAGGGAACCAAAATGCATTTGAGAACCAAAAGTAATTAAGAGAACCAAATGGCTTTGTTTAAACTGAAGTAAAATTCTTCATAAAGCCAGAGAGAGAGAGAAAGAGAGGGAGAGATCACAAAAGAGAGAGAAAGAAAGACAATGAGACCGAAAGCGTCCAAGAAACAGAGAATGAGAGTTTGCATACAAGAGAAAGAGAATGAGAGAGTGCATGCGAGAGAGAGAGAGAGAGAGAGAGAGAGAGTGCAGTCAAGAAAGAGACAGAGAAAGAGAATGAGAGAGTGCATACAAGAGAGAGAGAACGAGAAAGAGAGAAAAAAAAAAGAATGGAAGCGAGTGCATTCAAGAGAGAGCAAGAACAAGAGAGTGGATGCGAGAGAAAGAGAATGAGAGAGAGTAATAGAGAGAGAGAAACAGGAGAGAGAAGCAGGAACACTTTGTGAGCAAATGATGGGATTTTAGATGACACCCTGCTCAAAATGACCTTGTTTATCCGTGGCGTTCACGGCTCTGTGTTTGGTTCTGCGTGTGCTTTCATTAATGTCACTCAGGCAAGCTGTGAAACACACTGAGGCAAATCATCATGTCTTGCTCTTGTCAATCCTGCAGCCTCATCTCCTTCTCTGCCACGCTGGCTCGCTCTGTTCTGTCTGTCTGTCTCTCTCTCTCTCTCTCTCTCTCTCTACGTCACTAAATCTACAGCACACTGCTGCCCTGCTGACCTTTGGATTGGTATATGAAAGCGTCAGGCAGGGAGAAGAGTGTGGTGAGAGTGTCAGAATCTGAGTGGTGTTGAAAGAGAAGAGAGAAAGAAAGACGGTGGAGATTAAGATTTGAGCAGAAGTGACAGACAAAGAGATTAAAATAAGTCAAGGCTAGCTTGTGCATGAATGAAAACACATACAGAAAGATCTTGAATGGAATGTGTGTAGCTTTCCAGAGCTGAAGTGGTGGGGGAACATGCTACATGGCCATAGTGGCTGTATTGGCTCTTCACTCTGTGTTCACTGATAAACGCTCTTCACTCTGTGTTCACTGATAAACGCTCTTCACTCTGTGTTCACTGAGAAACGCTCTTCACTCTGTGTTCACTGAGAAACGCTCTTCACTCTGTGTTCACTGAGAAACGCTCTTCACCCTGTGTTCACTGAGAAACGCTCTTCACCCTGTGTTCACTGAGAAACGCTCTTCACCCTGTGTTCACTGAAAAACTCCACACAGAATCAAACCCTTCTTGCTGTTGTTTTTGCCTAATGTAAGCATTAACTAATTCATAATATATTTTCTCCAGGTTTTGTTATTGCTAAGATTTTGTTATTGCAGTGTGGGTTACATAATTTCCTGAATCAGAGGACCAAAAAAGCCCCGAAAGACTGTCCACTTGGTTGGCATCTTGGCTTTTTATAAGCCATTAGTTCCCTTTATACAAGCCCAGAGTATGTTTGATGAAGTATAGGTTAGGCCCAATGAATAAAGCCCCACTGCATTTTCTTCTTTTTTTTCAAATGGCAATCTCATATATAATCTTACACATAAACCTAGTCTTGAGAATTGAAGTCTATGGACAGCTTGCTGATATCTACCACTAACAATTGTACACCCCTTTAAAACCCAGCCCTAAATGTAGTCCACACTGTCTGACTGTCTGAAGTACTGTTGTGTAGTTAATCTTTCCCTGAATATAGCTGCCAACCCTTTCCACATCATTTGTGCTCTGAATGACAGAGCTACACAGACACTAGTTACCCATCGTCAACTTCTATCATTTCATCTACTGAAGCCAAAATGTAGTTTAATTTAGAGGAATTACATTTCCTTTCCAAGTAGTAATGTTTATATATGACACATGTTTTCTCCACACATCTTTACTACATGTCCTACAACTACAACGTTTAATCTAATGTTTCTTATAAAATGTTTAATATACTAAGGGAATTATGTTACATGCATCTGCCAATGATGAGCTTGGAATGGTTTAGAAATTTCAGTCAATTCGTTCCCACAAACTGACGGCTCAAGAGACTTAAGAAAAATTCAGCTTAAATTGCTTAGGAAAACTAGCATTCTAACAAAAAAGATATGAGATATTTCTGGCCCAGAAAATAATAGTCATTCAAAACTGAAACGAGCCTTCTGAAAGTATGGACTGATGTATGAACCGAGGTTACACTCTACATGATTGGTTGTTAGTTTGGGACTCATGCTGCAATTTTACAGGCACACTTTCATGACACACCTCCGTTCTGTCATGCCGCCAATGTGGACAGCATCTCTCTGTGCTTAACGGCGGTTGGATTGTAAATAATAATGTCACATAGTGTCACAAGTTTGGACATGTTTATGCATTTTGTTAATGTTGATTTGGGCTTCTTTTTCGGACTGAATTGAATACTTCGTCCTCTCCTCTTTCTGTAATTAGTCTGAAAGTCTAAACCATCCAAAAAAGGCTTTTCATGTTGCAAATGAACCAAACCATGCTTCAGTTTTATCTGGACCAAGATTGCCTCTTTAGACCAGGCCAAATTTTGGTTCTTTGGCCCAAATCATGGTCTGAGCCACCTTTCACACCTGCTGTTTTAGTCTGGACCAAACCGATAAGTTTGTAGGTCCAGACCAGATGTGGTGTGTGATGTTGTTGAGGTCTCTGCTAAAACTCACAGGGAGACCTATGAAATGTCTGAGCACCAAGAGACTTAAGAAAAATTCTCCTTTGTGTTTCCATCTCATCTCATTGTTTTCTATGAGAAATTCCAAAGATCTCAGTGTTTTTATTTTACTTGTTTTACGATCCGTAACCCAAGTGTAGACACTCAAGGTTTGATTAATCCTTGTGTGCATGCACATGAAAGTATAATTCTTCTGACAAACAGCCAAGCCTGTTAAAAATGTGAAACCAATAGCCAAGCTAACGTAACATGACATGAAATCAATGGTAAACTATGACAAAAACTCCATAAATAATTTATAGCCTCTGGCTCAAATAACACAAAAAGTGGTTTTTATCAAAAAATTGTCCAGGCTAGTATTTATGCACATCTCTGTTTCCCAGTTATGCTCTCACTAACAAGATGACTGATTATTTTTAATTAAAGTTGGGACATCCGGTAATGCCACTGTCATGTTGAGCGGTACAGGCTAGTCCGTTCATATTTCAACAAGACAACCACCTCTTTCTGTACCACTCTATGGCCAAAAGTATGTGGACACCTGACCATTACACCTATAGCAGTTTGTTGGGACATCCCATTCTAAAACCAAGGGCATTAACATGGAGTTGCCCTTCCTGTCCACAAGATTTTAGAATGTGTCTGTGTCAGTCAAAAGAGCATTTGTGCGATCAGGCACTGCTATTGGATGAAAGAACCTGGCTCACAATCAATGTTTCAGTTCATTCCAAATGTGTTCACTTGGGTTGGCTCTGAAAAGGCCATTGGATTTCTTCCACACCAAATCATGTCTCTATGGATCTTGTTTTGTGCAGAGGGGGACAGTCATGCTGGAAATGAAAAGGGTCTGTTGCCACAAAGTTGAAAACATAAAACTGGCAAAAAAAATTGTACACTGTAGCATCAACATTATCTCTTCACTAGGTCTGATGGGACATGCCCAAAGCCTTAAAAACAGCCCCTGGCTATTATGCCTCCTCTACCAAACTTTACTTTTGGCACTATGTATTCTGGTAGGTAGCATTCTCCCAAACCCAGATTTATCCATCAAACTTACAATAAGTGAACCATCATTCCACAGTCATTCATCATGCCCGAGAATGTGTTTCCAATGATTCAGATGGTAGCATAAAATATGCCACTTGTGCTAATGCTTGGCATTGACTTTTTACACACTATCCACTTCATCACTCTGTGTCCTTACTCTGTGAGTTTGCGAGATCTACTGCTTAAAGGCTGAGCTGTTGTTGCTCCTAGATGCTTCTGTTTAACAATAATAGTTGGCTGGGGTAGATCTAGCAGGACATACATTTCTTGAACTGAATTAGCAAAGATGGCATCCTATGACAGAGCCATATTTAAAGTCACTGAGCTCTTCAGTACAACCTGTACTGCTATCAGTGTTTGTCTATTGAAATTGCATGACACTGTGCTCTGATTTTATACATCTACATAAATAGGGGCGGTGTCTATATACTTTTTGTTACACACAGTGTACCTCTTCATCATACTTCCAATCCTTTATGGTTGTCCCTTTTCAGCCTTTCCATTAAAAGTGCCTGGACTTGGCCAGGAGCAATACTGATTGGATTAAAGTATACCAAGCTGAACTGATCAACATTTTAAAATCTGCTCAGAGCCTAAACACATAGTCAGCCAAGCTTACATGTTATGTAGCCAAAATAAGCCAAAATAAGTCAAAATAGACCACCTGACCAATGAGAAAGCTTCCTGCAAAAGCTGGCAAATACAAGGGTGAGCGTCAGCAATTCCAGACTGTTGGAGGTAGGAGTGGGTGGAAGTAAACCTACACTACAGAATTACTGCCCTACCATCTGCCACATATTCTGCTATTCTGCTTCCAATTTTAAACCCATCAATATAAATCTATGGCATCTCCAGTAATATGAGCCATATACAGAAATTGGTATTTTCCTCCATTTTTTTAAAAAGACAGGAAAACAGAGTGTGCAGTAAAAGACTGATGAGTTTGAGTCTTTAGGGGAAGGCGAGTCTCTATGGGTTTTGGATTTCTGATCAGTGTATGTGTGCTGAGCAGGCTTCAGTGCTGGGCAGAGAGACAGGCGTGAGACGCCTCAGCGTCCAAAGCCAGGAAAAATGGCAGACAAAACAGAATGCTTTGGCAGGCTGGCGTTAACACTCACCAAGCTTCAAAAAGACAACAGCTGTTTGCTAAATCATCTGTAAAAGAAGCTATACCGCCCAAACTCTCTTTAAATACCACACGTTAATACCTCTCACATTTAATTGTTCGCAGAACAGCTGGTGGCTCCTTTTAATTAAGTGACGAGCTGGTTTCATTGTCTCGTGGTGCATTCAAGTGCAAGCCTCTCCATCCCAACAACTGCCACTGGAGGACAGCATTGCATTTTCCACCTAGCTGAATATGGCCTAATTTAAGACTGATTATAGCCCATAACTGTCTCATGATTGTACTAGTGCTCTGCAGAGCGCTGTTTTAAAGTTTGCTTTAATGACATCCCCCCTAGTTGAAATAAAAAATTTAAAAATGGAGGGACGCTCTGGACCATTGTGGGTGCTATGATGCAAATAAGTAGGCAGAGAGACTAATTGCAGGCTGTCTCTGTCATTTTAATTTGATCCAAACATGATCTAAACATAGCCTAACAGTTACAATAGTCCTGATGAAATGCATGCCTATAGTCTCAGTACACAACCCACCCCTGCGATCAGAAAGTCATGGATTTGAACAGGACTCCTAGTGGCACCTCTGAGGTACTCTTGAGTCCCAACACACTGCACCCCAGGTGCTGGGTTCCTGGCTGCCCGCTGCTTCAGTTAAATACAGAGGAAGAATTCCGTGCTGTTGACACTGTGTGTTGTGGTGTGTTCAGATATGACAAATGGTCACTTTGCATACACACATTATAAGCACAATAATCTTAGCTACAGAAATCTGAACTCATCTTGTGTTTTGTTAGGGTAACATTAAACCTTTCACAAGTACAGTGCCACCAGTGGGATTTGCCAGTGCTGATCCCTAGATTATACGTGTCCACTGGTGAGATCTAAGCACAGCTTTAGAACTCTGCAAGAATCGGCTTTAATTCAGCTCGTTCATAAAAATTGATCTGTTAATGTATCTTCCCACAGCATACACCCTATCTCTAAAACACAGCCAAAACATGGTGACAGTTGCAATACATGTTGATCAATATAAGTTAGCCTGTAAAAGCCTGTAAAGTCTTTACTGGTCACACACATGTAATGTGTTTCATGACTTTATGTTCCTTGTGTATTTTAAAGTCATGTACATCATACATTTTTGGAACATTTTTCAACCAACAATCATGACAAAAGCTGTTTGGGTAGCACGCTGTGAACTAAGTAATTTTATCGTTTCTTCATCAGAACGTCAAAATAACTTCCCTAATATTGTGCAAGTCCCTCTCATGCCACGAAAACAGCTCTAACCCATCGAGACATGGACTTTAAAAGACCTCTGATGGTGTTCTGTGGTATACAGCACTCAGACGTTAACAGAATGCCCTTTACATCCTGTAAGTTGTGAGTAGGGGTTGTGAGGTGCTTGATCATATTTAGATCAGGGGAATTTCACAGGTAAGACCTTTGTTATGTTCCATTCCTGAAGAATCTTTGCAGTGTGGCAGGGCACATTATAATGCTGAAGGAAACAACCGCCATTAAGGAGTTCCTGTTGGCAGGATGGGGTAAACTTGGTACACAGCAATGTTCAGATAGATGGTGCATGTCAAACATCCACCAGGATGCCAGGACCCAAGGTTTCCCAGCAGAACATTGCCCAGGGCGTCACTGCCTCTGCCAGCCTGCCATTTCTTTCCATACTGCATCCAGGGGCTGCCATGGGTACTCTGACAGGTCTTTGGCTACACTGCATGTTCTGACACCTTTGCATCTTTGCCATCATGAACACCTTGTGCTACAGTAGCTCTTCTGTGGGTTCGGACTAGACTACCAAGCCCTTATTTCCCACACGTGTCAAGTCTTGGGCATACATGACCCTTTGCCGATTCACTGGTTGTTCTTCCTTGGACCACTGCATGCCCAGAACACCTTACAAGACTGGCTGTTTTGAAGAAGCTCTGACCCAGTCGTCTAACTATCCCAACGTAGCCCTAATCAAAACTGCTCCGAACTTTACACTTGCACATTTGTCCTGCTTCCAACACATCAAGAAGTGACCATTTACTTGCTGCCTAATCTATCTCACCCCTTGACAAGTGCCACTGTAATGAGATAATCAATTATCAGTTGTTCACTTCACCTGTCATAGGTTTTACAGTTTTTTCTAAATGCTTAAACACTGACAGGTATTCTTGAAGCCCTCAGAAACCAAAGCCAATGCATTCACCAAATGTCAAACCATATGAATATTCTTTGCTTTACGATTTAACAGTCTTCTAGCAAAACTGTAAACACTGGTTGCTACATTTGCTTGCCAAGTGCCTTTCCACATTGACACTTCAGCTCTATAAATAGGCCACAGATAAACATTTGGTTTGGACAAAACCCGAGGCCAATATTGGACAGAGAGTAAGAGGGGTGATAACTAGAGAAGGAAGAAACAAAGGATGAGGAGGAGGAAGAGAACATCAAGGTGAAGAAGTGAGAGAAGGAGGAGGACGACAAGGATGTAGCAGTGAAGAAGTAAGAAGAGCTGAGGGACTAAATGAAGGAGATGAAGTATAAAGGGGGAGTTGGAGAGGATGGGGAACAGGAAGAGGAACACAATAACTTATGAAATCAGAGGGACTGGTTTAACATGGGATGACCATGAGAGAGACCGGGCAACAGGCTCTGCCAAATCTGAGCTGCTACAGTGTTACAGACATGATCTGGATATTTCAAAATGATGGTGAGTAACTCTAAGTGCTGTAGTCTTTCTGGTACAGCAATATGTACTGTACCTTCATGATGAGAAGGACCTAAAACTAAAACCATTTAAATATTTTAGAAGAGGTCTACTGTTTACTCCAGAGTGGGAGACCCGCACTTTTGGTCATTGCAAATAACTGCATCAGACTCAGAGAACTGCAAGAGCATGTCAGATTGCACCATGGAACTAGAAGCAGACATTGTGCCAACATTGATGTCCCAGGACAAAAATGTGCATGGCTATTAGTCAAAAAAGGTACTTCTCCATCATGCAATCTGCACACATCATCACATTCCTGGACACCTTCCACAACAGACTAATTCCTAATGACCAGGTCCCAGAGCAGCCCAGGTGCATTATCATATGGGACAACATTAGTTTCCACAGGACTGCTTTGGTCCACAATTAGATCTCAGGTCACCCACTTTTCATCACACTCAGTCTTTCCCCATACTGTCCATTCTTAAATCCACCCATGTACAGTATACACCTTCTACAGTGGAGGAGGCTTATGGAGACATCTATCAAGGGTCATGTCAGACCTGGATGTGGAACTCCAGGCTATATTTTCCATGCTGTTGAGCTCAAGACATTAACATTGTATGTGATGTGAATAAAGTCTTATTGCCAGACCTACAAATAAGGTGAAATGTATTTATATGTTAGGTTTGGAAGGCACATCTATACTTAACACGTTCGGATACTTGTGTATGTGTGTCTGTAGGTAGTTCCTAAGTAATGTTATGGTTGATTGGCCTGGTGAACCTCCAAGGAAACCGCTGTTCTGGTTAAGGTATTGTAACTTTCTTTAGCATGCAGGTATTATTAACAGGTTAATTAGTATCAAGATCATGATTCAGCAACTGCTTCACCAGTTTTTGCGTATTTGTGTGTGTGTAAAAGGGGGTGTGGGTATGTGCTCTATTGTAAAAAAGACTGTCCTGAGTTACTGTACTCAGAGTATCTCACTATATATGCCCTTTGAAACAAGCAATTAGAAAAATGAGCACAGGCGTGTATGACAAGTTTGCTGACTGCTGAAGTAGTAATACGCCACGCTCCCACCGCTTCCATCTGCAGTTACAGAGAGACAACTGTTCCAAACTTTCTCCAGCTTCAGATCTGTATCTGAGACTGGTCAGCCTGCGCTCCAACAAGAAAATTCAAAGCGTGACTGTGGGAGGAATCCTACTGCAGCCAGAGAAGAGAATCGCTGAAATAGAGGATAAGACTGGTAGACATCTTGCCTCATGCCTCTCTTTCTTTCTGTCTCACTGTATGTCTTTCTGTTTCTCTCTCGCTCTTTGTTTCTCTCCGTCTCTCTCTCTTTGTCCATCTCTCTTTCCCTCTCTTTCATTCTTTCTCCCTCTTATTCTCTCTCTGTCTCTCTCTCTCTTTCTTTCCATCTCTCTCTTTCTGTTCCCCCCTCTCTCTCTATCTTTCCATCTCTCTCTTTCTTTTCCTCTCTCTCTCTCTTTCAGATTCTCTCTTTCATTACCCAACTTTCTCTATCTCTCTCGTTCTCTCTTTCTCCCTCGCTTTCTATCCCTCTCTTTTACTCTGCCTCTGTATTTCTCACTTGCTCTCTTTCTCCATCTCTCTCTCTCTCTCTCTCTCTCTCTCTCTCTCTCTCTCTCTCTCTATCTATCTTTCTATCTCTCTTTCTCTTCCTCTCCCTTTCTCTCTCTCTCTTTTT
>JBBPCY010000019.1:4645337-4657837 GCA_037974405.1 Brachyalestes nurse | reverse complement strand
TTACCTTTTTTTAGCGATGCAATGGAGGTCATTTGTATGATGTACTGTATTGCTTAAGCAGCCATTCCTATAGCAAAATAACAAATCCATGCAGAGCTTTAAATACCATGCCACATTAAGTGTTAGTGCATTGTAGAGTGAATGTATTGTTCTACCACAATTACCACACTCCACAAAGACTGCGAAGCATATGGCTTTGATTTATGAGTTCACTTTTCAGACAACGCTTAGAGGGAGAGAGAATGAGAGAGAGAGTGTTTATTTGATATAAAGCGTGTATAGTAGGCCTGTTTTATTCACGCTGGGTCTGTATTGTCCCACCACTGTAAATGCGTGGTAAGGAGAAATTCAGAATTATGAGGAGGACCATACGCGCTTAATTAATGTGCTGCTCGTCAGCTAATTTGCGGCATGCATGTGAACATGGTCCATGTGAGACAAAAGTCCTGGTCCCTGTAGACCCATTGCTGAGATAATTAACATGCAGAGATCAGCCATTTTCTAGCCATATAATACGGTAGTAACCTCCATTTAATGTCCATATAGTTTTATTTTCTGAAGGCAGAAATAGCCGTGCCCATATAGTTTTATTTTCTGAAGAGAGGAAGAGCAAAGTCAACACTTTGAAGTTGCTTACGGTGAAATTCTGAGCGCGTTTGGAATTGATGGAAGTGTTTAAAATTGGCAGTGGTCACCAAAAGTAAGTGCAGTATTTCAGACTCAATTAACCACAGCATCTGAAGAGTAACTGAGCAGAAGTTCAAACCAACTGCACAAAGTAAAGGTAGGAAATAAAACGAGAGAGAGACCGATTTGGTTCAATTTCACTCCTCCAGAGACATTAACTGGTTATATTGTTATTTTTTATATTTACCACATTGATACTTATTTTTGTTATTATTATTATTATTATTATTATTATTATTATTATTATTATTATTATTATTATTATTATTGAATTAGCATTTTAATTAGAAATCAGCATTTAAAATTTGCTTTATAAAATGCATTCTTTGCATGATTGAAATAGTTGTTAATGATAGAAAGTCTTTTATAAAATGAGTGAATATATTATTGTGCAGTGTTTTTTTTAAGTCCTGGAACACTTTCATCATGGAACCCTTGTTTGCACTGTGCAATGAAAAAGAAGAATATCTACACTGGAAATTGCAAATTTGCTAAAGTCAAAATGTAAACAACAATGAATTAAACACATTTATGTGCAACTTCACATCAAAACTCAAAACTGTGGGGTGGTGTCCTAGTAGGTAGGATACCTGCCTCTGGACCAAGTAAGTAAGTAAAGCTTTATTGTCATCCCAGTCATATACATGTGGTACACAGTGCAACGAAATATCGTTCTCCTGAACCATAGGTGCAACATAGAACACAACAGAACAGCAGCACTCAGACACATCAACAGTGAGGGGAAAAAGGGGGGTTACAAGTTAATCTATATATTTATAAATATATCAAAGCTTACAAATACTTCACTTAAAAAATAAAATTCTATAAAATACTGCAGGGGGACACATTAGGGCGCCAATAACAATACAATACTGTATACAAGAGGTCATGGGTTCCTACCTTCAGCATACCACCGCTCATTTCGACGAGTTAGTGGCCAGACAGCAGACACACCCATCATATTAGAATGTTGATTTAAAAATTTTGGTGTCAAATAATCCCTGTGGGTGACTAGACCTGTATTTTAATTTAGATTAAAAGTCAGTTTGCGCGTTCAGCACCATTTGGCAGTGTTCAAAAGTAGTTAAAAGATAATCTATCTATGCGCATGCGCGACCGGGGTACCGCGCAAGGGCGGTGTTATTGTAATGGTTCCAGTGCCCATGGTAAGGTGCAATTTTTTGAATTTGGGTGCGTACCAATGTATTAATGTAGGTACTCATTAGAGTACTACAGCAAAAAAAAAATGCTCCGGTGAGACTGCCCCCTGTAGTTAGGGAATGGAAGTAGCTTTGGACAAACACTAACGTCCTTATAAGCAATAGAGGAAAAGTCATACAGCTCTCTTTTCTCCCCGTCATGGAGAAAAGAGTCTCTCCTCATTTGTTTATGGTCGTGTTTTGATGAAAGGCAGCTGGCTCCACTGCAGTATTTAAGGTGGAATGTCAGCAAAGTGCAGAGTGAAAAAAAAGAGGTGTTTATCAAAACGGAGCTCAGCCACTGGAGTGGATGACTTGGTTGATTTTAGTGTGAGCTCTGTGGTTTTGTCATTGCCTATCTCTCGCATTTCTTGCTGTAAGAATAAGATATTATTCGTTGTCATGTTTACTTAGCAGGTTTGTTATTTATAATGAACGTTGTTGTGGTTGTCATTGCCAGATGAGTAAGGTGAAGTGATAGGTTGCCATTATCGAGAAATACCAATCACAGACACCCAAATGAATTAAACGTGGTATGATGCTTTACATAATGAAAAAAATGTTATGATCAAACATCCCTGTATACAAACATTTCCATTTCATTTTCAGTAATGCTGTGCTAAACCTCATAACTCAAAATTTACTACTTCCTTTTCTTCAACATCTACATCCTAGAAGAATAAATGGAACGTCCCATTACAATACAAGGGGGATGTTCTACATGATTGAATCCACTGGAGGATGACTGCAGATGCAATATAAGCAAATATCATGTAAAACATATTTAGCATGTTTTTGTGTAGTTTGTGATCACATCTCATTCAGCTCATCAATAAGAGCACATCCCCTTTATTTAGGCTGGCTGTGTAACAGCAGGCGAAACACTAAAATATTCTGAGATCAGAAAGCATTAGGGAGCAACACTAGATGGCGACACTGCATATTATTATCAGGGGCAACATTGAAAATGCATTGCTAGCAGCAGGAATTTTGAGATGCCCTAAAGACTGGGTTTGTTATAAGTGTAAGTGTGTTGAGTGCAAGTATAAGTCTGAGTAAGTGCAGCCATGGATAATCTAGTGCTGAGCTTGTGATGATAGGCTGGAAAATCTAAAATGTTTGATGTTTGCCAGACATCTAAAGCACAAACTTTCACCTCTGAGCGTCACTGTCTGTGTTTTCATGCCACTTATTTCCCCTCAGGACTGCGAGTCCAGGTGAGCCGCAGGGCCAAGGAAGGATAAACGCCGGTTGTTGCAGTCTGTCTCCAACCCTGCTTGAGAAAACAGGACAAAAAAAGTGAAAACACAAATAAACACAACCTCCTAGGTAATGATTCCGAGTTATCTACACAGCAGGAAGCGATTATTAATCCAGACTGCCAGGCCAGATAGTAGGGCATGTTCAAGCCAACACTGAATTTGGACGAAGGTATGCATGTGTCTTTTGTTATGCTGGTTTTTTTCCCTGCTTCCATCTTGTCTCGCTTTATCTGTCTATTTCCCATGCTACGTTATTTGCTGTCTCTAGACCAAAATTACTCTTTAACACACACATTCTGCCCGCCCCCTCCTTATCTTGCTGAAAGTAATGCATTTCTGCTTCGGACCTGAGACTGCGATTCTCGCTGCGTGTTGGAATGCGCCGCATGGCCTTGGGAAGTGGAGGAAGCAAAACTATGAAATATTTATAAATATTTATACATCTTTTCTCGTCAAACTCACACATCCAGTGAGAATTTATGGTGGTTTCCTGGCAATATATACGCTACACTATGATGCCGGTGGGAATCAGGGTAATATACATTCATTTTTTATTTCGGTAGCCACGGTAAAAGAGTGAATGAGTGAAAGTATGATGCAAATGAATGAAGAATGATTGAAAAAAAGGAATGAATAAAACATACGTGAACACACATGAAACACACAGTACAGTGGAAGTCTAGTAGAAGGAAAAATATTGGCACTGGCTACCCCTGAACACTGGCTGGCCATCCTGGGTACCAAACCAAAGCTTTCTTTCATGTAAGTGACTGATTAGTGGTTAGTTCAATCTATGGAATTACAGTTTGACCATAACACCATCAGTATGAAGCAAAACCATGTTTAGCAAAACTGTTTGGTTCTAATGTTTTCTTCACTAGAATATGGACAAAAGTATTGGGACGCCTGTTCTTCTGGTTTTTGGCTAGGTCCCTATATGAACCCAGCTTGAGCTGCATTAGACAGTGCATTGTGAGCACCTAATTATATTAACACCTAAGTATATTAATTCATATAAAGGTTATGAATATTTATTTGTATTAATGATGCAGAAGCACCCAAAAACATCTTAGTGTTAAGTTCATTGTAGATGGACAGAGAGAGAAAAAGAGAGAGAGTATTCAGTGTGAAGCTCTCGCTACCATTTAGGAATCATCTCTGTGCCAAGATGGTTTCAGGAAACCCAGCCCTGATTATTTGAGTACTCCGGTTGGAATGAAAACCCCACAGCCACTCCAGACCTCTGTGGATAAGACTGGCCATTTATGCTACACTGTGTGCGTGTGTCTGTGTAAAAATATGCTTCTGTTGAGTGGACCTCAAACCCCCCTTACCCCACTCACACAGTCCAAGAGTCACGACTGAGTCACTGCATATTTCTAGGTTGTAGCGGGACTGTGAACAACTACCTGACATCCAGACCAAATCACCAGACCTTTGAATGCTTTAAGGAGGCTCATTTTAAACTCTGAATTTCAAGAAGTGCTGCAACATTCCACACCTGAATGAAATGCGTGGAATTCCAGAGGAGAAATAAAATCTATGAATGAACAAGCTTCTGAGATGTGTGAGGTTTGTGTGTGCCTCTGAATCACTAAATAAAATGTAGGATGAATGAACGAATGAATAAATGAATGAATAAATGAATAAATAAAAGCCTTTTAAATCACCTTTCTCTAAAAATACATTTATTTGAACCCATGCCATCCACAATATGATAATTAAACAAGGCACTTAGTATGCCAGTCACGCAGTGGCATTGTAATGGAGTTATTAGTATTCAGATGCTCTATTGAATGTCATTAAGGAACCAGGAAATGTGTTCTGGATCGAAAATGTGCTTCTGTTTTATATAGAATCTGTGCCCTTTGCCTGGGTTAAAATGTGGGTTGGCTGGGTTGAGGTGAAGCTTGAGCTGCCCCAGGCCTCCAGGCAACATAAGAGGGGCTGGGAAATGTGGCAATGAAGGAAAAGGCTTAGATAAGCTTCCCCCGGGTCCGTGGTGTACTGAGGCTAACTTTTTCACATGTCTCTCGCGTTCGCAGGGGCAGCCGCAGGGCACGTGTAGACCCTGACACTGAGTATCTAAGGTCTTTGAGGATGGTGTCATTTACATGTGTGCTCATGCTCATGCTTGGCTCTCTACCTGTTCCACATTGCAAATTAGTAAGGAGAGAATAAGCATTGCCATTAAAGAGTGAATACAAAAACCAGGCCCTTTCAGCCCCTGCGCCATAAAAGAGCACTTCAGCAGCTTCCAGCTAACTAACGCAGGGAAAAGTGAGGGTAATTGCCTCTGACCTGTTGTTAGTTCCCTGGGCGAGTGAGAGGCAGCTGACATTTTAACAGCATGCCAGTCCTATTTGAAAAATAATGAGCTGCATGTTGGCAGCAGTGGAAGATGAACTGCTGAAGTCGGGCGAGGAAGAATCCCACTTGTGAGCTCTAAACCAAACATGTTATTGGGACAGAAAATTTCAGGATACCGGAATGTGGAAATCATGCTGTGAAGGTTAGAACCCATCTCGTTTGGTTGCGAAAATGGTTCCTCTCTTTCGTGCTCTGAAGTGGGTCCTTGCTGTGCACCGCTGGCCCAGGACTTGTTTTTCTGACCTGGGAAATATCACTGGTGGATATTTCTGCAAAGGGCACGCACCAGACTACAGGATGTTGGGACATTCAGACACCACGGGACAATTATGCCGGATTCTCTGTTCCCTTGCTTTCACTCTGTTTTTGTTTTCCCTTATTCATCCTCTGTTATCGTTTTGTTCAGGATGCCCCAATGGAATGTCAAAGAGATGTTTTACAATCCCCAAGCGTGGTGTCAGGAGTTCCCTTGTACACTCTTGCTGCATTACGCCTCATCTTCTACATGCATGCATCCAGATGAAGCCCTCAGGCAGCTAGGGGTGACTTTGCCAAAAGCATCTTTATCCAGCAATGATTGTGAGACACTTAAGCAAGGACCACTTTGACCACTCTTTCTATTTGAGGTGGTCTTAACACTGGAATGAGTGTATACTTGATTTAACTCGAACACCTTTAGGCCCTGGAGGATGGAAGATCAATGGCTCCAACAATAAACATTATCACATACACACTGATGCCTGGATTGATGTTTGAGCAGGCTCAGCCCAGTCCCAGAGGCAATCCCTCCACCCTCTCTCTTTTTCCTCGAACCCAAAAACATCAATAGAAAGCCTGGCTTTGAAGCACGTTGCCCTGTTTCCGCCAAGAATGTGCTGTGAAAACCCGTTACTTTTATCCGTCCACATGTTTTAGACGTCCAGTTTCAAATGGCCTGACTGAAAACGGTTGTTCACAGCTGGTTAGTGTAAACACATAATCTCAGAAGGAATGCTGCCATACCTTGCTCACTGGTACACTCTGAACATTAACGAGTCGGTACAGAGCCAACTCAAACACCTAGCAGGCTGCTGACTTTGATAACAAACCAGGGAAATGTAATACTTTTAGTATTTGCACACTCTGAAAGGATTGCTGTAACCAGATCTTCTCTTTCTCTTCATTTAGAGAATATTTATCAAAGACAAAGCCCTTTGAGGAATCCACTCCCAAAGGGTTTATTTTCCATAAGAAGGACAAGTATGGACATGCTGAATAGTTATTCAGCATAAATCCATTTTCTGAACATCTATGTAGGCACTCAAGCTAATCCAGGAGTCCCATCCTGAATGAAAAGACTCCTACTAATGCTCCTATCAGTGTAATGTTGCTGTGAAATTGTTACACATAATTTGTACCTGATGAAGGGTTTCTGACATCCTTGTGTTTTCAACAACCACTTGCAACTCCTTCTGAATTGACACTGAGCATTCCTAGTGTCTCTCTGATGTCCCAAACACCACTTCAACAACAAAAAAGCCTAAATAAACAGCTTTATTATTCTGCACAATTAAATCTCCAGTAACAAATTTCCTTCTTAACGACTTTGGTTGTTTGCAGTTCACACCCATATAGGAAAAAGAAAGTGGGGACCTCGAGGAATTAACCAAAAAAGGAGGTGAAGCTAGTTAGTGCTGCTCACAAACTATGTCTGTGGGGAATAGGCTGCTGAAATGGGGCCAGAGAACACTATAGCATTGAGAAAACCCACTTCATTACTAAATAGAAACAGTCAAAGAGACCTAATGGGGTTTCATGACCAAGTTAATGCACTTTTTGTATGTAAGAGTTTTTTTTCTTTCATGGACTTGGCACCTAATTGAGGGGACCACTTGCAGCTAAATCATGAATACAAAGGACCTTTGTCTCCCAAGTTTCATTCATCTGAAAGGCAGAAATTTCCATTTTATGCCTATTTTAAAGAGTACATGTGTCTAATTATTATTATACAATGCCTTTCTTTTCTATGAATTTATTTGAGCAAATTATTTTCCTCGTTACAATCCTGAATGCATGAGACATGATTTGGTGAACCCAAGCCAGGCAACAGACATGCCACTTGTCCTTCTTGATCAAAGGAATGTATGCTCAGGACAGAACAAGGCACACTAGCAATCTAAGTGTCTCTGCAGATGGTGGTGTTGACTCTGGAAGCCAGTGCAGAGATCTGGCTTTGCTACAGTTACATGGTAACAGCTCTAGCACTAGGGCCATGTGGGATCTGCACTTAAAGAAAAAACAGAGAGTGAGTGCAGGAAAGGGGGAATAGTTTGGGAGAGATTTTTTTTTCACAGCCCATTGTAAGCAATCAGAGAGGCAAATAGAGAGCAAGAGTTAGGAGCAATAGGCAGTCCTCTCCTGAGAGACTTCGAGAGCAATGCTCAGTTCACTGACAACAATTCCATATCCACACAGACAGGAAAAGGGAGGATTTTCACACCGTTGCCTACTTTGGGGCCTCAGAAGTAGCCTGACATCCTCACGGGTATGCCTGCAACAGAGACAACTCAAAGGACTAAGCTTTAGCACTACGGATAAACCTTAAGAGCTACTTATGGACACTGAAATCTCCTTCTGTATGGCTATCTTGCACAATCTGGATCAGAGGTTTGGTAAAAAGAGATTATTTTTGTTCTAAAGGGGGGGGGGTGTATGGTTTTGTAAAACTTGTCATAAGGATTTGATGAATTTGTGCTTCCCATGTGAGTCTTGTGAAGATGCTGCTGGTCCTTCTTATGTCATGGTGGGTGTGGATGCTGCTGGGTGCTGTTGGGGTACAGTCACAAGCTATAGCTCAGGCTCAAGCTCCAGCTCAGGGCCAAGAATCCTCCTCAAACCCCTGGAGGCAGATGATCCAATGGGAGAACAATGGTCGCGTGTTCAGCCTCCTCAATAGTGGGGCTGAGTATGTCCCTGCTCGAGGACAGGAGCAGGACAGAAGCCACCGAGTTCTTTTAGCTGACAGCCCTCATCGCAGATCCAGAACACAGGGAGGAAATGTACGTAGACAGGCACCTTCTAGAGGTGCTTCAGAAACAGTCAGGGGTCAAGCCAGACACCCGTTTGGATTCGGGCAGGTGCCAGAAAACTGGCGTCAGGGTACAACTGGGACAGGTGAATCAAGTCGATTTCAGTCATCCTCCAGCACTCGTTACAGAACTCCCTCTGGTTCTTCTTCATCGTCTTCATCATCATCTTCTTCTTCTTCTTCTTTCAATGTGCCACCTTACCAGCAATACCCTTTCCAACAACAGCCACCCTACCCTATTCCATACGACCCTCAGGAACCACCATTCCGAGGAACAGGGTATTCAGCAGGCACTGGCGGAGGATTCACAGGAGGAGGCTATGCTGGTGGTGGTTATTCTGTTGGAAGCTATGGAGGAGGTGGATTTGCTGGAGGTGGACTGGCTCCTGTGCCTCCAAGATCAGACATTACAGATGATAGTTACCGCTACTATCCACCATATGGTCAGCAATATCCAGCCTTCCCGGCCCAACCTGCACAAGCTCCTTTCTCAGACGGTCTGGACCGCCGGTACACCCACAGCTTGTACAGTGAAGACACAGGAGGCCTCCCTGATACAGCTAATGCGGCAGGACCAGTCTCAGGTGGCGCTTCAGCTGGTGTTGGGACAGCAGGCCAACCTGCCCTTCAAAGTCCCCAGTATGAACAGTTTCCACCTTTTGGAAGGCCCCAGCCACTTCCTCCATTTATTCAGCAACCTGCACGCAACCCTCTCACTTCCAATGTCGCAGAGAACCCCAGTGTCAGCGTAGGAAGTGTCTACCGACCTCAACAAAGAGGTACAGTCCTCAATTTTTTGTTTATTCCAGCTTGCAGCACTGAACTCCAGCTTGTAGCACTGAGCTTCCAGGTGTATGTGCAAGGCAGAATAGTGGTTACAGTAAAAAAAATTGTCATCTCCCTAATTCCCAGCTCTTGTTATTGTGATGCATGACTAGATTATGTCTATATATTTTTTTCTGTACATGAAGAATCCCTTTTTTTGTATAGCTGTAGAAAGTTAACAGAGCTGCAATTCACTCACTCTGAGCTACGGTGTAATACTGTGTTTACCACACCACAGAGGACCTGAATTCTAATTCAGTTGCACAGCTGGTAGTAATGTGAAATGGATGCACGTGTGGAGCTAGCTTCAATCTCTCTCTCTCTCTCTCTCTCCCCCCTCTCTCGCTCTCTTTGAGGGAAAGGAAGTGAGGAAAAAAGAACAAGATCTAAAAAATGTAGCTCTCTTGCCATCTCTATGTGTTTCCTGGCAAGCATGACCCCTTTGGGTCGGACAAACTTAAAGCCCATGGGACTCAAACCGCACTGCCTGATTCAAAAGTTATTTGCTTGTGCAGCTGGGAATGGACATTATTTTTCTAGTAGAGTTTCCCTGTTTGTTTCTCCGTAATCCTCTGAACACTAAAATTCTGCCCTGACATCATACATTCCCCCATCCCCCCATTGCACTGTATTTCAATTTACAAACAAAGAACTGCAATTCATCTCCTTGCTATTGGCCAGGTTATTGAAACCAGGTGTTGTGCAATCTGTGAGGGTGTGCGCAGCATATGGACAGACATTCTTCATGAAATGCTCTCATTGTTTGAGGAGTTGGTAGTGGTTATGGCAATGACTTCATCAAGTCAAAGGGTGGGTAGTGGAAGGGAGAGGGGCTAGTTTACAGGGTGAATGATCCCAGTATGTGCAACGAAGGGTGGGGTGAAGTGCTTAGGGATTTAGGCAGTTGGGGGTGGGGAGGTTGGGGTGTGCGTATCTGTTGGGGGAGAGTGGTGGGAGTGTTACTCTAACATATGGATGGAAAGTCCCCACCACACATGGGGTCCATTGCTTCAGGAGAAAACAAGAAAAATCTGGTTCCAAAAGTGCAAAGCATGTATGTATAAATATGTCTAGGTGTGTGTGTGTGTGTGTGTGGTGTTGACTGGGAAGGGAGGTGACTCTGAGAGAGATCATGAGCCTTGTACACATTCGTAGCTGAAGCCAAAACATGTAAGCTTATTTCGTAATGTGAAACGTGCGTTGCACTTTTTTCTGTTGTTTTCCATGCAATCGATCTACTTAATTTTTAAAGAAACAGTCACGGGGCTGACGGAAAGGGGTGGACACCCTGTTTATGGGAAGTTACACAAGTAGGGAAAAATGTACATGGAGTTACACTGGACATGAAGAGATGATGTGATTGCAAACATATGGGAGTTTCTTTTGTTTCCATTTTGCTTGTCTGTCACATGCATATTGGCCTCCTGGCTGACTGCTGGCCAAAGCAATGCTGCATATCAGATATAACAGGAGAAAACCCACATGTTTAGCTCCTCACTGCATAAAACCCAAGGATTGCCATTAGCCCTCACATATCAGCACCATGACAAATTCCACACCTACCAACTTTAACCATCCTCCCTGCTTGTTTTATGGTTGTTTATCTGAGTAATGACTTCCAGGGTTGTCCTGTGATGCTGCATGGAAAATACTACTTACAACAATCAAGTGATCACATGCCACTAAATGAAACAACTGGAAAACAGCTTTTTTCATTGTGCACTTGCACTGGCTGCTTAGTGAAGATGTAAGGGCAGGCATTCCACTTTCTGTTTATGGATTTATTTACAGTAGAAGTTTGTGTAACTACCAGATGAAGTAGGTTTTGGAGCGTGCAGTGTTCAGTGTCCTTTTTTCATCAAGATGTATTAACGAATTCCTAATGCTATGGTCTCTTTCAGGGCACTGTTTTAGCTAAGTGTCCAGTGGAATAAGTACCGTGGCATAATCCCTTTGGGGCACATGGCATGGGGGAGTGGGGGGTTTCAAGGGCCTGTGGTGTTCAAGACTGCTCTGTGGAAACTGATACATCCTAATCATTTGGGGTAATGACAATAGATGATGATGGATAGGGTGGCTTACCTTCTATACAATTTAAAGTAAAGATGCTAATGACATTTTTTGGTTTGTTTTTATTGAAATCATAAGATCCCAGTTACGCCACTGTGAGTGTTTACACCACGTGGAGAGCCTAGGTTACAAAATCCTTCCAGATAATGTGTGCACATGAAATGACTGAATTAGTACATTCATATGATTAAGAAAGAGACAGAGTCTGAAGCAAAGTTTTGAAAATAAGGAGAAACATCCTTAGAGCTGAACAGAGGTCTCCTGCAGTATTTTCCTCAGAAACTAGTGTGTACTGTTATTTTAGCATTATAAAGCTTTAGATGTTAAGAAATAGTCAAATCTACTGTAGGCCGCAGAATGAAAACACCATGTATGTTTTCTTGTGTCTTAAAAGCACTTACTAACCGCACTTCACAACAGAAACAGTGTTTCAAATGCATTTGGTGTGCAATATTTTCCTTTTTTTTTGAGAATGAAGTGGGGGCAGAGGGAAGAGGCTTCCTCTGGAAAGCCACTGATTTTCACACTGCCACTACACTATTTACTAAACCTGACCCAGGAGGCTTCCTGAGGCCTAGAAGTCTGCTTCAGAGAGGGTCGACAAATAGGATGTGTACTCAGAGCTGAAAGAGCCAAAGCTGTCCTTTGAACCAGGCACTGCACACACTGTAAATAGTATACTTTACTACAAAGTATCAAATATATATATATATATATATATACATTGCTATTACTTAGAAGTAAATAACTTTTGAACCTGAATAAACAAGATGTATGCACTACTTTAAAAATGAAAAGTTTCTTTAAGCTAAAATTAAATTGTAGATGTGTTATTAATTTACTTTACAAACAAACTAAACTCAATTTAACAATGTAATCAGTTTAGAGGTCACTACCCCTGGGGGGTCGCAGAGAAATTGCAGAGGGGCGCACAAATGGGATAACTTGTGTAGTTTGAATTGTGGGGGGGGGGGGGGCTCATTAATGTTCTTATCTAAAAAAGGGGGGCCCTTCAGAGAA
>JBBPCY010000019.1:4608788-4619423 GCA_037974405.1 Brachyalestes nurse | reverse complement strand
GTTTCACTGTTGTATGTAAAATGTTGTGCTTCTTTGTTGAGCTGCTAATGGGCAATGAGGGACAAAAGGGCAAGAGTGACAAGCCTCTCTACAAAAACAGGCCGTTTGATTAATATTAAACAATTTTTAAAATTAGATGTGTAGAAAATGTTTTTCAGTTTCTTTAATTTTTTTCTACGTACAGGGGAAGGTATGCAATATATTGTCCCAGTTAATCAATGATATATCACATATGTGGCAGTGATCAAGCTGGAAAATAACACTGGAGTATTCCTTTAACCTCATTAATAGACAACTGGATGCCATTAAAACTAGCTGAATTATTCAAGTTATAGAAGTGACGAATGGAAGACTTAAACTAAATAGCACTGACTAAACATTTGGCAACAAAGTTGAGAGTAAATATTGCAAGAAAGTTAGAAGTTCTAAAGTTCGAGTGTGAGTTCTGCGTTGTGTACCTTAGTGAGGGCGATGAAGGACAGAGCAGCAACCGCCGTGAACATGATGGTGGGAATCAACATAATGATGGAGGCAAAGATGCTGGTTCCAAAAAAGCTAATGGTCCCTAACCAACCACTGGGAGAGCAGTGAAAAGAAGATTATTATTTTCATACAGTGTAAGAATAGACGCATTTGATAAAGAACAGATAAAACTCTAATACTAAAGGACATCATCTCTGTCCAGTCGCACGTGAAATGATTCAGCAAATGTGTATATTAAAGAAGCAGAAATATATCAGTGTCTTACCAGACGCCCCATCCTGGAATGCCGATGGCTTGGATAATGGTGATAATAACTTGGGCCATGAAGACAAAGAAGAAAGCCATGAAGTTGAAGGAGCTATCTGTCCTAGAGGGAGCAGACATTGGCAGGAAGGGTGAGAAGATGGCAGATAGGTGGTGGAAACTCTAATCTGTCCCAAATGTCAAACTCACAGGCCTTGTTTGCTGGCCTATAAATAAGAGCTCTCAAAACTGTCAAGTAGTGGACATTGTATGAGCTCCCATGACAATTGGTGTCAAATTGTTGAACCCAGAATACCCCCAAATCTTTTGCACCAGAAATAAATGATTCTTCATAAAAAGCAAAATATCCAGCACAAACAAGTGTCAAACTGCTTCATAATGTTCTAACTTAAAGAAAAGTTTTATGCAGTGTATTTATATAGTTTAGGACTACCCCTGGGGCCTTCTAGAGAAGACAAGGCTTAATGATTTATGGGAACTAAAACACTTGTGTGTGTGTGTGTGTGTGTGTTTTTAGAGTATTAAAGATTAAGAGACTCTCTTGATTAAGATTCAAGAGAGTCTATTGTCAACCCAGCCACATGCCCAAGTACACAGAGGGTTGGAATAGCGTTCTCTGAAGCAAATACTGTTCATAGACCAGGTCACAAAACACATGACACTTTATATTTCTACTCATTGTTAGGATTTTGGATGAAACAAAGGAGTTGTAATACTTAATGACAAAGTTAAAGGTCTTAATTGTGTAAGGGTGGAGTATAGATTCCACAGCATTATGTAATTATGTTAGGTAAAATGTATTGGGTAGTATGTACTATGGTGAACACAGCACGTAATACATAAGTACAGGGGGTCCTCGAGCTACAACAGTCTCGATTCTAGTTTGGTTGCATGTGACGCAAGATTACGTGTTCAGGCCACATCACTGTCAAGGATCCCCTGTACATGATCTTACTTTACATTACATATTAATGAAACCTGAATCTGAGCTATGAAAAACCATTTACAATGGTTTAGTTTAACTTTTACTTCAGAAAACTATTTAGTACTTTATACCTACTAATAAACTATTTAGTACTTTATATTTAGTATGCTTGCTTATTTCTTAAAAAAAAAAAAAAAAACGTATCCCTATCCCTTCTTTACTTCTGTCTTAACTTATGACTTGTGTTTTTGATATTGTCTGGCAGGTGTTGTTTAGGAGTACGGAGTGTTTAGGTGTACCGAGCTTGCAGTAACTTCAGTAACTTGGTTGAATAGTAGACATTGATTTTAAGTCTAGATTGTAGGTTTAAGAAACAGATGTTCTACTTGAGCACTGATGTATGTCGCTCTGGATAAGAGCGTCAGCTAAATGCTGTAAATGTAAATGTAAATACCATAAAATGTGAACATACTTCCAATTCATTTTCCTGGTTCAACATGCAATGTTAAGCAAAAATTGTAATAATTATTGTAAGAAGGTTTGTGCTTGCCACCCTGTTACTTAAAAAATATTTAAATATTTTTTCCATGTGAGCCGTTTTTAGCTTAATGACTAGAATCTGTCATTTCAGTTTAATTTAGTTAGACTGGAACTTATAACAATTTTACCACAAATAAATGCATAGCACTTTGGGGATTGCACTCCACACTTACTCAGTACCTAATACTTATTGGGTATTTCTTATGACCCATAGCACCTTCAACATGTTGTAAAAAAATAAGAATAGGCTAAGATTGAGCTCATGTATATCTAGCCCAAGCTGCTATTTCACACATCCTGTCTGTGCTGTTGTGGTTTATTAAATGTTGTTAAACGCCCTCAGATTAGTTCTCCACTTGGGTTATTTTTCAAAGCTGACAACGTCCAACTCCGCCCTTTTTGGGGTTGGTGGGTCTGGATCTATAATGGGATTGGCTGCTTGAAGCCACTGTGAAATATTGTCTACACACAAGAATACGATTTTTGTTTTGTTTACCTTTAGTCTCTGATTAATTTACATTGTGTATATGCTATTACAGTAAACATTTTTACATTTTCATAAATGCAGTACTGCTAACACATTTAAAGTAAGATTTTTTTATATTGCTGCTTACACAGCCCTTCAGACTTAGATATGATCTGTGCATGTTGCAGTGCTGTTACAACGTGACCTGTAGTTACCTGGACCGATTATTTCACTGCAGTAGTTGAAAAGGTGGCTCTAAAATGTGAAGTGTTTAGTTCTCCCATGGAATGTTATGTCCAGTTTCATTGCATTTCTACATAAAAATGGGTAAAATCTACAGCACTGAGCAACAACAGGAGCTCTCCTGATGAAACTCACTTGAAGGCCTTGTAGATGGATCTGAACCAGCACACGTAGGAGCAGGGCGTGAAGAGGATCAGCCAGATGATAGACATGCCAAAATTAGTCACACCCCCTCCACCAAACATCCACGCCATGCAGCCGACGAAATTGACCGCCAAAGTAGCGCTGTATGCTAAAGACCAGTACAGTAATGTATTTAGTGACTATAGGTATGTTTACAGTTTGCAAAATACCTGATGGATGAAATGATAATATTAGTCAGGTGGGGGAAGAGCAGATGAAGTGAAACTAAATATTTGTCGAAACAATGAGCTGAACATCATTTAACTCAAGCGAATGCTTGCTCTTAGTTTTGAAGGCTCTTTCAGAGACCCCCTAATTTTGATGTTGAAGCTTTTGCACACTGTGTGTACACATCATATAATGTGTGTGTGTGTGTGTGGTGTGTACACAGTATGTGAAAGCTTCAAAAGAAAAATTGAGGAGGGTGTCTGACAAAATATTGCAATCTTTCCTACAAAGAGAAAACCTTTCCTTGTAGAAAGAGGGGGGGAAAGCAGATGTAAATGTAGGAAGAAGTTTATGCTCCAGTAGTCTCTTGCAAACAAAAAAGTAGAAAGAAGGATGAAAGATTATAAGCAGAGACTTGAAACAAACAAATGCCATCTAGCAACAGCAATATAGTGGTGATAATATAGTGTATACACTCACACATGAACATGCTACAATTACACTAATACTAACATGCCAAAATCAAACATGTAGAAAGTAAATACAGATATGAGTACACATTGCAAGGCCAGGGCAGTGCATGGAGTGTGACTTATTTAAAATAATAAAATAATTAGAAACATACCACCATATGTACAAGCATGCCATCACACTCAAACAAACACAGAAACCCAGAATACCTGTAGGGGTTCAGCTACAGAGGGCTTCTACAGGAAGATGGCAGCAAGTCACTGGTGGTCTATAAAGGTCTAATAAAGTAGTATGTATGTATGTATGTATGTATGTATGTATATATGTATGTAGGTATGTATGTACATACATGCATACATACAATATATATTGTAATTTGCCTATATGAACATGGATATGATATATAATGTTAATGGTTTCTCAGGAAACCAAGTAAGGAGCCATTTAAAAGCCTTCAAAAGTGTAGCCGATTGTTTCTTAAGAGAGAAGACTCTAGACAACAGCTGAAACTAGAATAAACAACACACTTTTTAGGTTTCTCCATTTCCTCTTAGTCCCTTCAACCCAAACCAGCCACTGCATAAGAATCTGGCTTCAAAACATAGAGGGATGCTATAATGATATCTATAAACAATATCTACAAAACCTGATCTGCTGTGCGTGGTGTACGTATGCAAGAATACTCACCGATCCACAGGTAGTACATTCTCTTACAAATTGTTCTGTGCTGTTCAGGGATCTCCTCAAAATCCTGGTGGAAGCATGGCTTCAGTGGGATAAACCCGGGCAGAGGTGGGAAATTATTTTCTTTTGGACAAAGAAAAAGAAGAAGAAAATGTTTTGTGGTTTAAACTTTTTGAACGTGTGAGCTCATTTTTATTGATCGCTTTCATTTTCCATTAGCCTTTATTTTACTGAAGCCAACCTGTTAGATTTATAAATGAATACTTTTAAAAAACAACTTACCAGCCATTGGAATCACAGTAGCTTATGTTACGTTGCTCTTCAGTAGTCCGACAATGAAGGATGTGCTTCGAAAGGAGATCGGACAGGACAGTTAGTGCAAATCAATATAGAAGCGTACAGAGGTACATCCAGAAGATCTACTATTTGCTAAAAAACTGACAGACGTTTTCTGAGATAGTCTGTCAGCGGTCTAGCTGGGGGTCTAGCTGGTGGTCTAGTTATTAGGGTGTTGCCCCTGAAATCAGAAGGTTTTGGGTTCAAATCCCAGCACTGCTAGTGTCCTAACTGAGGTCCCCTTGAGCAAGGTGTCATCCCCACACGCTGCCCAACTGCTTTACTTGGTGAATGGGATAAATGCAGAGACAGAATGTTACATTGTTCATACTGTGTGCTGTAGTGTGTTCACACTGACTATAAGGGGCCGCTTCACTTTATTTAATGGTGGACAAGACACAAGACAAGAATTCTCTGTTGACCAGCAGAGGCTACAATAAAATGTGTTTGCCTGAGCTTTTATTTTAATCCAAATTGACATTTCATTTCTATGTGAATTATACAGTTGTAATTAGTGGAGCATAGTGATAAATACTACTGCAGCAGTGTTCCATGCAGTAGATTGGGAATCAGTTGTCCTACACACAAACAGTAAGACACACAGTAAGATCCCTTTTGCTACAATCCTTAAAAATATAGCTTGCTGTGGATAAGAGTGTCTGCTAAATGCATGAATGTAAATTAAATGTCACATTTACATACATGTTGCCAAAAGTACACAAAGTCAAATCTGTCATGATATAATGTAACTCCTACACTTTTGACAATAATTGTAGAAAAAAGCCACCTATGGTAATGTGCAACCTGATATAAATGGATAGATCATCACTATGAGCATCCCTATCACTATACTATTATAATCACTTTTACTCTTGTTATACTAATGGTGCAATGTATTGTGCTTGCCAGGATGGAGAAACTGTTGCTAAGTGCAATGTGTGTGTGTGTTTCAATTACCTGTATTGGTATTTAATAAACACATTTGAATATGTACAAAAGTATTGGGACACCTGACCATTACTTCAACAGGGACTTTAATTACATTCCAAATGTATGGACTTCCATATAGAGTTGGTCCCCATTTGCAGCTATAACAGATTTCCACAAGATTTTGGAGTTTGTGTGGGAATTTGTGTCCATTCACTCTGTAGAGCATTTATGGGGTCAGACACTGATGTTGGACAAGAAGGTCTGGATCACAATCTCTGTTCCAGTTCATCCCATCATGTTGGATAGGGTTGAGGTCAGGGCTCTGTGCAAGCCAGTGAAGATCTTCCACACTGAACTCATCCAGCCAGCTGGTGGCCTAGTGGGTAAGGCATTCGTCTAATGATCAGAATCCCAAGACTGCTAGAGGTTCCCTTGAGTAAGGTACTGCCCCCACACACTGCTCCCCGGGGGCTGTGTTCCTGGCTCCCCACTGCTTCATTTGGTGAATGGGTTAAATATGGAGAAAGAATTTCGTGCTGTTCACACTGTGTGCTGTGGTATGTTAAAGTGTGACAGAATGGTCACTTTACAATTTTTTATGGAGCTCGCTTTGTGCACTGGTCATGATTGGATAAAAAAACTTCTACCCTAAAAGGTGTCCACAAAGTTGGAAGCATGGCCTTGTCCAAAATGTTTTGGTATGCTGAAGTATTAAGATTACCCTTTAGGGGCCTAGCCTGAACCCTGAAAAACAAGTGTGTCCCAAAACTTTTGTCCGTAATGTGTACAATCTATTTCCAAGATTTTTCCTGCTTGTTTAATATTTTTACAGTATTTCTTCAGCACAGAAATGAGGAATTGGCTTTATTAACTGGACACACTGGCGTTAGGCCTGTTCAGAGATTTTCCAGGATCACAGCAGATCTGAATCCTTTTCTTGTTTTAGCTCAAATTCTGAACTCACCCAGCTCTCCTATAACACCCTACACTTTAAACACCTTTTCTAGTATAAAACAAAAGCTAAACGATGATGTTGTACGTAGAACAGCCACCATGAGAAGGTCATAAACGAGCGGGAGTTTAGAGAGGCTCTCAACGTGAAAATAATCTTCTTACCTTCTCATACACCCTGCCCGGCTGTTGGAAGAGTCACGAGTCTCCTGCCTGTCATTCCACTAATCACACGCGATATATGAACCTGCCTCCTGTGGAATATCACTGCTTGTGGAAAACCACTAGATTTTTATTTTTGCAATAAGTTCTTCTGTATTATGAGGCTCCCTCAATCCGTAAGCATGAGCTTTTCCGTCCAGCCAATAGGAGGACGTCGTTCCCGCAGAGTGACGCCTTATTTCCCCTCACTCAGCCAATCAGGAGCTCCTCGTCGCTGTCCGTGGTGCTGAACTCCTATCCAGGACCCCTGTTTTGCGGTGGGTTTTATAAAAACCCGCCCGTTTACACCAAGCTCTGCCCCAGCTCCTGTCAGGAGAACGGCTTATGAATATTACCAGCCAATCCTAGCGCAGGATTAAGGGTATGAGCCAATCATAGAGCAGGGGCGTAGTTTGTCCTAAGACATGTGGGAAAAGAAACAAATTGCGACAGAAAACTGATGAAATAGCAAAGATGTAAGTGACAAACGCCCTAAAATATGGAATAAGTGTACAGTTCAATGGGCTGAAACACCTCCGGGTGTGGGGTAAAACCTCCCCAGGAGAACATAAGGATAGCAAAGTAAATGAATGCATGAATGAATAAATAAATTGTTGCATAGATGGTTAGGTGCTTGGATGGAGGGATGGATGGACGAATTGGGTGGATGAATGCATGCATTTCTCTCGAGATCAAGTTTTCTGATATACCCATTTTATTTACTGTACAAAACAGACAGCGAAGCTACAGGTGTAGTCTGTGCTTTCAATGTAATATTAAACAAAAAGCAGCAAGTCTGAAAAAAAATTAGAGCACGTAAAAATGTTTTTAGAAAATTAGAGCACGTAAAAATGTTCTGTCTGACTGCCTGTTTTATGTTTTAGACTACATTAAACATAAATCACTGATCAAGTCTCAGGTCATCATAAAATGTCTATACCGTTTCATTCAACAACAGAACGGATCGTGTCACATCTACGCACTCAATGTTTTTCTCGTTAATTTAATTCCTCTTTCACCCACAGCACGCAACTAGTAATTCTTCATGTGACCACTAGAGGACAGAGTGGATCCCACCATACAGGCCATGGTCAAACTGTCCTACAGCTTTAATAAAGAAATTACAATAAACTTTAGGAAATGGCTTATCTTAGAATCTACACTCCTTAAAGTGTCTGTAGCTTTTATAAGACATATACTTTAAAATCAAATTTAAATGTAGTGTATGTACTGTAAAAACGATACTACTACTATAACAACAACAATAATAATAATAATAATGATAATATAATTATTATTATAATCATGATTATTATTACTATTATTATTATAGTGATCATGAGATCACAGCAGCAACTATAACAGTGCTTCTACTACTACTACTACTGCTACTACTACTACTACTACTACTACTACTACTACTAATAATAATAATAATAATAATAATAATAATACAAATATTATTATTCTTATTATTGTTGTTGTTGTTGTTGTTAAAGTGATTATGAGATGACTCTCACAACAGCAACCATAACATCAACTAGTACTACAACTATATTACTATTATTAATAATAGTAGTAGTGGTCGTATTATTATTATTATTATTATTATTATTATTATTATTATTATAGATCACTGCGCATGCGCGGTTCATTACTTGACGGACCTTCACATGTACCTGAGTAACTCTAGTACACACGCACCCACGCGCTCAGAACCTCCCTCGTTCTCACTGTTCCTGTAGTTCCCACAGCACTGAGGCTGGTCGTGTGTGTTGTGTGTGTGTGTAGCGTGTTGTGCGGCGTGTGTGTAGCGTGTGGTGTGTTGTTGTGTAATCTGCAGGATTAGAGCTGAGTTTTAAAGCTTTTTGGGCCAAAAGCGGTTCGGGCAGGGTCTGGCATGGACCACCTGGACACGGAGTGTTTTGAAACGGGGGAAGAAATGAAATAAGTCTTTTTTCAGGATGTTGCGAGGATACAGGCCGGTAAGTGTGTTTATCTGACAGAACTTGTTGATTTTTGATCGAACCACCTTCTGATGTTATAACGTTTAAGTTGCATTGATTTAGTACAGCCTGTCTGTACTCCACACTTTCATGTATTTTTTTGTTTTACACCATGAGGTTTTGACTAGTACAAATATCTGCCTTTCTCGGGGAAAATGATTGTAATGTACATTTTAAACTTAGGGGACCTCAAAGATCAAGTTATATTGAAGGTATAACTTATATACACATAAAAATCACCTGTATGCTTTTCTTTATTTGATTTTTTATGTGTTTAGTGTCTGACAGTGTATGTTATGAAGCTGAACTCACTATATAATCTGAGGTGCAGCTTTAAATACAGAGTACCATGTTTTTAAATGTCTGTTTTCTGTTCAGTGTGTCCAGTAGCCTGCATTTAAACACATGCACTTTATGGCCACCCTGTGTGGATGTATATATATATATATATATATATATATGTGTGTGTGTGTGTATGTGTGTGTTATGAGTGCAGTAGTGTTTGTAGAGCAGCTTTTCTATGGTCTGTATTCCAGCAGCTTCACTCCTGATTCAGCTTCTGATGAATGAAACAGAGTCACACACACACACACACACTCTGCTCTTAACATCACTATTTTAATTGTTGCAGTTGTAATTGTATGTATATATATTTTACTATATTTAGATAGATAGACAGATAGATTTGCAATTTTAATGTGATTAGTGACGTAGTGTAAACAACACATACTTCTGATCATATGCGTTTCTCAGGCTTCAGACAGTTTTATATCGTGTATTGGTTCCTGTGTGTGACTTCATGCTCCAGGCTCAGTCATTACTGTGGTATATCACTCAGCCGGTACACACACTACACTGGAGCCAGGCACTTAACTCCATGTTGCTCCAGGGTTTAAGCTGCTCTGCAGAGGGCTCTATTCCCAACCGGACCCCCTGACAGCCGCAGGGAAATCTGGTCTATTCTGAGTGTAGTATATATTCTGGATGTACACACTTTACAATAGGAAATAATTCATATTTATCAGTGTTTTATGATGTTATCATTATCTCATCTTCTCAATGCCTGTTCATTCTCTCTTTCTCTCTCTATTTCTGTTCATATTTGATTTTCTCTCACTTTTCCTCATTCTGTTTTTCTCACTCTGTCTCTTTCTGCATCTCCCTCACTCTGTTTCACTCTCTCTCTCTCTCTCTCTCTCTCTCTCTCTCTCTCACACACACACACACACACACTCTCTCTGGTTTCTCTTTTTCTCTCTTTCTGTTTGTAGCCCTTTCCCCCCACTCTCACTTTTCCTCATTCTGTTTCGTCTCTAATTCTTTCGCTTTTGGATTCCTCTTTTTCTCTCTTTTTCTGTCTTCTGTTTTTCTGATTTTTCTCTCTTTTTGTCTCTCTCTCTCTCTCAGGCTCCTATCTCCAACAGCACTCTCTCTTTCTGTGGCACTGATAACTCTTCTGCCTATAAGGTGGATAACGGGCTGTTGAATAATGGCTGTTTTCTGGATGCTCTGGGAGTTGTTCCACATGTCTTCCTCCTCTTCAGCTCCTTCCCCATCCTCTTCATCGGTCAGTGTCTTTTCCCTGAAAGCAAGCAGAAGCTGTCATACTGCAAAACATTTTACAATACCAAAATCATAAAGCAATAATAAAATGTTAGATAGATAGATAGATAGATAGATAAGCACATTATTTTACAATACCAACATTAAAAAAAGAAAGATTAGATATATTGAGTGACCCATGACCTGATTCCTGCCTCTTCTACATCTGAAGCGATCAGTGA
>JBBPCY010000019.1:4573501-4601241 GCA_037974405.1 Brachyalestes nurse | reverse complement strand
TGACTAGACCGATTTTGGACCATTTTAGAACTTGTAAGTTAAGTTGTCTAAACCTCAAGACAAGATTTGCCTTTTCATGATGTTACAGAATGGGGGTGTGGCTATTTTATGTGTAAGGTTATATACTAAAATTAAATTAACACATAGTATAGACATATAGAAGATGACACATTTAGACGTCCAGGGGCGCTCAGAAAAGACGTGCAGTTCACGTCCAGATAACGTGAAAGGCGTCGGTTCAACTTTCATTTTGGAGCTATGTTTCAACCATGACGGGACGTGTCGGAGGGACGTCTTTCCAACGGTCTTTACACATCCAAATGTTTGAGTCTTTAACTTCATGTTTTCACATCACACTTCATTTAAAAGTCACATATCTTAAAGTAAGGTGGCTTAGCAAGCCCAGTAGCTCACTGGCTTTAACTAGGATCTAACCAGTGTTTCACTTTTAATATCATGTATGTCATACTTCAAATTCAAATGTCCAAAAATAAGTGGAGGCTCTGCCTTGGCTCTATAGTGCACTGGCTTAAATCAAGGACTCAAGTCTAGAAGGTTGTAAGATCAAATCTGCATTGTCTACTTTATATCTTGCATGTCACATTCATCTGAGAGTAAAAAAAGTTGGTAAGGTTGCAGTTGGCTTAAGACCAGAAAGTTGCAGGTTCTAATCAGAACCTTTAGCTTTATGTCTTGAACAGTAGACCTCATCTGAAAGTCAAATTTTAAAAAAAAAGGCAGGTTGGCTGTGAGAGTCTGTGGCTCAGTGGTAAGAGCACTGACTTTTAGAGTAGGAGGATACAGGTTCAACTCAGAGCCTTTAGATTTATACCTTGAACAGCAGACCTCATCTGAAAATCAAATTTCCAAAAAAAAGCCATGTTATCCGTGAGCTACTGTGGCTCAATGGTTAGAGCACTGCCTTCAAAGCCAGAAAACTCCAGGTTCTAATCAGAAACTTTAGTGTTATATCTTTTACAGCTGACCTCATCTAGAAGTCAAATATCCAAATAAAGGCATGCTTCCTGTGAAGCGTGGTGGCTCAGTGGTAAGAGTGCTGCCTTCAAGACCGGGAGGTTACAGGTTTGAATCAGAGCCTTTAGCTTTTTGTCTTGAACAGCAGACCTCACCTGAAAGGCAAATTTCCAAAAAAAGGCATGTCTTTGTGTGATCTTGTGGCTTAGTGGTAAGAGCACTGCCTTTAAGATCAGAGCACTGCCTTTAAGATCAGAAAACTGCAGGTTCTCATCAGAACCTTTGGTGTTATATCTTGTACAGCTGACCTCATGTAGAAGTCAAATTTCCAAATAAAGGCAGGTTAGCCATGAGTTTCTGTGGTTCAGTGGTAAGAGCACTGCCTTCAAGACTGGAAAGTTACAGGTTCTAATCAGAAATTTTAACTTTATGTCTTGAATAGCAGACCTCATCTGAAAGTCACATTTTCCAGAGAAATGGCATCTTAGCTGGGAGTTCTGGTGGCGCAGTGGTAAAAACACTGCCTTCAAAACCTGGGAGTTGCAGTTTTGATTCAGAGCCTTTAGCTTTATGCTTTGAACAGCAGACCTCATCTGATAGTCAAATTTCTCCCCAAAAAAACCCACATCTTAGCTGGGTGATCTAGTGGCACAGTGGTAAGAACACTGCCTCCCAGACAAGGAGGTTAGGAGTTCAAATCAGAACCTTTAGCTTTATGTCTTGAACATCAGACCTCAACAGAAAGTCAAATTTCCAAAAAAGGCACAGTAGCTGTGATATCCTATGGCTCAGTGGTAAGAGCACTGCCTTCAATACCAGAAAGTTGTGGGTTATAATCAGAAACTTTAGCTTTATGCCTTGAACATCAGACCTTATCTAAAAGTCAAATTTCCCAAAAAAAGGCATCTTAGCTGGGAGTTCTTGTGGCGCAGTGGTAAAAGCACTGGCTTCAAGACCAGGAGGTTACAGGTTTGAATCAGAGCCTTTATCTTTATGTCTTGAACAGCAGACCTTATCTGAAAGTCAAATTTCCAAAAAAAAAGCAGGTTTGTTGTGGGATCCTGTGGCTCAGTGGTAAGAGCACTGTCATCAAGACAAAGAGGTTATGGGTTCAAATCCGAAACTTTAGCTTTATGCCTTGAACAGCAGACCTCATTAGAAAGTCACATTTCCAAAAAAAGGCATGGTAGTTGTGAGATCCTTTGGCACAGTGGTAAGAGCACTGCCTTCAAGACCAGAAAGTTACAGGTTGTAATCAGAAACTTTAGCTTTATGTATTGAACGGCAAACCTCAACTGAAAGTCAAATTTCCAAATAAAAGCCGTGTTGTCTGTGGCTCAGTGGTTAGAGCACTGGCTTCAAGACCAGAAACCTCTAGGTTCTAATCCGAAACTTTAGTGTTATATCTTGTACAGCTAACCTCATCTAGAAGTCAAGTATCCAAATAAAGGCACGCTTCCTGGGTGGCTCAGTGGTAAGAGTGCTGCATTCAAGACCGGGAGGTTACAGGTTCGAGTCTGAGCCTTTTGCTGTTTTGTCTTGAACAGCTGACCTTATCTAAAAGTCAAATTTCCAACAAAGGCATTTTGCTACAAAATCCTATGGCTCAGTGTTTAGAGCACTAGCTTCAAGACCAAAAGCCTGCAGGTTCTAATCTGAGTCTTTAGCTTTTGTCCTGAATAGCAGACCCCATCTGAAAGTCAAATTTCCAAAAAAAAGCCTTTTTGTCTGTGAGCTCCTGTGGCTCAGTGGTTAGAGCACTGGCTTCAAGACCAAAAAAGCTACAGGTTCTAATCAGAAACTTTAGTGTTATATTTTGTGCAGCTGACCTCATCTAGAAGTCAAATATACAAATAAAGGCATGCCTTCTGTGAGATTAGGTGGCTCAGTGGTAAGAGTGTTGCCTTTAAGACTGGGAGGTTGCAGGTTCGAATCCGAGCCTTCAGCTTTTTGACTTGAACAGCAGACCTCACCTGAAAGTCAAATTTCTAAAAAAAAGGCACATTATCTGTAAGTTCCTGTGGCTCAATGGTAAGAGCAATGCCTCCAAGACTAGGAGGTTGCAGGTTCAAGTCAGAGACTTTAGCTTTAAGTCTTGAACAGCAGACCTCATCTAGAAGTCAAATATACAAATAAAGGCATGTTTTCTGTGAGATTAGGTGGCTCAGTGGTAAGACTGTTGCCTTCAAGACCGGGAGGTTGCAGGTTCGAAACTGAGCCTTCAGCTTTTTGACTTGAACAGCAGACCTCACCTGAAAGTCAAATTTCCAAAAAAAAGGCACATCAGCTGTGGGATCCTGTGGCTCAGTGGTAAGAGTGATACCTCCAAGATTCAGAGGTCATGGGTTCGAGTCCTGGGCAGGGGTCTCCACAAACACCAATACCTAAGAAGGGGGGGGGAACATATGCGTCGGCCCCCCCCGGGCTCCTGAGCGATGACCCGCTGGGGTTATAGAGCCTGAAACAAGAGACACCAGGGGGTTTTGCTGTGTGAAAAATGGCGTCGAACTTTTAAGACAGTAGGAACAAACTAGCTCGTTTGGTTCTACTGTTTTAAGTTTGTTAGGTTTAACTGTCTTAAAAGTTTGTTTCTTCTAGCATGTTAGGCAAGATTTGAACCCACATGCCCATGTATTAGAGGCAAGGACTTTACCACTACTCCACCAAGTCTCACACAGCACAAAGCTTTTTTTTTGGGGGTTTGTCTTGAAGATTGGAACTTTGGTAGGAGATGCCAAGATTAGCTCTTTGCAGCAAAGTAAGACAAAACATGTTTGTTATAAGATCTTTCTTAAGTGAACCTGGTTTAAACCAGAGTAAGAGGAACAATATCGACAACAAGTGACTCAGAATCATAATCAGAAGAATCTTTTTTTTTTTCTGGAGAAAATTACTAATGGACTGTTGATTTGAACCATCTGCTCTGGCTTCTTCTTGACAGAACAAGAAGACTTGGATGGACTGAACAGAACAATGACTTTAGGAGCTCTGGATAAGATCAGTGGTGGATGAGGTAAAGATTATAGTGCGACTTTCATGAGAACATTTTCTGCAGCAGCTTGGTTTCAGCTGGTGGATCATCAGTGAGGCTCTGACACAAAATCACCCAAACACACACAGTTCCAGTTTCATGAGTGTAGAACTTATGGTTAAGCACCACTTGTCTTTTTGTGGAACATACTTTATTCATCTCAGGCTGAAATCAGTCCATATATGAATGGAACATTTGCCTTTTTACCAATTTATTTTATATTGTACAAACTCACAGAAAGGGATCTTTGCTTGAAGCCATAGAACTGTTCTGGCGACTGTTGTTTAGAGAACCACTTTTGTAAACAAGATGTGTCAGTAAAGTTTGAAGAACCTCCATAAAGGATCTGTGAATAAACCATAACCTAGTAAATGACCTAAGTAATGTAAAATTTTCTTAAACCTTGAAAAGGTGCTTCACCCTCACATCTCATTTCTAAGCATGTTTGTTTAGGAGCTGAGTTTTAGTGAGTTGCTCCAATAACACACTTTTCCCCCAATCTAGGTCCTGTTAGTGCCTTCCCTTCTTTACCAAACCCACTTCAACACAGTAAGATCTTGATAACCAGCTGATTAGTTGGATCACATGTGCTGGAAGCAGTGAAAATGCTCAGATGTACAGGGCAGTGTGCCTCAGGAACTGGAAAACACTGAATGTTGATATATGTTGCACTGTGGTCCATGGAGAAATAGGTAATTAAACTATGTACGTGTTCATACCCCATGACAAAAAAGTAACTTTGAACTGTTTTAGAGCAGTCTTGGGAGCTCAGCATCCCAGTGGAAACCCTGATGCACCTGTCCCAGATCATTATGTTCTTCTGAAGACCTTGATTGGCTTGGTCAGATTCATGTGTGTGCTAGAACGTGGATCTCCAGGAGGAGGGTTGATGATCGCCTGGTGTTACAGCAGACCTGCTTTCAACTCAGAACTAGTTAATGTTGAGGGGAAATGGGTTTATTAGAAGTGTTTTCAAGTCCTTCTCCTGCACCCAACACACCTGATCCAACTAACCAGCTCCTTAACACGCCCTTACTGTGTTTAAGTTTGTTTCTTAAATAAGGGAAAGCACTTAAGTAGGGCAGTGGGATCCAGGACCAGGACTAAGAAACCATGTTAGAAGAGGAAACACCACAATCTGTAGGGCAGTAGTGCTCCAGGGTCCTGTTCCATGAAACAGGATTATGGGTAAAGTCTATCTTATTTCAAGGTAAAGTAAGCCTGACTTTCCCTTAATCCTGCTTCATGGAACAGGACCCAGGTATAAGACTGAGAAGATTAAGATATTCCAGTATTTCCCAAAATTGGTACTGGAGGCCACCCTGCCCTGCACGTTTAAGTTTACCTTCTTTGAAAAACCGTTCAGAGATTAAAGCAAAAAAAAAAAAGAAATTTTTATTTTTTAAAACCAAATGCTCCGTGCCGCGAGCCCATATCACCTTGGCCATGCATAAAATATTTTTTTAACAATGTGTTGTCCATTATCCACTAAGCTCCTAGTTGAGATACCACACAAAAGCACACACCTGCCATTTTCATCTTTGTGTACCATGAACTAAATTGCTTGCCATTATCACTCATTTAATTTAGTCAAGCCCATCTCCACTTATTCTTTACCGTTTTGTCGATGTCCGATGTCTTTCCTTTAACAGAAGCGCGTCCATGCTGGCAAAAGCGAGAACAAGTGAAGCCTATCGAAGGGCCTATGTCCTGTTAAATAAGGCCTAACGGACTATTTATATAGCCACTTTACAAATAGCCTAAAACTCATTTTAAAGCAGGCTGAATACTGCAGACTGCCGCTTATAAAGAGTGATACGCCAATCTACTTTAGTCATGCACACAGGCCATACCGGTCAATGTTCAACACTGAAAATGGATTTTCCCCAAAATCCCGGAAATGTAGAGCATCTTCCCATTGCCATTCCTCTGTTAACAGCAAGGAAACGGACTCCAAAACTGACGTTATTTATTTTGACGGAGCAGAAGCTCTCGCGACACTTGCGACACCGGACCCACTGTCCTTAATCATGAGCTTCGGAGTTTTGGTTTCTTTATCTATTTTAGCAAAGGGTTTTCTCCACTGTTTTCTGACCCTTTTTAGCTACTATTAGCGACACCACTGCCTTCCAATCATAAATACGTTCTATTCCGATTGTGGAGAAGGGCCACACTCCCCAATACTGTATAGATCTTCTGCAGGAGGACGACACTCGCTGTGGGATGTCAGTCACGACTCACGTCCGGCAGGATGAAGGAGAAAGGATGTTTAATGCCCATTTAAACTTGCACATGTAAGAATAATGTATGATGTATGGTTCTGTAACAAATAAAAGAAGAAATTACTACTGTGCTTATGTTAAACAGATGCTAGATGGGCTAAAATGCTTAATTTAAATCTAGAACAATAAACGGTAATTATTCAGTAGGTTCAGTACTCAAGTTCTGTTAATCTGAACACAATCTTCAAATAAGAGCTTAGTGCCTGAATATACAGCACAGCCATGAATAGTGAGACCCTTCACTTTAGCTACCGTTATTAGCAGTGTACAAGCTAATCTAGTGTCTTTCTGAAAATAAACAGAAATAGCACAACAGCGCCAGATAAACTAGGTACTTACAGTCGATACGCAAAAATACACATTAAAGAGCTGATACCCTGTGAACAGGGTAAACTGGAACATAAGGACAAGCTGCCTAGCATGCTGTCTGTCTGTCTCTCTCTCATTAGACACGCAAGCACAGTCATTTGCACGCACCAGTGCTCTTTATGCTACAGGTGCCTTTCTTATACTTAAAAAAAAAATTCGGACGTGCATCAGTCTCATTATTAGCCTACGTAGTGCACTCCGTTGACGGAAATTCGTCATAGCGACGGAAAACTTTAATCCATGTCACTGCAGCACAGATCGGTGTTGATAACGAGCTGATTATTTGGATCAGGTGTGGTTGGAGCAGTGAAAACACCTCAGTAACAAATGAAAATCCATCTTAATCCATCCAGCCTTCATGTGGGAAATGTACCCCCCGTTGTCATTTTAACTTCCCAAAAATAATGCAAACACCCGACTTTGTGACATTTAAAATATTTTATTAGGTTATAATTTGCCGAGCTTAAAATATTAAATCGCTTTTAACTTAAGTATTATTAAAATACATAAAAATGAAAGCCAGAACTGAAGAGCCCTGAAAAATGCCAAAACTAAACCAAATGGAAAAAATAACAGATAAATAAATAAAACAAATCAAAAAAAACAAAAAAACAAAAACATCCAACCCTCTAGCAAGAGAACCCTTGGCCTAGGAGAACTCTCTGAACAGTGATGAAGGGAGGACTTTAAAATATCTTTCTTTCTATTTCGTGCTTTTTTACACCTCTCTCTCTCTCTCGCTCGCTCGCTCTCTCTCTCACACTCACTCGCTCTGGATAATAGCCTTAGACAGTAAAAAGCATAAAGACTAGATTTACATTCTTTTCCACTGTTCCGTTTAGAAAGTGTCCTTTGCAAAGCGAGCTGAGAAGATACGTCGATTTGGACATGATTACATGTCTTTGCCTCTGATCCCAGCCCGATTATTCCCTTAGCCTTAATTTTCATGCTTTTTTTTTTTCGCTAAATGTGGGATGTACCTTGACTGGACCTACTAGCTAGGGGACATTAAGTAGCCTGGGCTCTTTTTTCTGCCCAAGAGAACAGCATTCAAACGTAGAGCAGACAAAAAGCGTTGTCTTTGTCGTTGTGCTGCTTGTGAAGGGAAAACACCATGAAGCGCGGCCCTGCAGCCAACATGGCTCCCTGGATCGATCCAACATGACTGCCTGCGGGAGGCTCCAGTGCAGGAGGAGGTCAAACCTGACCACAAGACCACTGAGGGGCAGTAAAGTCTCTTTAGATCTCTAAACTCTCTAACATGGTTACGCTAAAAAAAAAGGTGCAGCAATTGTGTCAGATACAGAGATGCTGGGTAGAAGAGCAGTTGATGGAAAGTAGTCAGACTGAAAAACAGAAAAAAAAACCCTTTATATTATATTATTAAGGAGACTGAGTAGATG
Organism: Brachyalestes nurse; assembly: GCA_037974405.1. Classification (NCBI taxonomy): domain Eukaryota; kingdom Metazoa; phylum Chordata; class Actinopteri; order Characiformes; family Alestidae; genus Brachyalestes; species Brachyalestes nurse. The sequence goes on along the minus strand of JBBPCY010000019.1, from coordinate 4,593,181 downwards.
ACCTGGCCTACAGTTCAGCCTCAATAAACCTAGACAGAATAATAGTGCTGCTGTCAGCTTCCTTATGTTCTGTTATTCTAAACATAACACGCAGAAAGGGGAAGAGCTAATGTCACTCCGGACAAGAGGAGAGACTGAAATAAAACCAGCAAGTGTCCCGTATTCAGAACCCAAACTCATTAGTGCAGGGGCAAGGGGAAATAAAAGAAAAAAAAACTAAAATTAACAGAAAAACAAAAAATAAAGGAGAAGTGAGAAATGTTCCTGGTTAAAGCGCTAGGCTCGCAGACAGGACAGCCTCAGGGGAAATCGCAGCATGTGCTGCCCCCTGCAGGCCTGGCTGACCACTCCTGACTGACTGGGTCCTAAAAGAGAGCAATGTTGTGGGAAGTTGAAGGGCTGCGCGTGCCAGCACCAGCGGGGCTGCTGTAGTCCTTCTCTCCTCCCTGGGGTTGGGTGAGGCGGGGGGACCCCAGCTTGGCAGGACCAGAGAGGGGTGTGTGCCTCATCTCTCTGTGACGTGGTTCTGTGGAGTGGGGGGCAGGGGTGTGCACAGAGCCTCCGTCAGGTCATCCATTATCGAAGTCTCCTTGGGGTCCATCAGATTGAATTCCCTTATAAAAACGATGAAATGTGTGTAGAGGGTGTTTAGGTGTCCGTGCAGGTCCATCGCCACCGTCTCCTTGTAATGAGACCAGTAGATGTGGCCCAGCACGTGGAACAGGTATCTGCAGATTTTCTTCACCAGTGAATCGAAGGCATTCGGGAACTCTTTACCTGCAGAGAACAAGCGACAGATGTTAAAGGTAAGCGGTTCATATGCTGTTAGTAGTTAAAAGTGCCACTGTTGTCACAAAAACTTCTAAGTGGTCTTAAGCTCAACCTAGAGCACTACTGCCATAAAAAGCTTTAATTACCGGCACACTATGTGTACAATTCACCAAGCAAGACTTTTCAGTTCAGCCACATAACCTAAGCCCAAAGTTAAGCCTCTCCAACAGGAAATAAGCAGAGGGACAGACCAGACACAAAAAAGGAAATTCATACTGAACTCAGATGTAAAATGTAAACAGATGTAAAATCAGATATTAAGATGTAAAAGGTCATTCACAGTGTTTTGATGTAATTTGACAGTTCTAGGGAAGCTTTTAGAGTCAGAAATGAACACCTCAGTGCTGATGAGGTGGTTGTGTTTGGCCAATATAGTTTTATAACAAACTAAATCATCATTCACACTGTCAGGCCACTCTTCAATAGGTACACCCATCTCATACCTGCACTCATTGTCTATTATATCAGCTCTATTTGCCATTCAAAGTTTATTTGTAGTTTGAAATTACAAACCGCAATCTGTCCGTTTCTTTGCATCATTTTTCAGACCCCCTTTACCCCCTTCCAGATATGGTCAGGAACTCCCATAGGACCACCAGGTTTTATGAGCAGGTTTTATGTGGGTGGTGCATCATTCTCAGCACAGCACTAACATAGGCATGGTAGTGTGTGTGTGTGTGTGAGAGAGAGTGTGATGCAAGGGTGAATCACACAGCAGTGCTACTGTTGTGACACCGCAGTGTCATTGCTGGACTGAGACGCTGGCTGAGTGCATCTACCAAAAATATCCAGCCAACATTGTCTTGTAGACACAAACTAACACACACACACACACACACACACACACACAGCTGTGCTCTACTGTGCATAGTGCATTCAAGTCAGTTAGGTACATGCGAATCATTGTTATAGTATCCAAAGAACAGAGTGTATAGACTTTGCTACCCCTGATTCAACACCCCTGTAAAACAATTAGAACATTTGAAAATTAGTTGGAATTCCCCTTTAAGTTCAGCTCACTGACACATCCTTCTGTTAAATTCAACCCCTGGTTTGAATTACAGCAGGCTTAAGTGGAAAAGCTGGAAAAGCTCCAAACAGAAAAGGCTTGACTCAGAATACAGCAAAGTATGCAAAACAGGGTACTAATGATTAATAAAGATTTCACCACTAGGTGGCAGCGGAGGATCACACTTACCATACTTGGTGGGAAAGATGTCCTCATCAGTGACGAGCTTCTGGACAGAACTCATGACAAAGTCCACATACTGCGGTGCTGTGCATTTAGTCTTCTTCCCTTTCTCATCATACCAGTAGTATGTCCTGATAGAAGGACAGACAGAGAGAAAAGAGGGGGGCAATAATAAATTACTGTTTATCACCTTATATTACTGGAAGCAACAATGATCTGATAAGCACATAATCCCAATAATACCCCGACACATGCTGGTGTATCATTAACGAAAATGGGTACATGACCATCTGCTTATAGAGACCAGTATGTTTATGATCCGTTTGATTTGCTGGCTGAGACCTTGGCCCAACACTTGGCCGCTATCTTTCTTCCTTCACTTTATCTACTGGCAAGTGACCCTCTTTACAGCAGCAACAGGAGCTAACGGGTTTGGGCGTCGCCTTTACAAACAACAGTTCTTCTATGCACACATCCTGACTTGACTAACAACGAAACTGAGAATTTCAAGTAAAGCGGTCCAAGGACAAGGTGTGTGTTTTGAGCTGATTTCGATTGTATGGAAGTTTCATAACTCATGACTCTTCTCTTCTTCTCATCTGCAAACTGGTCTTTCAGTAGATTTTTGGTGTTCCATCCTTTTAGTAAAAAGAAAAATCTTTTGGCTATAATTCTTTGGCTATCGTAACATTTGGTCCTCACAAAAGGCTAAATACAAGCACACATGCCTCCTGTGCTCTGAGGACTTTAATCTCCCCTGTCTCATCCCTATCAGCAAGGTCAAAACACGAGACTTCTCACTTCATCTGCCAGAAGCAAAGCACGCTGCTAGGTCTTGACCTCAGGCCCTGGTGGCGACCCCTCAGGGTCACCCACTGGGGTGTTAAATTGCCTTTCCTGTGTCGCTCCCTTCAGCTATGGGATGAATAATGGATGGCAAAGTGAACATTAATAATCCAGAACAGAGCAGCAGCAGCAGGACTTACGTGTTGCAGGCGGACATGACGGGGCACGTGTCGCCCGTGCAGAACTCGGACACTGTGCTGTACTGCAGGTTGATGAGATTGAAGAATGTTGTGGCTGAGGGGAACAAAAAAAAGAAAACCAATGTCAAACAGGGTCCTAGCATTTTCTAAGAAGCACTTGGAGCTATAGTGTGTGCTCCTACTCTTTAAACAGCTGTTCTCATGTTGTCTCCAAGCTTTAGAAACCTTACTGCACTGAAGTTGGGTGTAAGACAGAATATTATTTGCCTGTTTGGACTGCACTACTTCCAGAAAAAAAGTATTTATTGGTTATTTATTTGATCACTCACCCCTACACAGAAATACACTGGAATTTATAATAAAACTAACTTAAAATGTTACTTAAAGTGTTTTTAAAAGTTTCTTAGAAGTGTGCAGTGAACTTGAATGCTTAACATAAAGTAAACTTCCGCAGCATTGAAATATGATTACAGAGAGTGGTCTCTCCACATCTGCAGCTTACAAAGTGTTTTTAAGAAGCACTTGGAGCTGTAGTGTGTACCTCCAATCTTTAAACAGCTGTTCACATGTTGTCTCCTAGCTTTAGAAGCCTTATTGCACTGAGGTTGGGGGGGGGAGGCTGAACAATGTGGACAAAATGTACCATACTGTGACTCTGACTGGGATATTATTTGCCTGCATTACTTTTGGCAAAAAGTACTTATTGGTTATTTATTGGATCTCTCAACCCCCGTTTCACCGCACACACAAATACACTGGAATTTATATTAAAATGTAATAAAAAGTCATGTTTTAACAGTTTGTTAGAAGTGTGCACCGAACATGACTGCCTAAGGTAATGTAAAACTGCACTGAAGTTTGATAAAGAGACCTCTCCACTTTTTCTGTAGTTTACAAAAGGTTTTTAAGAAGTGTTTAAAACTGGGGTGATGTGAGCCCTCATTCTTGTTTTGTACAAGTTGTGCTTTTTTCTTAGGAAGTTTTTCAGCATGGCCTTTTTAGCAATTTTCCTCAAATGATTAAATGCTACTTTAGTGACTGTGTTTACATGTGGGATAAAACAGAGCTTAGAATCCAAAACAGGCAAAGGGGCCCAGTTTCTCACAAAGCAGCTTTCATTTTTCCCTGTCTTTAGTGGTAAAAAAAATCCATTGAAAATATCTGACACAACTGTAAGCCTGTCCACAGACTGTCCTCATTTTCTGAAGGAATGAAAATGTGTATGTATCGTCAGCATAGCTGTGAAAGTTCATGTTTCTTTATTATTTTAAGGCAACACGTACAAAGAGGAAAAGAAAACAAAGGACCTATAATCGAACCCTGGGGAACTCCATAAAGGTTTAAAAGTGTTGATAGTTCCCCAATGAAACCAAAAACAGTCTATCCACTAAATATGATTTAACACAGTATTAATACTACTGCAAACTTTACAAAATGTTAAGTGGAAAAAAATCCTTTGAAGTACCATCACATCACCTCACACATTTGAACCCACACATTAAAACTGCCTCTGCTTTTAACTAGTCAGATTAAATGTGTAAGTGAGAAAAATAATTACCAGCCTTCAGCAGAAAAACACTATAAACTGCAGTTACACTAAATGCGGATGGAGAAATAGTCTCAATTATCCATAAAAGGCATTGGTAGAGACGCTTGCTGTAAAATGTTTGCATAACTGTCGATTATATCTTAGAAAAACACTATGGTTCCCCAAAATAAGGCAAAGTTTTATGTTTTCTTACGGCTTCTTTTCTGAAAGCTCGGTCCAAAAATAAAGTAAAAACGCAAACAATGGTCTGTGATGTTTAGGTTGTGGAATGTTAATCGAAGTTCAGTCCATCATGCGGTTATGTAATTGTGCAAGAACGTGCAGCATTCTTCCTGTGTTGGACAGAAATCAAACAACGAAAGAATGTTTTCGAAATATCTGAAAATGGTAGACAAAACATGACCACACCAAGAAGCTTTCCCATGGTTTTGGGTCTGTGGGTCTAAAACACCCCTCTGGAACATTGGCTGAGCTGGTATGCAGGTTTATATTTGCTTTTCTACATGTACCTACCTATCCACACACACGCACACATATATATTAAAGGGATATATAAACATAGGTAGATAGGTATAGCTAGACAAATAGCCACCATTTGCATCAAGTGCCAGTAAAAGTAAATGAAGACAAATGTAACTTAAGATGACTTACTGTTGCTGGCGAGCCATTCGTTCAGGTCGATTTCGGGTGGCAACACGACCAGCTCCTTAAGGTCAAAGTCAACGACCCTCACTTTGGTGCATTCTGGTTCCAGGTACTGCTTCTTCTCCTCTGTGGGCGGCTTCTTTCCATTTGGCTTTGCCTTGGACTTCCTACAGAAGACATAAGAGGAGTACATGTGTCAGCAGTGTTCTAGCTATATTTCTTAGAAATCCCCTCAGCAATTCTTAGAAACACTCCCAGCAACATATAGAAATGTGTCAGAATGTCGCAGCCCGAGGATCCCCTGTAACTTTCACCAGCTAACGTTAGCCAACCACTAACAATTTCATTACTGCTTCATGCTCGGACTGTTCACAAATGAGAAACTATGCAGTGTAAGTACAGAGAACACAGAACAGAAGTGCATAGTGCCTGACTTGAGAGGCAGCACCAGGCCTGCACTAGCACTAACTATTGGCCCAAACAGCATGGGGGCAGCCATTTTTCTCTCCCTGCTGCCACACTTAACCTTGGCCTGTAATTAGCCAATGAGGCCACAGACACGCAGGCTCTTCCTGCCTTGGCTATTTTTAGCTCTGAAGGGTTTATGTTACCAGCGGGCCCCCATCCCAACTTTCACTGCCCTCCACCACACCCAGGGTCAGAAATCAAACACTCTACTCCTGTCATGAAGGAGGGGTGGTGGGTTCAAGGAGCGGGGGGGGGGCTTCTGTTCACCACAGCATAATCACTCAAAGACACAGTCAAGAATGCTGTGGCTAATGGAGGGGAAAAAAGGTACATTCAACACTGACCTCACTCCTTTTCAGCCATATGGTATTCATTTATGGAAGCAACGTATAGTCTGACTGAGAAGGAGGTTTTTAGTACGTACACACCCCTATAGTGCGTTATATATATAACATACAATAACAAATAGTGGTGCACAATCTAACTGGGATACTAAAGAGCCGACACAAAATACTGTACAAAATAGGGCTTAGATGATTTTGGAAAACTGATCAGTCGGGTCACAAGCATCGATGATATTGATATTTCATTGATTTATTTATTTTATGGTGATATTCAATATATAGGGCCAATTTTTCCAGTTGCACCATCTGGGACTTATTGAGCCCCAGGCGTGTTTACACAGTGAGTTTTACTTACTTTACTTTTCTCTTTCTTTCTTTGTTTCTTTCCTTCTCTTGCTATTTCTTTCTAACCTACTTTCTCACAGACAGTTAAACATACACAAACTAACAAATAAATAAATAAATAAAAAAACCACATCCGAGCTCAAGGTCTCCAGGTCTGAAGCTTCAGATCATGGACAGAGCCCTCACACTTACAAAACGGAAAGGAAATGTGAAACATCCACTTTCATGGCCGTTCTTTACAAATCTCAATAATCAGTACTTGATCTCTGCAATAGTATGAAATATAGCTACTTCATATTTCCTAGAATTTAAGGCTGAAACGTACATGATCATATAAAAACTGATTGAACTCAGAACATCACGTTGTTGACCATCCCATTCAGTACCCGTGTATGTCTTCTTCCTAAGAACCATAAATTAGGATTACCGGCAGCCGTGGATTGTTTGTTGTTTGAACGCCTACTTCTCCTCAATTTTATCGTTGCACATGGTACATTGCTTCCTTGTTTCTGTGGCTTGACTGTAATAAAGCAGGTGAGTAGCAATAGCAATAAAACAATTTCTGAATATGGAAACTCGAGACAGGTGTGCTTGACAGTCTGTCATTTCTGTATCAGTTGCAAAGTGCCCTGCCTGGTTCAACAAATCCTTTGCACTAAAGAGCTCCTCTTGTCATCTTTTCATGAAGATCCCTTTCCACTGAAAAGAGAAAAACCTGATTTCACGCCATGTTGCCCTCAAGTTGTTGGCATGTTATATTGCCATTGGCTGGCCTGTAACAGCAGCACTACTGTATAAAGCTGTGTGAATGGGTATGTATGTGCGGAGGCAGTCTGGCCCTGCTCTTTAAACAGCTGTTCCCATGTTGTCTCTCTCCAGAGGCCCTGGGCTGCTGGTGCTCTGCACACAGAGCCTGGCCTTGTTGGGCTGAGGCTGAAGAGTGTGCTCTGCCAGAGGCCAGCGGGGCTAAACACACAGCAGCCATGGACTGAGCCTCTTCTCCACCCTGGCCACTAACTGACCACCACCATCAACAAGCAGCCCAAACAGCATCTGCAAGACCTACCAGTTGGGATGTAAATGTCTGACTATGATTTCTTACAATAATGAATCACAGAAGAATTCAGAATTATATATCGCAGCTATTTGCTTAGATTAGATATCTAGATATGACTTAAAATACCTACAGTATTACAATACACTAAGATTTTGTAGGACGTATATATTTGAAAATAGCCTAAGAATTAAACAGTAGGAAATGAATTGGCTAAGGATATCAAATACCAACTTTTAAAGTCCAAATCAATTATCTTCTTAATTTCAATTAACTTCTTTCTATGCAAAATTTACAGGAAAGCTCTCACTCTCTATCTCACTCATGTGTGCACACACTCCTGTGCAGAGAAATGCAGAATACAGTATATTAGGTTGTTTGAGGACAGCAGTGAGGAGCAGCAGAAGCTGGCTTTAATTTACAGAATATAGGCCTCTGCTTTTTGGCTTCTGTGAACGCTCGCTCTGTTCAAACACAAAGCTCCACCCCCCCACAGGGTTCTTCTGGCCTGTTTCTCTCCCTTTTCTGCTCATTCAGACAAACGACTCCTGATTCCTGGAAAACTGTGGTACTCCAGCCAAGAAGAGGCCACCGATCCCTGCCTTAAAGAGATAGCTCACGGCCTAATGGTGCGCTTTTCCAAGCTCAGCCTTGTCTCCTTTAACCATGGAACAATCAGAACCAGAAGCCGGCAGGACTTCAGCAGGGAAGTCGAGGCCAAGCCTTTGATCCACACGAAAAGAAAAAGTTTTAAAAGCTACTGGGCAATGCACAACAAAAGAGAAAATTGCACACTGTTAATATCGGGTCTCTAAGGGGATGTTCAAATCGCGCTCAGAGTTCTTCCGGTGTTGTGCTGAAGAGGCAGGTGACAGCTGGGGGTGCAGCTGGTATAACACCGAAGGGAAGAATGCTGCCCAGTGCCAAGCACAAGGGGGGGGAAAAAAAAAACCCAAAAAACAAACATCTAAAGTATTCCAAAGGACGAGACCTCCTCAGCCGGGTTCTGCAACTTGGAGGCAAACGAATTGCACAATCTGTTCCAGAAATGTTTGACAACTGGAAGGCTATTGCATAAACCATAACACTGAAGATAGCAAAGGAGGTAGGAACACTTTGTTCTAACTTCAATTCCCAAAAATAAACAAATAAACAAAAAGCCCCACACCTTCTTCAAGGAGAAATGGTGAAAAAATCTGATAGGGGTTAGCAATGGCACCAACAGTAACAGTTTTATTATTTCATTACTCAAAGAAGACAAAAAATATGAAGGAATGTCTCGTTACAGAAGGGTCTCAGATGCCCGACAGCTCAAGATGATGTGGAATCTTTTTGTGTAATAAGCCATCTACTGCACTGGATTCAGTCGTGTCTAAAGTGGGATGAAGTGCCTTCTATAACCTGCTTAAATACGGCTTCCGCCTTGGCTGCATTCATGTAGATGACTGCGCAGAAGACGCTTGCATTCCTCTGTGATTAAGGAGGGCTTTCTCTGGCACGTTCAGTCCTGCGCGTTTAGAGACCTGGGCCATTCCTTATTCTTCACTAGTAAAACTTCAAAAGACAAACGGAGAATAAAAAGGAAGAACGTTTTAAACTCAGAACGTCTGAAAAACTTAAAAAGGTCCGACCTTACCAACCTAAAGGTCTACAATGGAACAACAGTAGACAATTCAGTAGAATTATTGAAAAATGATGGCCTGAGGTAACGGACATGACTCAGAGGGAAGTAGTAATCAGTACTTCAGAAGCATTTACCTGTGAAGTCTTAAATGATCATGACCTGAATTTCTCAAAAGGAAACTCTATGAATTCCACCTCTGTAAATTCAAAAGAATTATTGCCAAATGAAGGCCTGATGTAACTCATTTTATTCTTTAGGAGCAACAAAAAGTTCCTGTGAAGCATTCAGTCCTGAATGACTAGAAGACATTAAGCAATTTCAGCTTTCAGCTCTTCAATCGGCAGACCAAACTCACGAATGAGATCACATGTGCTGAATGACTTTTTGTTCTTCTGGTTCTGTTCACCGTGATCAGCAGCTCTAGCAAAGCCCATCTAACCACAGCTCTGAATGCCTGTGGCCTCAGCTCATGCAGGGCTGCTTCTGCTGCCTGACCTGGCTACATTCAGCTCCATTTATGGCTAATCATTCAGAGAGTGGGTGGAGGGCAACTAACAGGATGACTCCTGGCACCGGGGAAGTTTTCTTTTCCTCAAAATAAACCTGCAGTCAAGACTGGAATGAGTTTCGGGAAAGTGAAAACGCAGCCACGAAAAGGTTTCTACTTAATAGTAACATTTCCCTTTCCTGGACCAAAGTCTAACACAATGAGACACACAGGCAACTTTCAGGTCCTTCACAGAGCCATTGTCTGTCCACACGTAGGCTGCTGAGGCTGAGAGAAAGCTCCATGTGATTTCGGCCTTGGAGTGAAGCAGGCATGCTAAAGGACAGATGAATGAAAGGTGGTGGGAAGGCCTGTGCTATTCCGGTCTCCATGCAGAGGCCTTGTAGCTGCATTAAGTGCAGATGGGTTGGAACGGAGAGTCCAGCAAGTTGATCATAAAGAGAATGCTGATCACATGATAGGACTGGTGCTATGATGGGGCAGGCGGGGGGGGTCATCCATCCAGAAATGTGAGCAGCTGCTGAAAGCTAAGGAAGCAGAAAGAGGACGTGTCACATAATCAAATGCTTTTCAGTGGGTCATATGAACAAGCATATGTCCATATTTCAGTATCGACCACAGGCTGAGGGAACTTTCGTTTAAGGAAATAAGTAGAATAATAATTGAAAATTGATTTGAACTGATTGAAATTTTAAGGGCTTGTTTCTTCAGATCAGTGCAGAATAAGTAGTCTTGACATAATAAGTATAACAAGTTGTCTTCATTAAATAAATATACATTATACAATATAAAAATACTGAATGCTTATGTAACAACCAGGTATAATACTATATACATGTATAATATCTAGGGATGTACCAAATTACTGCTTTGCATTAAATTGTATTGAAGCTTAATGCTGTTCTGTGTCAGGGTTTCACTAGCTAACACTGGACTGAGCACATTAAAGTGCAACACTGGACTCAATTATAATGCTCAAATATAAAAAAGGGGAAAAAAAAGATAATTTACCTTCAACATTTCAATGTAATGCATGTGGTTGGGCACATAATTTTGCTTTCTCAAAACATTTATCAGATCGAGCTACAAATGCATTGTATCAAATTGTATAATGTATTTAGTGAATTATTACAACCCTAGTAATAGCCTGGCAGTCACTTTAGGAGAAGTACCAGAAATCTCCAGTAAAGTTGATTCCAAAGTCTCAAAGCATGGCACACAATCGTGCACGCTCAGAAACATTCCTCTGGCTTTGCTGACGCATTTTCCCAGTTAAACGAAGTTTAAAAGATATGATAAAAGGCATTCCTGATTTTATTGATGCATTATGTAACCTTTAAAAAAAACAAGCAGCAATCAAACATGCAAGATATTGCACCAAGTCTACGCACTCTGAACCAGAGAAAAGGAGTAACATTTTAAACTCTTAGTTATCATTTATATATGCCCACTTTTGAATGGTAACGTAAAAAGTTCAGTAACACGAATCTTTATCCTTTGCAGAATGTTAACCATCTAAACAATCCTGAAAGACAAGCATCCTACACGCCGACTGACCTTCACGTTTCACAGCAAAGACAAAGAAGAAAATGTGAACTATGAGTGTATACCCTCACAAAACAAGGGAGAGGAAAAGGACTTTTGACTTCAGCTTGAGAAGCCCATTAAGACGCCCGAAACATGAAATTACTGAAGGCTAAAAAAAGGTGGCACAAAACTGAATAAAAGTTCTGCCAGCCAGTTAAATTAACATTCACTTATAAAATCAAATTCAGATAAAGTAAAGCCAGAGTGTGATTCAGGCTATTTTACAATGTAACTTGTTTATCTGGCCACTCCAAAGACCAGGGGAAAAAAGTAAACTCTGACCAAACCATATGCTGAAGGAGAAAGAATCCAAAAGGTTTGGTTTCAGCTGAAGTCGCAGCACTGACAGTCGTTTAGACTCCAGCCTGGCTGCCACGGCCAGCCTGCAGTGCTCCGGGGCCTTGAAACCGCCATTTAAAATCCCATTATAGAAGCACCAAATCAGTCCTTTCTCTGAAAAGCCACAGAGTGTGGGAAGACTTCTCCTACAGGAAAGCCGTTATTTAAACGCCAAAAATGAGATGCATGACCCAAAAGTCGGAATACATTTAACAAAATGTCTGGGATACTGCTGAGACACGCTACGTTAGTTTAGGCCGTTATAAAACTGTCCCCACTGTGTTATTCACCACAGCCCAGAAAGCTGGGGGTGAGGGTTGTTTGCAACAGGCGGCACTTTAGCTAATTGTCTACAGAACATTTGCGGGCTTTTTGGCTCATTAAATTCGAGGACAACCATTTAGGCCTTTAAAAGGAGTTAAGAAAAACTGACCAAATAAATCGCCTAGCTCCTAATCATCTTCCTAACTAAATAAATACAGTAGAGGAAAACACATATTTGCACTAAAAAGTCACAAAGAATGGAGTACTATTAGATACTGAAGTACTGAATGTCTGTCTTGTGCACATTTGGGTTGTTTTATAGACATACTTTCAGTGCAAGGCCACACAAACATTATTATTTTGTTGGAATGTAACCATCTAGATGCAAGCAAAAATATTTTTCACTTAATTGTTTTATTTTTCGTGTGTGATTGAATTCGAAAGGCTACATTGATTTTACAAATTATATCCGCTTGTATTTTAGAGCCTGGTTTCCCAACCACTGGGCCGGGGACTACCAGTGGGCTGCGAAGGCTTTTGATTGGTCCGCGAATCTAAAATCGAGACAGGCCATTGGTCCACAATTGGTTATTTAATATCATCTAATGTGGCCAAGTGGGCCTTGGCAACATGCTGTGATAGATAGATAGGTGGGCCTTGATGTTGAAAAGGTTGAGAACCATTGTTTTAGAGAGATGATGGACTGGGCCCTGGGTTGCAGACAGTTGAGAACTCTTAGCCTACACCCCTGGACTGTAGCTACAAAAGAAAACCTAGAGAAGTAAACTGGAACATGGAGTTATGGAACACTTTATTTGGACAGCCCCTTGTATGTTTTTTTAGAGGCTTACCTTGCCTTTATTGTGCATTTTACTACAAATATCTAGCTTCACCTTCATTTTACCTGACCTAAAACTCACTTTAAATCTCAGCTCAACCCACTGAAAAGTCCTAACCTAAACCTCGGTCCTAAACCGAACCCTAATGCTGTTTTTAATCAACTGAGTTTATTTAGAATTGAAACATCGAAAAGGAATTTCCAAATAAAGTTTGTCCTAGAGGAATTCACACCTGAAGCCACACACCTAAATCAAACACCTGGGTTAGATCTATTTAACTGAATTGACTCACCTTTTACACTAATAAAGTGTATTTAAGCAAAGCTATACAGAATTGCATTGTAAGGCAAATTAAATGAGTTAAGCACCAAATGTTACATAGATTTTCTTAAGCCACAAATACAGCATTATAAGAAATAAACTGACTTCACCCAGTTGTGTTGAATTAATCACCAATTGACTGTTGAGAACAGCCTGGCAGGGATATGATCACTGACCTCTAATCCAAAGGGCTTGTCTAACAGTGTAACAAGACTGACACCATTTTATTTCTCCAGCAAAGACAACACAAAGCCCAGCAACACGCAAGACAGCACAAGTTCTGATCTTATGATGTTCCAGTGAAATCCCAGGGGTAATTCCGAGACAGCAGGGATATGCTGAAACAGGAAGATAGCGCTGCTGTTTCAACACACAGCATCATCTCTCACCTGAGGCCAAATCCACAGGATAAGAGATCCATGACCATATTTATACAGCAAGCAAACAGACTCATTAGCCTGCATTCATATCAATAAGCTGCTGATAATGAAACCAGTCACTTATATCTGACCTAGACCCGTAACTATAAGTTCACAGATAAGGTTTTGCTTACCATAAACTTGCACATTCCTTTGTAGAATATTGATAATAGAACCTATCACTCACGTGCGATCTATACTTGGAATGATCTACCTACACTGAGGTTGCCAGTCATTTCTCAGCATTATAAACTGAACTTTCTAATGCATGGACCATCCCAGCCACTGGTACAAACAAAAGAGCATCCAAGCCATTTAGACACTAAAAGATCAAAGGATTCACAAACTTTGCACTGAGAGCCATGCATCATGCATAACAGCTGGAAACTGAGCTTGTGATTTGCTGAACAAAGCCCACAGGCTACTGAAGTACTAACAAGGCTGTGATGAAGCACAGAAGTGCAGATATCTTAAAATTACCAGAGGTGATCACAGTTCCAGTGCAGGGGACTTTAATACACATGATGGACAAAGATATTACTACACCAACTGGGACTTTAATGAAATTGCATTCAAATCCAAAAAGACTTCTCTACCACCCTTTTAGGAAGGATTTCCACAAGATTTTGGAGTTTCTTTGGGAATTTTTGCCCATTCACTCTCTAGAGCATTTATGAGGTCAGACACTGATGTTGGTTGAGAAGGTCTGGATCACAATCTCCGTTCCAGTTCATCCCAAAGGTGTTGGATGGGGTTGGGGTCAGGGTCCAAACTGTGTCCACACAGTTGATAGCATGGCATTGTCCAAAATGTCTTGGTCTGCTGAAGCAACAGGCCTAGTCCAAACCTAGAAAAACAGGTGTGTCCCAATACTTTTGTCCATGTAGTGCATGTGGTGTGTGCTAGATAACAGAACAGGATTTGGTACATGCACTTTTCATTGTGTATGTATATTGTTCTCATGGGGGTGGGGGTCACAGACAACAGAAACACAACAAATGTCCTTCCTTATGCCCCCAGGCCAATCTGTAGTGACTTATTTAACCTTTTTCCATTAATATCACACTTATTCAAGTTCTAAAATCTTCATCCGTCACTATAATTGCCAATTGTGCAATCAGTTCTGCAGTACGTTCTGATGAACACTAGGTGGCAGACCCACTCGTGTTCATTTGAAGGTTCTATAATGTGTTTGCTAAGATGCTCTCACTGCTTTAAAAGAAGCGTCTTCAGACTGGTTAGGACCTCCCTTTGCTCTCATTACAGCCTGGATTTTTTATGTCATGGACTGAAATAGGTGCTGAAAACATTCCTCCTGATTCTGACATGACTGACATGATGTCTGACATGACAAACATGTAATTGCTGCATGTTCATGCTTCCAATCTCCTGTTCTCCCACAAGATTTTCTACTGGACCCAGATCTGGGGAAGCCACTGATGTTCATGTTGGGCTCCTGGATTCCTGCTGTTTATGCTGTTTTAAAGTCTGACTCTACTATCTGCTCTCAGCATCAGAAACACTGCAAAAACTCCTGATCTAACCAAGACCTGCAATCTTATTTTTAGCCTAAAAGTCTTCTTTATCTTGTTTTGAGAATAATATACTATATAAGAGCAGATATGTAAGATTATTACGATTGTTTTAAGATATTTTTTTTCCTATTTCAAGAAATCTCAGACTAGAAACAAGTGAAAAGATCTGCCAGTGCAGTAAGATTTTACACTTGGTACCATTTCTTGAAATATCTTAAAACAGTCTAAATAATCTTACAAATCTGCTTTTTTTATAGTATATTTTTCTCAAAACAAGATCAAGAAGACTTTTTAGGCTAGAAATAAGATTGCAAGTCTTGGTTAGATCAGGAGTTTTTGCAGTAAAGCAGAAAGATTGGAAAGATTAATCCGACCAACAAACGTTTTTCCAATCTTCAACTGCCTAGTTTTAAGATTCAAAGATTCAAAGCGCTTATTGTCATATGTACAGAAAAATAGCATTTCTCCATGCAATGAAATTCTTTCTTTGCTGTCCACACACAAATGCAGAGTTAGGTTAAGAGTTAATAAATAAAAATAAAAATAATAAAGAAATATATAAAAATAGAACAAGATAAAAAAATACTAATAAGTAAATAAGTGAAGACAAGTATGATGTGCAGATGTAGATAAATATAAACTGCGTTTGCAATGAAAGAAATGTGCAGAGGAGCAGAAAAAATTTAATTATGAGGTAGATGGATGTGCAAAGGAGCTTAGTGTGCAAAAATGAGCTTAATGTCCAAAGTGACCTGATGTGCAAAATTACAGTTGAGGTAGGTCAGCTGTTAGGAGTCTGATGGTAGTGGGGAAGAAGGGAGTTGTTGAGTCAGGATGTTCTAGATCTCACACTTCTGACCCTTCGTCCCGAGGGCAGGAGTGTGAACAGTCTGTGTTGGGGGTGTGTGGGGTCTTTGAGGATTTGAGGTGGTAGATGCTCTGCAGAGAGGGCAGCGGAGTCCTGATGATCTTCTCCGCAGTCGTTATCACTCTCTGCAGGTGTTTGCGGTCCATAGCAGTAGAGCTGCCGTACCATGCAGTGATGCAGCTGGTCAGTGTGCTCTCTCTCTCCACAATGCAGGAGCTGTAGAAGCTGTTGAGGATATTGGCTGACATACCAAACTTCCTCAGCCTCCTCAGCAAGTACAGCCGCTGTTGAGCCTTCTTCACCAGCTGTGTGGTGTTCAGTGTCCAGGCGAGGTCCTCACTGATGTGGACGCCCAGGTATCTAAAGCTGCTCACCCTCTCCACTTCAAGCTCCCGGATAAACAGTGACTGGTGAGGTCTCCTCTTCTTCCTCATGTCCACTATCATCTCCTTTGTCTTATCTGTGTTGAAGGTGAGGTTGTGGGTGAACAGGGTGTAGAGGATGGGGCTGAGGACACAACCCTGTGGGACGCCAGTGTTATGGTGATGATGGCTAAAGTCCAGTTACTGATCCTGACAGACTGAGGCCTGCCAGTCAAAAAGTCCAGGAGTGTTGGGTGCAGGCCGAGTGTGGTCAGTTTTGGGTGAGTTTGTGGGGGATGACGTGTTGATGGCGGAGCTGTAATCGACAAAGAGCATCCTGATGTAGGAGTCTTTGTTTTCCAGGTGGGAGAGGGAATAGTGAAGGGCAGCAGTGATGGTGTCTGATGTGGACCTTTGGGCTGGTAGGCAAACTGCAGGGGGTCCAGAGTGTTTGGGATGTTGCTCTGGATGCAGGCCAGCACCACTCTCTCTCAAAACACTTTGCAGTGATTGGAGTCCTACTGGTCTGTTCAGCCAGGTGGCTGGGCTTGTCTTGGGGAGGGGGGCGATGGTTGTGGTCTTGAAGCAGGTGGGAACGGTGCTCTGGCTGAGGGAAAGGTTAAAGATGGATGTGAGAATATCAGCCAGCTCTTTGGCACATGCTTTCAGGGTCCGTCCAGGGATGTTGTCTGGTCCTGCTGCCTTGCGGGGGTTGATCTTCCTCAGGTCTTTGTGTACTTGGTCTATTGAAAACACTGGGGGGGGGGGGGGGGGTATGGGGGCTCTGGAAGGTCTCAAAGTGGGTGTAGAACTTGTTGAGATCATCCAGCAGGCTGCCTGCAGAGCTGATGGTGCTGGTGGTGTCCCTTTACTCTGTGATGTGCTGCATGTGCTGCATCTGCCCGGGGTCAGCAGAAGAATAGAAGACATCCATCTTTTCTCTGTACTGCCTCTTGCCCACTGTGATGGCTTTCCTCAATCCATACTTCGCAGCCTGAACAGTGTGAAATTATTTCTCTGTATTTAACCCATTCACCAAGTGAAGCATGGGGCTGCCACCAACGAGGGGCGCCGGGGAGCAGGGTGTGCGGATGGTACCTTCCTCAAGGGTATCTCAGTGGTGACACTAGCAGTGCTGGGATTTGAACCCACAACCTTCTAGGCCACCAGCTGCCTCCATACAGATATGAACAGAATGCATAAAATAGCAGTTCCTGAATAACTGACTACTGTAAGTGATCAAGGCCTGTTATATCTTAGCGTAATTAATACTTTTTCCTGCTCCTCTGTTTTACAGGGGCTTTGCCTAATGAGGCTTTACCTTCAGCAGTAGAGCTCCTCCCTGTTTTTTTCTATAGAAACTGTAAGACACCAGTATTTAAATCCAAAAAGAAACAAGAATGAAAGGCTGGCTTGCATTTTACAGAGCAGGAAATGTGACCGCAGAGGTGCCTCAGAGAACTGGGTTTTAGATCGCAAATCTGGCCAAACTCGAATAGGACTGCACCGTGAAAGACTGCCTTACACACAGGGTAAGTGAAAATGAAAAATGGGTAGAATTTTTACCTTGATACAGCAATAACATGTTTTGAGAAAAATATATACAGAGAACCTATACCTATAAAGCTTTCAATAGCTTGCATAATATTTTCCATTTAAATTTATACTTTGTTACATTTCCAATATGACATCCATATGTTTGCTTTAAAACAATAATTTCTAATAAACATGGGAAGAGAAATCAGATTTCATCTTAATTATATGCTGAAAATTGTTCTACTGTAAAACAGTAATATCCGGTGTTACATACATGGTTGTGCTGTGTTTGTATTCATATGTAAAATATAATAAGCGTAAAATGGGATACAGAACATCCTTGCTTACACGGCAAGATTTTTAAATTCCGATCATACATACGTTTTATATTAACTAGCTGAATAACTAAACTAGAGTTTGAAATATATTCTGTTTAATTTATAGATGTCTATAAAGCATTCCTGTGTGCTCGGCTCTCTGTGGATGGCGTCTTTTCTCTCAGGTAAACTAACACATTTATTTCAGTGTCTTCTCATTTAAATACTGCGATGAAACCTAAATACACTTGTGAAGCCTTCTCAGACATGTTAGCGTGTTTTGCTGAAGTTTTACATGGAAGTGGTGGAAAATTATCTTTCTGTAATTAAGCATGCTTGTTCAAGATTAACACACAGTCATTTTTTACCAAGTTTTACTGAATAAAGTGAGTCTGTCACGTCTTCAGAACTAACTCAGATCTTCCAGTGAGGTTCCTCCCTTTTCTTTAAGGACACCTGGGAAAACTGATGCAGTGACAGGTTTTGCACTTTGACCACTTTTTGCATTTTAATTAATTACTTAGAAAGACAGAATGATTATCACACCTTTATTAATGTTGTAGGTGCTTTGTGGAGAGTTTGGAGGAATAGTGTATGTGTATTTTTTTGTGTGAATATCATTACTATTATCATTTTATAGAACTGCTGCTATAAAGTGATGCACTTGCTTATTTATCAGTACAACTGATGTTATTTTTCTGTTAAACATAGAATTTCTTAGCATCATTTCTAACCGCAGCAATCACTTATTTATTACTAACAAGTAGGAAATTGTCATTTATATAAACCATACTATATATATTTTAGAAGTATGTTAAATTCAGCAAATAAATAGTCATTGTATTTCAACTTTTGCGTATAGTACAGATATTGTTCACTATAATGATAAACACACACACACACACACACACACTGACCTACTTTAACTTGCAGCACAAACCCGCAAATGCAGAGCACTTTGAATCTTGAAATGAAGTTCAAAGACAACAGCCAGAGCTTAACGACTGACCACTGATCTCCGGCCTAGAAAAGAGAGACCCTGCTGGAGAAGAGCCAGAAGAGAAATTTGCATACATTTGGTCGATATATTTGCTTTACTTTTTGTTTTTTGCACACAAACCAATATAAGAGTAAATATATATATTGTTATAAATAATGGAGTGGTTAATAAATGAGACTATGAGTATCTGTGACTCCCATAAACCTCAGATTTTATTGTTATATAGTTCAAGGACATTCAAGCTGTCAACACAAGAATCAGGCAGACCTGATTAGAGTAGCTTTAAATTGTGCAAGATATTTATTGAGCAAAACTAATAAAGCTAATAGTTTTACACCAGAACAGAATCAAACTTTTTTCTAAACAGGTAACGGTCCATTATCTCTTTAAAAATCTTGTTTCATTTGATCATGTTACAAAATTAGGCAGGTTTGTGCTACAGGCCTGTAGAAGAATAACTTTTGTTGTTTTACAGCTGTGAAGACAGACTGCAGTGAACTGAATACGGCTTCAGCTCTCACTGCTCACCTGGGAAACTCAACCACAATTAACTGTGATTACAACAAAACAAGTGAAATAGAATCTATTACAGTAAAACTGGAGAGAGAACAGACACTGTGCTCATATCTTTATCATCATAAATCCTGGGGGAGACAAACATGTAAAGACAACATCAGACTTATATGGAATCCAGAAACAGAGGAAATATCATTTGAGCTGTTAAATCTTCAGATAAATCATTCTGGT
>JBBPCY010000019.1:4563092-4573401 GCA_037974405.1 Brachyalestes nurse | reverse complement strand
GGATTGCAGACTGTACCTCAGCACTTTGCCCACCGCTTGAAGGACCATTTTGCAGCTTAATCCGTTTTTGGGGCTCCTCTGGTTGAGAGTGCTGTCCCCGGGTATGGAGTGATCCCCCACCATGGCTCTAACGCGCGCGTGCTGTATTAAACAGTGACCAGTGATCCGTCTCGCGCTCCTCGGGTCTGAACAGCACTGATTCTCTAACACACGCTTCAGTTCGGCACGAGCGAGCGCTGATTGGTCCCCCGCCCCAACTTCCGACCAATCAGAAAAGGGTGGGCGGGGCCAAGGGGTGCAGGGTGCCAAAACAAACGAACAGAGCGTCTGCAAGAATGAGGAGTGAACTTCACTGGTTCACTTTCTGCATAAAGCCGTGACTCCGTTACGTGTCCTTAAATAAATAAATAAATAAAAAACAAATAGACACGTTTTGGCCAAAAAAGGCGGAATATACAGTTCTCTGGAGAAAACCAAATAACGAATAAACAAACAAATAAATAAATCATTCTACCATCAGCACACCTAGTTTCATTAACTGATCAGCCAAGCTAGGTACTGGAAGTTTGGAAATTACTTATCCAGTACAAATAAAAACAACAATGTGTTGCTTATTTTATGTATATGTATTTCTTTATGTATTGTAAACAAACACAAGGTGACAGCCCAGAAAAATGTTTTTGTGCTGTTCTGTATATCCACATATACACTGTGCTTAATCACTGCGAGGTGCAGCTGCATCCTAACTGATCCTGCATTCTAACACATCCAGCTTCATGTATTTTATTAAAATTAATGATCAAATGTATATATGTGCAGGGAATCTGCATTTTCTTTCATTTTAGATCACATTCTGTGCTTACTTCCTTTTGAACTGAACTGACCTGCTGTTGCTCACGCCAGCCGTTTCTTTATTTTATTTTAGACTTAAAAAAATAAAAAATAAAATCACAAAAAGACAAACTTGCCCTGTGTTGATAGATGCAGGATGTATGAAATTCCACTGCAGTCAAGCAGGAAACTCAGTATTTGAGAACTTTTTGTTCCTGAAGCTCGAGTAGGAATTCAGTGTGGGTTTGCTGCACAATGCAACCATATTTTTATGACTGATTGATTGATAGATGGGTAGATATGAAGATAGATAGACAGACAGACAGGTAGGTAGACAGACAGATCGACAGATAGAAAGACAGATAGAGGAGCAGATGGGCTGATAGACATGGTAGAAAATGATAGAAAGCCAGATAAAACCAAGATGGGAGATCTGGAGACTGAAGAGTCATGTGCACTTAAAAAAACAGATTTATAACCAGATAGTTAGGTAGATAAGAGATATTTGCAGAATGAAATTTCCTTTCTTTGTTCCTCTTTAATCCAAACAGCCCGGTCGTTTGTTGGAGACATCCCAGAATAACTCCTCTTTGATAACATGCGGGAATAGACGTGTATTTACTGTAGGTTATGTTGGAGAAATATTAACCCACATATGTTCAAACGTGACCTGCCGTATTTCCTCCAGGAAATGTTTATCTTGCGAGGGGCCAATCGTCCAGCCAGATAAAGAGATATATATGCCCATTTCCCCCAAAGTGCAATTCGCGCCGCTTTGTCCGCCTAGCAGCGTGTTTTGACTGTGCAGACATGTTGTGACAATGTCATACAGCTGTACAACAGACTGGAATTTCCTCGCAGAGCTAAGTAGGCATGTTCAGACATGAAGCCGAAGGCCTCTGCCCTGAGGAAACGCTTTTCAAGCCCACAGACAGAGACAGACTTGTTAGACTTGCTGACTTGTTAGCATTTGCTTAAAAACTCATCCCAAAGTTTCATCCCAAATCCTATGACGCCGCGCTAAAAGCACCGAAGCTAATACATTACACCACAATAACATGAGATTGCTGAAATGGACCGATAGATAGATGGATAGACAGAGAGACAGACTTGTTAGACTTGCTGGCTTGTTAACATTAGCTTAAATACTCGTTTTACAATAAGAGATTTATCCAAAAGCCTGTAACGCAGCGCTAAAAGCACCGAAGCCAATTCGTTACACCACAATAACATGATATTGCTAAATTCATTAATGTGCTTCATTTATTGAGCTAAATCACAGTGGTAAACAGTTTGGCCATGCCTCCGTCTACCACAATTAGCTTTACAGCTGCTCTGCCTTAGCGGTAATATCACGGGACAGCAGGGCACAGAATAGCACGGCTTCAAAAGTAACACGGATATTTTAAACAGGTTGAGTAGAACATGCTGTAGGTCATGTTCTTTTAACATCACTTGCTCATTTTGACCCCAAATGACCAGATATTCTTTCAAAACTGGAATAAATAGGAACTTAATAAAACACAATAAAAGTTACTTTTTTTCATTTCTGTAACGATTATTGTATTATTTGTATGTCAGCTACATTGTTTTAATGACCTGTAACAAGTAGCACCAATTAAACACCACATAGTGAAAGTACCTGGTGAGAGAGTCGTGAAGTCATTTTACAAACTGAGTGCTTCTGCAGGTGAAAATGTTTTGGGATCTTTTACCATCTACAAGATGAGTCGTACAAAAAATCTTATCCTATGCAAATCGACATTAAATTGTGAGTAAAACTGCTGTCCGTTCTGTGGAAGAGGAGTTTTCTTAGGTGTAGAAACTCAAAGAAGTGTCTATGTTGTGTTCTCAGATGCTTAAGAGAAAAACAAAATTAAAAAAATAAACTTAGGTGGTGATTTTGACTGTTGCCTCTATATTTTCAAGTTAATTACAATGATAAAGACACCATGCATTCACTTAAACTGCAAGATACATGGTTAGAGTAAACAAAATAATTACCTAATTGAACATCTCGCATATCAACTCCTTCTGGTAAAAACAGTGGGCACTCCCAGTCAATTAAACAGAGCTTTTACATCTTGAACAGGTTATAAACATTACAGGTAATGACATTTCCCCTCGTCCTCATGGAAAATAAATCCAGTCCAAATAGCACATTAGTATGTTACAGTTAATCTTACCTATGGAGTAAGCTATAACATTGGCATTCACTCTACGTTTGGCTGAAATGCTCATGAATGGTAACTGCTTGAAACAAAATGTCACTATTTGTAGCAGAGATGTATAGGTCCGTATATATCCAAGAAATAACACATTTAAAAGTTATTCACATACGTTAAAATGATTTAACAAAAAAATTTATTCATATGAGCCACCCTCTCCCCTGCTATAAATGTAATGGGTAATGAGTTTTGCAGGGTGGGGGAAACACTGATAAGGTCATCAGTCAAATGCTAACAATCCTCTACAGGCCTAAAAGAGAATCAGTCATTTGGTAAAAGAACCCAAAATGTGATTCAGAACGTTTGCTGGATATACAGTGTTCTCACATGCTGCTGTCTGACTTCTTAGCAGTGCTATTTTTGCTCAGACATGACTATAGGCTGCAAATACCCATGTACTATAAATACCCCTAATGCAAGAGTGTGGGGGCTGAGTAAGTCGGTTAAATAGATGCGTATTTTAAAATAGAAACTGTAGGTTTAGCAAGTGGTCACACAATAAGGAAACGCATAGTCCAGCTATTTGAGTCAGTCATCTCGCTCAGTGCGACCTGACGTACTGGCTGGAGCCATCTGGTTCTGGTGGTCAGCAGAAAAGCAGCCAATGAGAAATGAGTTTGAACCATCAGGTTCCGCACAGCTGGTCCATAAAACTGCCATCACAGCGATCTCAGATCAAGGATCTTTCCTGATTCATTCCATGTACCTGACATTAGAGCCAGCCCTGTGCCCAATGTTGCGCAACCATCTTTAGGTCTGCCCAAAATAAACGTTCTGGGTGAAAGAAAAAAAAAAGTCTGGAAAAAGTGAGGTTTGTAGAATGACGTGCAGGAGGGGTTGTGTGTCCTGGTGCTGAAAATAATGCGAGAGTCTGTAATGGGACAGGGAGGGGTCCGGGCACTGGTGAGAAAGGCTTCACAGCCTGTGTTTGTCCAGCCGACAAGAGCAGGGCCAGGTGAACAGACGCAGGCAGAACAGAGACCCCTTTCACTGCGGCTACGCTAAATAAATAAATAAATAAAATAAGGAGCGTGCCTACGAAAGCAGTGACGGCATAAGAAAGAGAAGTAAGGGCGGGGTGTCCTTTTTTCCCCCCTGTTACTGTATTTCTTTATGGGCTATAGACTGCCTGGCACCTCATCCCGTCCAAAAATATCCTAAAGGAGCCCGAGTTACACACAACTGACACTGATAGGCACAACATAAGAGTGGGCTAGGCAGCAAAAATAAAACACGTAACTGTCATTGTACTGTGATTTGCTACACTGGAATATATCATTACATGCAATAGTCTTACCGTGTGATATTACTACTTCTCAATATTAATGACCTACTACTGATCTCTATTACAGCAACAACAGACTCAGTATAGAGAACATCTCCAAACCACTATTTGTTACTGGCAATTCACTAGTAACTGCAAGTTACTAATACCCCAGCATTGTGTATGTAATAATGTATTCATACTACAGTATTTTTCTTATTATTGGATGTTTATTTTATACTGTTCGAACGTTGTTAGTTATGACCAGCACTCATCTTTTCCTTTCCCGCTCATCCCTTTGTCCCTCCATTCACTTTTATACATCTTTGACCTCATTCAAATGAATGCCATTTTAGGAGACAAACTTTCAGTCAAACATACAGTGACCAAAGGAAGTGAAACTTCAGATGAAGCCTCAGGCTCCGCCCACACATTCATCCCCTCGTCCAAGCCTTGCACTCCTCTATTCCTTTGTTTTCATGCATCCCTTTTTGCTCAGTACACTTCCATTACATTTTTGGCCACATTTAAATGAATTAAATGAGTTCTGCTCATTAATACTTCACCACACATCCAAAACGCTTCACATCACACAGAACAGCCACTTTATTAGCAATCCTGGGCACGAGCGGCAGGCCCATCTCAAAATTTCTTTTTTGTTCTTGTAACTGAGCAGTGGTAAGAAAATGTCCTCCGGGATCAATACAACACAAACAACAGTGCTCCAGAGAATAAAAATGCCCAGCTTCTTATGATGTAGTTTTAATTTAATCGTGATATATGGTCCATGAACCATGCCCTTGTTCTGGAAACAGTGACGATACCTGAAGAATACTCAGGAAAGCATTCGATGACGTAATTTATCACGATCCTTGTATGGCTTGCATTAGCAGACAGTGGAGAAGGTTGTCAGACACCCATCGGTAATTAGAATGGAGCATTGTAATCTAATTACTGAGAGCTGGAAAAATTATTTAGGAGGTCCAAAGCTTAGAAATGAGGATTGAGCCATTATGTGGTGACTAAAAATAAACATTTCTCCCTCCAACAAACACTCTTTGTGCACTGTGTACTTAAGCCTTGTCCTCAGAACTCTGAGATCCAGCTGTTTCAAACAAACACTTCTGTTTTCAGGACACACAGTGCATTTCACACCAGTCAAGCTGTGAGTGCCGTAGAGTACCTGTGAAACAGCGTGCTGAGAATTCCTCGAGGCGGCTCCGGAGTGCTCTCGTCAAACGCTGGATCTCCTTCTGCCTCCGCCATCTAGGCGTTTGCATCAGTGCATACCTCCAAGTTTGAAAGAGTAGCTCTTTTCCAGCTTTCTCCTTAACACTTTGACAGAAAAGGACAAATGCACCCATGCACCCCCCCCCCACACACACACACACACTGCTGCTGCTTAAGGACCAAGTGTTCTGAAATGTCACAGAGTTCCGGGGGAGAGAGAGCTAAACTTTGCCTGCAGTGTCTGGATAAGTCTTTTTTGGCCTGAACTGGCTGATAAGAAGGTCTTCAGTGGGCCTCGTCCTCACAGATTAGTGCGCGCTACCTAGGAGTGTCCAGGGAGTGATCAGACGAATCCTAAACTAACAATGAGCTCCTGCTAAATGAAACAATTTGTGAAGCATTTGTTATATTACAGCAAAAAAACACAACACCAGTAATCTAGATTTTCTTTTTATGGCAAATTCTGCCTCTTCCTCCAGCCTGGAAAAACATTACAGAGAAAATATCATCTTACTCCAACAAATATACTGCTTTAATAAAGCTAACTGTTTTAATAAAACCTGGGAAGAACCCTGATTTAGTCATTAACTTTTAAAGGCCACAGTTGTTGCATTCTGTTTCATGCAATATTATGCATCGGTATTAGGCTCGTAACATCTGGCCAGGGACTACAGGTTAGAACTCTGTCCCATTTAGTTCTGTTGCTACCATTAACGAGCACTGTCCTTGATTAACAAATTATTCAAATAAAAATGAAAACCTGATAAACGGACACATACATGAAGTGACTAATTAGTCTGTTTTAAGGACTCATTGAAGACGCACTTGTATTGTGATCTGGGCTCTGATTGGTCATTCAAAATGAAGTCCAGGCTACAATATTTCTTAGAACTTAATTGTGGCTGTTTAGTTCACACAGAAGGACAATCTGGACTCAGGAGTGGTATTACTACCATAATAAAACTTTAACAATGTTTATGTACCACATCAAACTCTTATTAAAAAGAAAAGGAAGATTTCAGTTTTCCATGATATGTGCTCTTTATTGTAACTGAAAGCACTTCTTTATGAAAAGTCTAAACTGTGCTGGATGTGTGTAATCAACAGGGAGGTACTCACACCCAAGAACGCCCATTATTTTGCATGCCAGGCACTTCTTATGCAAGTATGCTTCAGCTTCAATTTGTGATACGAGCCTATTTATCACGGCACTGCTCAAATTAATGACCGTTATCTCACTGGACAAGACCGTACAGCCTGAATTTCCAAAGAAAATCTCATTTTCTCCTTAAAGTAGTCAAAGTGAAACACTTGTGCATTGTTTCTGAAAACTCAAGATAAAATCAATATAACTCGCTGTTATGTAATAACTGTCTCACGACCACCCTCCAGTGCTTTGGGAATATTAGGGGTTAAAGCTCGGGCCCTGGGGGTCAGCACTTTCACCACATCCTGCCCCTTAAGGAGGAGGGAGAAAAGAAGACGAAAGGAATTTGCTGTGTATTGTGTGCTACTCAGAGTCATTTCCTTTCCTGAGACGTTTTCATATACACAATCAGCTTTCCTGTGTTTATGTGCACTCTCGATAAGGACCTGCGCAGGCTCTCGGCTTGATGGGAAGCTGCCAGCGCACCTTCCTCAAATATTATTGCTAAAGAGAGGCCTGTGGACTTCCTGAGAAAAGAATGGCTTAGCTGAGGAGACCTGAGGCCATGTGCTAACACCTGTGTCACTATACGCATATTTATTACAGCCAAAACAACAGATGCCAGGCTTTAAAAACCAAACAGCAGTATTTCAAACAAACAGTATGGGAATGTGTCAAAGTTTCTATTGTCTTCAACCATAAATTATAGTGCAAAAACATTGAATACATAAAAAAGTCCAATGTCCGTTTCTTTCTTGATAATACTTTTCTATAGAAACAGCTGACCAAGTTGACAATTTAAAAAAGAAGAACAAAAAATGGTTAACCTACCATCACCAAGCAATGCTTCACAGTGGGCCCTGGCCAGACCCGAACAGTTTCAGATATTCGTTCAGATGTTTCCAAACAAGTACTGAAATACTTGATTTAACAGTCACCCTTAAAATTAACCATTTTAAGCATTTTTGTAACTGCAGTTCACAATGTATCCAGTCAACAATGACACTGTAATAACAGTCATGTGCCCTTGCATCACATGTTGCTATAGAGGCTGTGATTGTAGCTACTCATTCAAATACAGGTTTCACAAGCCTCAATGGTGGTAAGGGTGTAACGTTCTCCTCCCAATCCACTGCTAGAAGTTGCGCAACAAACAGGTTGAGGAACTGAGACTACGGTTTTAGCATCATCCTAACCAGAGACTAGTAGTCACCAAACCTACATATATTTCAGGAGGTCACTTTTTGTGCCTTAACATCAACCTTTTGTTAGTTATTTGTATATTTTGAACTAAGCGTATATCACATTGTTTCATATTTTTTGGGGGAAACAAAAATGATATGAAAATGTGACCATTCATATACATTAGCATACAGTTTTTGCACGCACGCACAGTGTAAGGTTTGAAGTTCTACAGTCTGCTTGTTTGCTGCTTGGTACTGAGTCAGGCAAGCGTCCTGCCCCCCCACTAGAACAAACACACCCCCTGAACAATCACAGCTGTTTCACACACAGACATCTCTAATGGACAGGACTGTGTAAACCAGCAAAACAGTGTCACACATCATGAAAATTACACCTCCTTTTCAATGACCTTTTCAAACCAGTGTTACCCGGATACAGACACCTGGTATCAGATTGGTGCCATCTTTGATAGCAATTCATGGTGCCGGTTTTTTGTCCTCTCCATGCAGCCCTAGCTCATATGACCACAGAAAAAAAAAAACACTCAGGCTCACACAGCTGTGCTACACAGGAATTTAGCAGTAAAGCAAGATGTGGTTTGCAAACAAAACAAAGCAAACAAAGCAACCCACGTCCAGCACATGAAAGTCTTCGAGTCGTCCTGAAAAAGTGAATGTGAAAATGAGAGCGTTGAGCTCAGGGAAACACACACTGCACTATTATCGGCTTATCATCCTGGGCAGGACGCAAAGAACACCTGGAGAAAAGGACACAGCACCTTTCCTGCAGCTGCTCTTTTCTTCTTAAGTCGCTACTTAATGTAACTGACAGCAGACCCCTGAAACACACTTCTAATGTCCTAATCTACTCAGGAGGGAGACTTATTAACTCAAGCCAGAGGCAAGGACTGACCAAAAACAAATCCCTGATAAAGATTCGTGTCCATCGACACTCAGCCTCTAAGAAATCTAATCAACAGGTTATGGAACAGTCTAAAGGCAATGTAATCTAATGGTTGGCCAGAAGGGGAATTTCAGGGTGCTGTATAAGATAACTTTAGCACCATGAGCATTAAGGGAGCAAATGCATTGATGCATAATGACTTTATAGTGCTTCGACTGCATTAGTTTTGAGAATTAAATACTCGGTTACAATTACAAAGTCTAAAAATGATCTAAAAATGGAACCACGGGGATGTATGTCTTTAGCATTTAGAATAAATCAAAGCTATCGGAGCGATGCACTCTGGTCAGATTAAACAAGCACAGATCTTTTTGCCAATACTTCAGCTTGTCAGGCCTGGAGACAGATGGGTTTCTGCTAACGGTACCGGGGCATTACAATGAAGAGTGCACCGACGCCCCAGGAGGTCTAAGAGAAGAATTTAATCTCGCTGGCCAAGGAAGGGCAGATGTAGAATGCAGAACATGATGTAAATATGAAGCCAAAATAACTCAAGAAAGGGTGAAGGTGCTTGTTACATGAATCCAATCAAATTTTTTTTTAATCCAACAGAGGGATCCTTTCAAAATCCTTTCAAAATCCTCTCAAGTAGAATGGGCTAAAGCTACAAGACTGCTACTGACATCTCTGAGGTACCCTTGAACTGTCCCACTGCTCCCCGGGCGCTATGTTCCCCTCTGCCCTCTGCTTCTTTTGGTGAATGGGTTAAATGCAGAGGAATTTAACCCATTTTACACTTACTTTACTTCTTACTATTGGCATCTCAACACATCTTTAAAACTTGAGTACAAAGTCTGAATACAATTTACATTTAAATATCAAGTATGCACTGGAAATGCATTAAACACCCACAACAAACATGTCTGGATTTTTCCTTTCCCCCCTGCACTGTATGTTTGCAAAGCACTGAATATCCATTGTAACTCACGAGTAGTAAAAAGGGTTGTAAATTGTACTGACTGCTACTGGTTTAAACTGAAATAAACCGATACCAGTTTGGTGAACCCTGCCATCTACACTATATACTTGCCTACAACAGAGTCTAAAAGTAATACATGACATCATGATGTTGTAGTTTTCGAATTTGTCGGGTCCTGATTTACACCAGCCTAATGAGCATGAAGTCAAAACGGCACAAACACAAAGAATCTCACCTAATTAGAGAGTATGAGCCAGTCCTTCTAAATCTCATTCCAGCAGAGAAGGCTTGGATGAAATAATCCAGAACTGGTGGTAAATCTGGCTATCAAAACAGTAAAAACAGAGTCAAGAAAGATGCTCCCATTTCAAATGAAGGGACCGTCCAGTCGGTAGTGCAAAAGAAAGCTTTTAAATAACAAATTAACAGCAACAAACTATAAACAAAACAACAGCTTGGAATATCAGGCGAGGACTCAAAGCAACGACTTTCTTCAGCAACTATACTGGTACTCACTCACTCACACACACACACACACACAC
>JBBPCY010000019.1:4551682-4562992 GCA_037974405.1 Brachyalestes nurse | reverse complement strand
ACACACACACAGACACACACACAGACACACACACAGACACACACACAGACACACACACAGACACACACACACACACAGACACACACACAAAACAATCCAATTAAGATGATTAATCTCAACATTGTTTCACCTTAAGAAAGCAACTACAAAAAAAATCCAAAGGACAGAACGGTCAGAACTATTATCAAACCCTTCCTCTTAATTGGTTCTATTAAAAAATCCAGAAAGCCCGGTTTACACTTTTGCCCTTATGTGCAGGATGGACCGCTGCTGCAGAGCAAGGCTGCTGCTCTGCAGGCCTCTACCAAATCGAAGCAGGCAGACAGAGCAGAGGCTAAGAATAGAACTGGACAGGCCTTAACCCCTCCCTGCCCTGACTCTGCTTAAACTGCAAAACTAATTACACTGATTTAGCTTGCAGAGAAAGACTCTTTTAAAAGATGTTACTTCAGAGAGTTTAAACTTTGTGTCTGCTGCCATACTGAGGAGTTTTGTTCTCAGAACCAGAAGACACACACACAAGACTTTGCATGGACACACACACACACACACACACACACACAGGAGACTTTGTTCAGCATGAGCAGTGAGGCTGAGGTTTGGTTTAGAGGTGTGGCCTTTCGCACAGCTCCACCCAACCCAGCCTGTGGTATAAAGCCAAATACAGCAAATTTTAGCCTCAGCAGCACCCGAACGCCCACTGGAGAGTGAAGAAAAACTCCCAGAGCACAGGCAGGAGCCCTCAGCTACTGTACAGTACGTCCTGCAAGAGAGAACAGTCACAATCATCTACTTAAATCTAAAAGGAGCAGCCTTTATTGGGCTAATAACATTTACGTAAAGGTGCAGTGGTCTGTAGGTTTGGCTCACGGAAGTTACACTGAGAATCTGGTGAAAATTCTAAACAAGTGAAGTAAATCAGCCAAAATTATTTATTTATTTATTTAGTATCTATTTCAGTAAGATTCCCACGTCAGAGTGAAAGTTTATTTCAGGTTCACTTAAAGAGACCAAATCACACTTTTTAGGTTTACAGAGCCCATATCACACTTACCTCATTCATTTATGATATTTGTGGGGCTTTTTGTACCAAATACAGTATTAATTCATTTCTATAAGACCATTTCAAGTGTTCAAGTATCACGTCTGTTCTCACTCAGGTCAAGTATGAAACACTCCTTATGACTTCAATGTGAATGGGTGGGATTAACCGCTGTACACTGAATGGGCGATCATGTGTAAATGTATTGGTTTTTGTGACATCACAAAAAAACAAATGCAAAACAAGACCATATGGGCTGGTGAGGCAATGGTACACACTGAAACGTTAACAGTGTAACAAACTTTAGCAACGCACACTTCAGGCACCAGATATGTTTAGGCTGAATGTATGTCTTTGTGGCCAGCCTGGGAGGGGCTGCAGGGGTTTGTACAAATCAGATTTGTCACAGAACTGTTTATTTATTCATTACAACTATTTATTCTACATTGAATAGACAGTCGAATATTGTTTATGTTGTATATGTAACACCACATTGCAAGAACTAGTAACAGCCTCCAGCACTGTAAGGTCATCTCTCACATTACCTGTTTACCACGGCACTGATTCCAAATAAAGACCAGCACTAATGACTTCCACACCCTGGAAAACAGGAAGGATTAACCATGTACACAAACTCCAGCAGCTACACTACCTATAGGTCTCCAGAAGAGTCTAGAAGTGATAAACGATGTGTCATTATATGGGGAAAATCAACCAAAAGCCGGATTCT
Source organism: Brachyalestes nurse (assembly GCA_037974405.1). Classification (NCBI taxonomy): domain Eukaryota; kingdom Metazoa; phylum Chordata; class Actinopteri; order Characiformes; family Alestidae; genus Brachyalestes; species Brachyalestes nurse. The sequence continues at coordinate 4,561,220 of JBBPCY010000019.1, read as the reverse complement.
TGTTTGAAGCTGCTCCATAGTGCTGGACATGAACATGGAGAGCTGCCATGGCTTCTTCACAATAGCTGCAGTGTGAACACGGCTACAGCTGCTATCGTCAACTGTATCGCTATTACAGGAGAACTCTCAATACTCTATTCAGTTACGGACACTGATAGGACCAACTATTTGGCCAAAATACATTTTTTGTTTGTCTCGGCCCAGCTGCTTGTTCGTATTACATTGTAAACGAGTGCCTTTGTTCATTAACAAAAGTGTAAATCTCAGACCTCGCGATGAAACAAGAACATGCAACTAACAAATTCAACACACTGAAGAGACGGACTACTTACACTGTAATAAATTAAAAATACATTTAATCGGCCAAAGGTTCTGGCCAAAAAATTAGTGCATGCTTTGTGATTATTGAATATACTAATACAGCTGAACCTTCACACTGATGCACTGTGAAGCCCAGATCATCAGTCTTACTACAACTCTGGTAAAATTATGAAATAAACACACTTGGAGGAAGAAAAAAAAATCTGGTAATTTGCATTTCCAAAACGAATACCAGCACAAATCTAAGAATGCTAATTAATCTGCAGTTAGAGAGTGCCTGCAGACAAGCTTTCCTGCTAAATGAAAAGGGAAACATGGCCTCGACAAGATAACGGTCAATTGAAGAAATCTAAAATCTAAAACTCCTTTAAGAAAGAAATCCAGCATAAAGTGTTTGGTGTTCCAGGTACATGTACATAAAATTTGGTGCGAGTTTAAACTTAATGAAAAGGTTATGAAAGGAAAACCTGTGAGCAGAAGAGGGAAGAGGTCAAAGCTTCAGGATAGAAAACTGAACAACAAATATGTGGAACCGGAAGTCAGTGCTTGAAACTATAACGAATTGTCTGAATGGGATTTACACACACAAAAGCCAAATGAAAACCACCTGAAGAGAAGGAACAAGGTCACAGTAGGATAAAGAGCAGTGACTGTGGAGTATAGATAACTGGATGAAACTGACCTTCAGCAAAGAATCACAAATCTGCACATAGAACGATGAATTCCTGAAGAAAACTGCAGCCTATAACTCTCCTCTGTTCATTTATGATCTGGGGCTGCATGTCAGGTAAAGGTAAAGGACAGGGCAGACTGCAGTCGTTACCTCAACAGTGAACACACAGGTGTGCACTGAAATTCTGGACACTTTTCTCACTCCATCAGTAGAAAAGAGGTTTGGTGGTGAAGACGTCTGACAGGATGATAATGTATCTTGTTCTAAAGGGAAGGCTGATCTGCTCAACGATATTTAAGAAAATTGTCTTGAAGAGTATTTAAGTATGATGTTTTTTCATTTGTGGAGTACGAGGTATTCAGCTATTAATTATAACAAAAAATGTTCTGTTATACCCATGATTTGTTTATTTGCTGCAAAGTACTTTTACACTCGGCATTTAGCGGATGCTTTTATCCAAAACGACTTCCATTCCCTAACTCCATTCCCTGGAGCAACTTGGGGTTAAGGGTCTTGCTGAGGAACCCAGTGGTGGTGCACTGAAGGTAGGATTCAAACCATGACCTCTTGGTCCGGAGGCAAGTATCCTCCCCACTAGGCCTCCATCACCCAGCCTAGTGTGGGTAGGATAAATCCTCTATGTGTGGTGACACAATATTTGTTTGCCAGGTATTTACCTACATTTAAATGCAGTTGTTTTAGCAAGTGTTCTGGGCCTTAGAACACACACCTCACGGCCTCTGACAGTCAGGGTGCATCCTAGAGTCGAATATGAACACAACCTCCTATCCTCTTCTGATGACATCACGGCCAGGGTGGAGGGGGGGGTTCAGTGCCTTTATGCTGCATCACCGCATGCTAATCAGCCGCTGTGGGGCTCTCTCGCCACATGGAGATTCCCCCTGGCATAGCTAAGGTTAGATTATGATGAATGGGCCTCGGTGTCCATTCTGTCAGAGCGCTCAGCCAATGGAGCGCAGGGAGCTCGCAGCGGGAGCAGAGCCTCCATCCCTCAGGCTACTGAATTCTGCCTCTGCAGCACTTTTCCATTATGTAACTAAGGGAGTAGAGGGAGTCACGCTCTGCACTATTAGCTGAAGCATTTCTTGTTTGCTTGCTGATACATGAAGAATTCCAGCCATTTTATAGCAAAACACCGAACATGTATCAGGCTGATGTCGGCAGAAAACGCTGGATTGAACATTGGAAGAAAAAACTATTCATTTCAGTCGCACATTCACTCTGCTCACACACTCACACTGTGTGAAGTCATGCTGTAAGCTGCGCTTCTTTCCGTGAGGTAATAAGACTATTTGAGTTCTTTGAGCACGCTAGTCTGTTTTTGTATCACAAGTGAGGCACTTTAATAATGAAAAAATAGCTAATTTTAGTTTTTAATGAAAAAAACTGGATATGTAAGGGTCAATAATTGATTTCAATATGAGAAAGAGAATATATTATAGGAAAATATAGCATTACATGAAAAGGCATGCAAGACTTGACAGTTTTCTCATCAGAACTGTCATAAATGGTTATCACTACTATCCTTCACAGCCCCAATGAGCCAAACTAGGTGTTGTTCAGCCCTAACTCATTTGTAGATATAACTATATGCACAATTGTGGGTGTCCCACCAAAACTACACATTTTGTTTATAGATATTAGTTATTTAAATGAAAATAAGTACACAACCCCTCCACAAACATAATTACTGTTTATGTGCTGACCTTAACAAAATTGAAATCATAAAATGTGGCCTGTGCCCATCTTATGCCCCCCATCTGTTAAACCAGACAGAAAACCATGCACTAAAATTCAGGACTGTTCATCATGCACTTTCACCAGGGGCAACAATTCCTGCCTGGGTCTTGCAGTTTACACAATTTACAGGGAGCGGCGACACAGCAAAGGAGCCCTCCTGTGCGCCTCTGCCCACTCTTTCCTCCCGTCTCACCCACTTCCTGTCTCCTAAACCGCCCAACATGACAGACACACCCACTCCTAATCAGTAGGGGCGGAATGGGCGAGTGCGGATGGGCTGGCTCGTGAAGTGGCTTAGATTAAACATGAATAAGTGTGAAGTTTCTGACTGTCAGTTTAAGTGTAAATGTTTACAATATCCAAATTAATTTCATTTAAAGCAGAATTTCAACCTCAGACAATATGATGCAAATATGAATTTCAACCTCAGACAATATGATGCACATACTGATGCTAAAGGATAAAGAACAATAAGTCAGAGGCGTCACGTCCTGTTAAAAACTTGCCATTCATTCAAAGCTCTGGCTCCCTCTGCTGGGGGACATCATTAAAGGTTATTTAGCGCAACCACCTCTGGCTAGGTTGAAGCAAGCTGTCGGCTTGACTACATTTCCCAAAATGCATTTTTTTACTAAGCAGTAAGGTCAGCGGTTCATTCAGTGTAGCCCACATTTCACGCTTTAGTACAAAACATACAAAGTGAGAGTGTGGAGACCCCCAGTATATGTAAATGGGGGCTACAATAGAGCTTCAGAATATACTTTGTTAATGGATATTTATCTGGCTTCCGAAAAAATATCTTCTATGCAAATAAGCCCTCTAACCAATCACAGTGTTTTTAACCATGCACTGTAAGCATCCTGACCAATCACAGTTCAAGGTGAGTGTTTAAGGTCGTTCTGACAGATTAAAAAAAGTGTTTATGCAATAAAGTAATTTGTAAAATAACACTGCTTTTATTCTAGATGTATTAATGTTTAATATATATTTCTATGGCATATTGCCACTGAAATATAATTGCATTCTATCCTCATGTAACTAGTACTTTGTATTATCTAGCCTCAACATTAAGAAGAATGAATCTCATTTATCAAGGAGTCCCCTTCACATCCCTTCCGTTTCCAGCTGATTAGGATGTCAGAGGCGGCAGATGGAGAATGTGCACCCTCCTGAAAGGCCTCTGACTGCTCGAAGCAGTGACATAGCTTTTGCTTGTTGTGAAACAGGCCTGCCTAATTGCAGCCAATCGCTTTCCAGCTCCTGTCTTTTCACAGCGGAAGCACAAAAACTCCAGCGCAAAAAACAAAAGCCTGAGGGAGGGCACGCGTAATCCTAAACAAGCCAAACCTGAAAAGAGAGGAGCGACTCTTCCCCTCCGCATGTTTGGACAGGATTTTAGGGTGTGTGCGCGCCTTTATGTTCCGCGGTGAGAAAATAAGTTCAGAGCTCTAATGATCTGGATTTCCGCAGGGCTCCTATTTAAAACGTAAAAATAGTTTATCATAATCTAACATACACATAACATAACCCTCCTGAAAAAAAAGGATTAAACCAGAGGTCCCCAACCACTGGGCGCAGCCTGGAATCGGTCCATGAGTCATTTGGTACCGGGCCGTACAGAAAGACAGAATAAAAATATTTTATTGATTATCAGAGACAGAAAGATCTTTCATTTTCCAAAAAAAAAAAAAAAACTCTCACCTCGGTCAGGTAATACGGTAGATGATTCATAAGCACAAACGAAGATAAAGCTTGGGTTATACACCTTGGGAAAGCAAAACCGAAGCTAAAAACGTTATGACAAGGGCAAGAGCAATACTTGGCGAGTTACCACCCAACCTCAAGGCAAGGGCTGGGAGGCAGACTAGACAAACGATTGACAGATTGACAGAAAGATAAGATTAAGGGGCAGCAAAAGACCTGAAATGACAAAGCCACAAGCTTGGCAGTTACAGTTACACACACACACACACACAATTAAACAGCACTCCCTTGTATCTACACTTCCTACACTTTCATCAAATACAGAGACCATACTGGTACACTTTTTACTTTACAATTCCTGACCATCGCCCATCTGTTTCTCTGCATCATTTGTTAGCCCATTTCACAACATTCCTCAGAAGGTCTCGACCCCCACAGAACCCCACAGCCTGTAATAGTAACATATCTGTGCTGACGATGTATGTAACTGCTTACAGAAATCACAGATAAATGTGCTTTCGCTTTAATTTTCACAATCAGCTGATCCGGGTGAGTAACTGTTAAATGTTCAACCACACAGTAGAGCTCTCTGGGGCTAAAAGCACCACTGAACCAGGACCCTGCCTCTGAACATGGAATATGTTAGGTTATATCTTCTCTTTGTCAAACCCAAGGTCAGATTCCATTAATTCAGTTAAACAACAGGTTAGCTTCCCTCTTTTCCCGCAACTTGATTCCACACCCACAGTTTTAAATCACCTACCCTCATTAAAAAGGCATTTATTTGCCTAAATCAATCCCGCCCTATGATGTGCAGGTGTATTTACCTGCTATAGCTTAGTACTAATAGTATCCAAGTAATGAGGAATGTTACTCTTGCTGCTGATAAATAAGCTGGAAGAAATGGAAGAAAAGCACATTTTTTCAAGTTTCTTTAAAATGATAGTGGGTGGATCAAAACCCCTGAACAGAATGACAGTGTCATTCACTCGTTTGCTGACAGAGGATTGCTTGCAGGCCACGGGGTGAAATGCTGGCTGCATAGTCTCATATTTAAAGAACTGTCCTAGAGCATCATCTGGACATTTCAGGTTTGAACAGCATGTAGCGCTGTTATGATGTAACGGCAGACAATGCCACTCCCTTTCGCTCGTGGCAGGAACAGTTGGCACTGTTTTTAAGAACAGTTCACAATCATCCATGACAGCAAAACAAATACGCTCTTATTCAACACCTATGTCTCACTCTGGGCCCAGTCAGAGGTAAACATGTCTATTTGGAATGCAGGGGTGTTACCTGGGAGTGTCTCAGTGCCTGGTTGCCTCTATGCTTTGTTAAAGTTGTTTTGAAAGATAAAACTCAAAAGAAAATAAGCCGTGAGAATATTTTTTTGGAGCTGTGGTCTGTCAGTTTAAATAATTATGTGATCTGCTTTAAACAAGTCTAATATTTGGTCATTAGGTTAAAACAGTGGTTTATCATTCCTTTAAACATCACTGTCAATACAACTGGTTCAATGAACCATGAAATTGGACAGTTCAAAGAACAATAAACGTTCCCTATACAGGAGTACCATGGAAATGATCATAACATTAATGATAAGGAAGGTAAGACAGAAGCCAGCAGTTTCATTAATGATCCTGACAGTTTGAACCATTAGTTCAGTAAGAACACAATGTTGCCAGTTTATTAGGTACACTTCTTTTGCATTCATGCTTAACGGCCATTTTATCAGCTGCTTCTATAGGTGCACTTCTGGCTTTATAATTAGCAAGTGTTGATCATGTGTTGCTGCACAGCCTCCCTCGACCCCATTAGCGGAAAATGACCACACCTAACCAGATATTTTGGTAGTAGACCATTCTGACATAGTGGGGACACACCCCACCATATACATTCAGGCAACCGTGGTCCTGTCAGAAAATGGGCCCTTATGAAAACTATATGATGAATAACAAAGACTGCATACTGTTTATCCACAAGCTGTAACTGTGTCTAATTAATTAGCCAATAACATTTTATAAGCCAGTAAACATTTTTATTTGTTGATTTACAGTTTTCATTACGTGACAGGGGAGGAAAATATTACTATTTGTAATAGCCATTCATGCAGAAAGCAAGAAGGTTAATAAAAGAAGATAAATAGCAAATCAAGAAAAAATAAAGAGGGTAAAAAAAAGCAAGAGAGAGACAAAGAAAGCCTAGGCTTGCTGTAAAATTTGAGGACACTATTGGACTGACCGCTCCATCCCCATCCTAATCCGGGAGGCGGCAGAAAGGGAAGCAGTGAAAATCCAAAGTTGGAAGCAGAAAAGGGAAGTGCCCCATCCCTCTATCCCGGCCCACAGCAGCCACACTGCGGGATTACAGTCACATTAAGCAGAGTGCATTCCACAGCTGGCCCTGCCTTATGCAACATACAGATGACAGTGCAGAGGCCTCCATCCCTACAAGCGAACACAACTCACAGCTCAATATGTACACACTGGCTTACATAAGCCTGAAAAACACACACTGAAAGAATGCCGCGCAGTGGAAGGGCACTGCACGAACGCAGCAAAACAGACTGATCAAGGCACACTTTTTGTGAAGCCCAAGCACACCAACGGCACACACTACAGGAGACCTTATGCAAAAGAAGGTCTAGCAGTTGGCCGGTGGGATTCTGAGGCCTACTTTTCTACAGAAATCTCACAGGTCAAGGTCTCTCAGAGCTGCATTACATAACAGGGCTGCGAAATGTGCACCTGCACAAAACTCAAACGTACCGGTCTGATTAGTGACAGAGCATGGTGGCTACCAGCATTGGCAATAGGCTGAACAGGACACGGTGCCTTCATGTGCTGCAGGCCTGCGGCAGGTACAGTCAACATACCTTCCGCAGTAGTAAAAAATTCATTTATAGCCAGTTTTTTAAAAAATGGGATTGAACAGGCAGACAAGCGAACATAACAGAACTTTAAGTGAGTGTTATGACACCCAACACCATATATACTGTATCCCAACATTACCACCATATTTACTGCACCTTACATGGATGGACTCATTCTAGAAATGCTCGTTCAGAAAGCTACCCGTTTTATGATGTTCATTATAAAACATCAGGCCACAGCTTCACATTTCAGACAATGGCTTTGGGCCTTGGGGAAAATACATGTCATACATCAAGTCTTGTGCAGTTTCATTTCACTCCACATCAGGTTAAGATACAAAACTGCACACACAACAGCCTTGGACTTTCAGGTCAGTGTGACATTTGCATTCTCTCTTACCAGGTTCATTCCACTGAATGGCCAAATTCAAGATGACAGTATACTCCAGTCATACAATTTGTAAACTTTTTTATTTGACTACACCTCTGTTCTCACACTGCCCTACTTGAACGGCAGTCTGGGAGGGGCTTTTTTCTCTTCTCCTTTATTCTATATTTTCCTTATTTTCCTCTGCTACCTCTCGTCTGACCTGTCTATCCCCCCAAAATGTGATGTTTGTGTATATGTATGGTCGGAAGGGTCCAATTACACTGCAAATAACAGCTTTTCATCATCCTCATCAACTTGGTAAGACCATTTCCATGGCAGGCGACTAATTTCTGTAAATGTAGAGGATTTTGCGTTGTCGCCTCTTAGGCTGTGATAGACAACTGCTGTTATATATCAGACAAAATGTATCCAAGGCAGGTTTCTGTGACACCTAACCCACGTTCTGCACCTTTTTCTGGCCTGTCCCTGCTCTAAATAGACTGCTTGAGGTTAAACACAGCTGCTGACACCCCACCTCAGCTTCCGTTGTAGAGAGCCACCGTAAGCTCATTTGACCTAACCATGGACAGCATGTCTGTGTGCATGTGCACGTTAAGACTGGGGGGGCAATGGCAGGTGCTGCCAAATGCCCCAGAACTTTTTTAAACTTCATGTTTGCATGTGTATGTGCACACAACCAGCAGAGTGTTCATGTGTGTCTGGCAGAGGGCATCCCTGCACAGAGCTGACTTGCCAGAGTTACTAAACAGGATGTAGTTTACTATAGGTAGCAATCAAAACAGTGGGTAAAGTTATGCATGCATCATAAACTGACCAACAGAAACGGTCCAATGTTTCCTGCACTATTTTTTTTTTTAGTGTAGGATACACAAATAGAGCAATTTGCATTCATATACAAATGCGCACACACACACACACAGACACATCTAGCCCTCTGCTGATCTGTGGACTTTAGGGGAAGCCAGTGAGCAGCCTGATATAACAGACAATAATCCAATTAAAGCCCTTTGCTGCTTCTACGAGGGCAAACACAAGCCTCTCTGGGCGCTCGCTGCTTGGCTTTAGCTCAGTGCCGCTCTCAGTGAAGGCCAACTCCATTTGCCCTGAAAGGTAGCGACGGTAACAGCAAGTTAAGCAACCACAAAAGGACAGTGAACCCATGCTGATCTTTTCTGCATTGCCAGCAGGTCAGCACTCTGACCTGGCCCGTTGCTCATTGGACAAAACTCGTAATAATAATCAGAGGGAGAGCAGTGAAGAAATAAATACAGCCTGGGTCAGGGACACTATTGCAGATAGCCTAGCATGGAGGAGTCTGGAAGAGGAGAACTCCATAAACAAAAGCTTAGATGGTTGACATTCTCTCTTTTTTTCATCAGCATCTCTTCTACAAACACTCCTGAAAACCAGAAGCTCTTCTTAGCTGAGACCGTGCTCTATAAAAATCTGCAGTGACCGTAGGAAGGCCCTAGAGGAGAGTAACTCGTCCACACGGAGGCAGAGGGGACACATGTTCCCAATGAACGCCCTGAGTGCAGAACACACGTCACACTGAACACTCATACAGCAAAGGGATGGAGAGGAAGAGGAAGAGAGGTTGAGAGAGAGACAGAAAGAGACAGAGAGAGAGAGAGAGACAGAGACAGAGAGACAGAGAGAGAGGGAGCGAGAGAGAGAGACAGAGAGAGAGAAAGAGACAGAGAGAGAGACAGAGAGACAGAGAGACAGAGAGAGAGAGACAGAGAGATAGAGAGAGAGAGACAGAGAGACAGAGAGAGAGAGAGAGAGAGACAGAGAGACAGAGAGAAAGAGGGAG
>JBBPCY010000019.1:4518103-4547485 GCA_037974405.1 Brachyalestes nurse | reverse complement strand
GCTTGTAGAAGATGTAGCATAAGGAATAAGGTAGAATGTTACAGAATGAAACACAACCTGAACTGATAAAGAAAACCGCTTTTTTCTTCATTAATTGGACACTACACGCCTATTGACACTACACGCCAGTTGACAACTGAACCGCTGTAAATGCAACAGTTTGTTTTGGCAAACATGGCACACACTTAAAACGATATGATTTTTAAAATATTTTCAGTAAACTTAAACATCGACTCCAAATAGGGCCATGCATGCAGGCATGAAGAGTCGCCGTCTCTGTCTCCATCCATTCTCCCGCCACTGATTGACCGTGTTTAAGAAATGCTGCCGTTGCAGTGTTACAGTGTACAGAAGTGACGTAACACTACTGGTGATTTCTGATAGGCTGTCATCTGCTAAAAAAACCAATCACGTTTTAGAAAAGTGAGACAGTACACCTACTTTCAGAACTGAAGGTAACGAGAAACGAGTACCTTGACAGAAATGTAGTGAAGTGAAAAGTACAGTACAGTCTTTCAATAAGTTTTATAAGTTTCCCAAAAAAAACTCAAGTGAAATACAGTACTCAAGTAAATGTACTTCATTACTGTCCACTTCTGGACATTACACCAATTAGTTCAGTTCATTACCAGTGACGGCACATAGTGACTGGACACTGGCCTCAAGGTCGAGATTTAAGGACGTCTGAGCCTTTTTGTTGATGACTATGATGATGATGGACATCTCTTTTACATCAATTAAAGCAGTATCGGGCAGATAATGGAAACAGGGAGAACAATATAACATTGCATTTTTAGGGACATTGCCTCCTCTATAAAACCACTTTCAGAGAGAGGAAAATAAATAAATAAATAAATAAAAACCACAGTCACACCCACTAGAGGATGTTCATCTGTCACAACATCTCCAGTCTTACAGGCAGAGTTTTGCTCTGGGGCGAGCTGGATGTAGAAAGTACGCTGCGGTTGCCTGGGGTAGGGGACCCACCACAGCATGTTCTTTTTCTCCCTCAGCGCTCTAAGACGAGATGCTGGTTGGTTTGGAGGCGTGAGAGGAAGTGAAAAAGGTTGACGCTTTTTTTTTTCCCTGTCCCGAATAGAACACATAAGCTTAACTTCCCTCACACCCCTGGAAAAAAAAAAAAAAGTAAAAAGAAGCAAAACACCAACGACTTCACACATCAACCAGAATCCATCTAACTCCTTCACCAGAAATATGTGAACTAAACTAGTAACTAAACACACATCTAAACATTAACCGCTGCGAGAGAGAACAGGCTGGTCTAAAACAAAAAAAATCTGATAGAATATGCTAAGACTAGCACAGCTAATTAAACTCTATTCCTCCAATCAAATAAGGATTAAAAAGCACTTTCATTATGAATCTGCACTGATCAGAGGGCAGTGGTGAGTCCTGTTTGTTTATTTGAGTTAAGGCTTGGGCACTACAGAGTACTGAAACACAGGAAGCTACATGACTAAACAGCTCATTTATGCATTTTCTCTCCTGCATTAATAACTCTGTTCAATGAACAAAAAACACAAAAAAGACAAAATGTAAGTTGCAATGGCAATTATTCATTAGCTAATATGGTTCCAACGATGAAGGATCCATTGGAAACTGAAACATGCATGACTCAAGCAAGATGCTCAGGCCCCTGGGAATGACCTCCAACCTGACCTTGTACAGGTTCTCTAGTCTCAAGAAAATAGGTGCAAGAATAGCTGCCCTAGAAGAGAAAATGTGTTTCCAAAAAGGGGAAGAGCCAATTTTGTTTCAGCTTGCTTTTGAGTGGAACTTTGTTTGATGCCAATGTCACAGTAGAACTAGAATCCTGTAAAAAGTTCATTAAAAAAAAAAAAAACGAACACTACAGAAAGGTGACAAAATCCAGTTGACAAAACTGAACTGCATTAAATGGGAAGTGCTCAGTGAGACGAGAGAGCCGTGCGGCACCATTTCACACATTAGTTAACTTCAAATACTCTATTTAGTACAAAGCTGTAGCTCATGGTAATCATTTCTGATCCCGAAAATGAGCACCATTTGGTGAGTTCCCTGCTCAAAATACATTCACTAAAACTGATAACTGATAAGTTGAACAAAATATTTGTGCATTCATTTCTGCAAGACCAGAACTGACGACCCCTGCTGTAAAGCACAGACACAAGACGGACAACATTAATGACAGAACATGGAGGTCTCCCTCTTAGTTGGTTAATTATTTATTACAAAGGAATAAACCTGTTTATTAGAGCAAAACCATCTTTACCTGAAATGATGACTTTGAATTTTAATGGCTTCATCCCATAAACACATGAAGGTCTTAGCTGAAAGACCTGTCTTACCTACTTAACATTTAACTTCTTTACATTACACAGCAGGATCTAACAGAGCCTGGTGCTTTACCTGCTCCTCAATCAGCAGACTGCACATCAGGAATGTGTGATCTCACGAGTCGCCCGCACTTTGTGTTTTCTTCCACAGAACTTGTTCACCCAGATAACTGCCCGGGACCGACAGACACTTCCTGGTGCCAAACACCAATGATACGCTCTGATCGGGTGTCTTTAAGGACCTCTGGCTGGATTGAATGTTTAGGGTTTCTCCATCATGCTAATCTATGATCAGTAACTAAACCCACATCTAAACATTAACCGCTGCGAGAGAGAAGGGTGGTCTCAAACAAAAAAAATTGATAGGATATGCTAAGGCTAGCACAGTTAATTAAACTCTATTCCTCCAATCAAATAAGGATTAAAAAGCACTTTCATTATGAATCTGCACTGATCATTTGACAGCCTGCATGATTATTATGCATATTTAAAAGTTCTCTCACGGGTTTCTCTTACTATTAGAAAATGGGTCTGGTGGACCCATTTACACACACACTCATTCATTCATTCATTTAATCTTAGTTTCTTTCCACAAGCAAGGTATTTTACAACCATAGAACAATGTTTAATTGAAACACTCATTACCTAATCATCAAAACACCTGGCAGACTCCTCTGTTACAACTTTTTGATCAAATGCTGCGTCTTTTTAACCGCTCATGACCTATGGCTGATGTTCTAATAGTATCCTCCGTCTTAAAACGAAATGAAACCGTGTGGAAGACACTACCACTGGGTGCTTGAAACTGGGTACTCTGGCCCTTACTTCCTCTCTCGCCCTCTCTCGCTCTGTTACGCATGGTCAATCTGAGGCGCTTTATTTTAGCATTACTGGTCAAAGCTGTCAGTTGGCAGACCTTACTGTAAAAACAGCCTCGCGTCGGAGCAGAACGAGGTCAATGACCTGCACAGTGCGAACACACACCCAGCACAGAGGCTCATGTCTGTCTGTCTGAATCTCTGCTTCATCCATCTCTTCCACCCAACACCCATGCCTGCAACAATCCAAGCCCTAGTCTTACAGAAGGAGGTTCTGAAGGAAGCTTTCACATAAACATATAAACACACACACACACACACACACACACAAACTATATGAACTACTCATATATGAAAGAGGCTGAAATCTAATTTGAAAAATTTCAAAATGTCCCTCTGTTTACATACAGGGGGGAAATGGATTTGATGCAGATATTACAGGACATAGTTAGGAATATGTTGCCTGAGACAACAGTCTGGTGACAGTTTTGGCATAAAACTACTTTTTTAATCCAGAGTTATATATGCATTTTACAGCAAGGCTATGCAGCAACCAGTATTTTTTTCTATGCAATTTACCACTATTTTTCCCTCATGAACACAACATTAAAACTCACAAGACATGTATAGGCACACTGGAAGTTCTGGAAATAGAATGGCTATTTTGCGTTGACACTGCAAGTCATAGCTCCCATCACCACCATATAACAAAAATCTGAGATGGTCTGTTTCTCTACAATGAACCATTTTGCATAAAACATCTCAAGCATTCAATTAAGCAGAAATGAAAACTCAACTGAACTCATTTACTTTACTGGAGGCATCCATTTATGTATATATGGTTATTCTGACCCAGGCAAGCATCAGGGTAAGAGTGTGAGCCAAAGAAAGACCAATGCAGTGACCCTCTTTGTGGCAGCATAGGTGAGACTGAGCATTGGTTGGACAGTGGGCTGTGCAAACGAGCAGATAACCCAGGTCAACAAAAAAAATTGTAATCATCAAAAACCACAACATACTTTTCTAAACCCGTTTTTCATGCTGATTTTAGAACTTCTTTCTGTTTTTTCAGTCACATCAACTTTTTGAATTATGAGTAATATTACTTGCAATAGACTTGCATGCAGTTTTAATTAAACCACAGGCACCAATCAAGTAACTGTTTCAATATTTTCAGTGAGAAGTCAGAAAGGCGCACACTGTGGCGTAGATATAATGATCAGTGTCAGTCAGCTACCACTGTTTCTTCAAAAACTAGCTTCATCACAAAAACTACACATGTGTGTATGTGGCTGAGATGTTAACTTATTTAAAAAAGAAAGGCAGACATCGTCATATTCTGCTGCCTGCCTCCTGTGTGCTTCCTTTACAGAAAACCAAGGTTCTGCACTCATTTCGCTACATTTCCACCACATTTTATCTCAGTGCATCCTACGCATCTGTTTTGAACATTTTTTTTCCACTCAAACCACTAAGTCAGAGCAGAAGTGCCCTGAGAACAGTTTATCTTAATCACTGCTGAACTGACATGCTGCACGCCTTGTCTCAGTTGAATCTGCTCTTCATCACCACCTAATAATTCTTAATTCTCTCTCCATAGGCATCTAAACACAAATAGCAGCAAGAATGCTGAACAGGCTTCGAGCTGTTCCCCTGGGCAGCCTGCTTACGTCAGAGGTGAGTCCTGGTGAGTCTGCAGGTGACTCACAGTGGATGTGGACATTTGGACATGACTGGAGTGGCCTGGGCAGAGACACACTCCATCAAAGCGTATATGCAGAGATTTACATATGGCAAACACTGAGTGTAGATATGGATAAACGGCCCAGGAAAGAGAGAGTGAAGAGGGTTAAAAAGGAGAAAAGAGCACTTTGACGATGCTCCTCATCGTGTGAAACCTTTTCTTTTGTTTTATTAGTTTTTGCATGATTTGGAATATGGTCCTAACATTGAGGAATATCATCACAAGGGGGGGACCAAATAGGGACCAATTACCATTTGTCATAAACATTATTCAGTTACTGCAATTTATTTTAAAAATGTTTTTCCCTTATGTAAAACTCAAATTTCGGAGATTCTGTTGACGAAAGGAATGTTGTGGCCATTTCGGAGAGAAAGGCGCTTTATGTTAAATCCAAAAAACAGACTCGACAGCGTCAGACTCGTGTTGCGAAACAAGACACACACTTTCACCCAAAGTGTGATTCGGCGAATTCCTGCGTGGGTTTATCTCTCGTCTATCTAACGGCAGAGACATGGCATCCCAAATCTGACATTCTTTCTCATGAACAGACTTCTTCAGATACGAGGCATCAGTCTTCACCTCTGACGAACGTAATGTGATAAAACACGCAGGGCATTCCCACTGCTGTCGGGTCACAACATTCCAGCTCCACGTGAAATCAATTACACTTCTTCTGGTCAATAAGATGAAAAAGAAGGCACGTGTGAGGATTACTGAGAAGGAAAAGGGGTACCTTTCTGAATATACCTTCTCCACCTGATCAGAGGAAGGCCTTCACAGCATCTACGTCAGCTTGCAAACAGTCAAAACACTTAGTAAGACTGTATTGCAGAAATAAATTACAAAGACTGAGTAAATCTGGTGCTTTGAGGTCAAAGTCTGGGTCGACACCTATTATACTCATTCTCCTGTGGCTACGTTGCACTATTTTGGTTCCAGAAGATTTCTCAAGCTTATATGTTATCGAACTGCATCACAACTACTAAGACGATGAACGTTCCTTCTCATGGCCCACATATGCCAGAATGGGGAAGTGTGTGTGTGCGCGTGTACCAACTTTGCCAGCCGTTGTAACAGAGCAGAACATGTGGTAGCACCACCTCACTTTGCAAATTCAGAACAAAAAAGCTGTGCCTAGCAGAGCAGCCTAAAGCATGCACACACGCGCGCACACACACACACACACAGGTCCAAGTGGGGAGAATAAACACACACACAGAGACAGAGCCCAGAGATCTCTACTATAAATAGCAGAGGCAGCCTCGCCAATGTGGGACGCTGTAACCTGCCTCTGCATCCCGGCCAGCACTTGAAGAGACAGCCCTGCACACGACAGCTGCATTCAGGTGCAGTTTGTGCACAAATAACAACTAAAGTACAGCAGCCCCTTATAATGAACACATGACAGCACAGAGCACAGTGTGACAAGTGTACCTCAGTGCTACCGCTAGTAGTCTTGGGATTCAAACCCACGACCTTCTGATCGCAGGGGCAACTCCCTAACCACCACACACTGGCAGGCAGCAACGCAGTGCCCAAGGATCAAGGTGTGGGGACAGTCTATGCTCCAAGGTAACTACCTTAGTTGATGCCACTGGCAGTCCTGGTATTCGAACATACGACCTGCTACTCGCAGGGGCATCTCCCTAACCTCTAAACACTGAGTCAACAGCTGCCACATAAATGTGGTGTGTTGCAAAGGATGAACAGGAGGTAAGACGCACGTAACTTCAGCTGGAGCTCCCACTGCAGTTGTTATTGATTTTTCATTTCTGGAGACGTAATGTGAAGACACTCACCCCATGAGCCAATCCATAGTGTCTGAACGGGCTGGGAGAAAAGGGGTGAGACCCAACGGAGAGCTGGCCTTCCCCCCTGCTTGTATCTGATCTCAGCCCGGGCCAGCTGTCTGCCTCCGTTTGGGGCCGAGGGGCTGTGTGATGGGCTCCCCGAGCGGCTGAGGGCCGTGTCCCTGGCTGGAGGAGTTAGAGGCTGCGGACGGGAGGAGAGGGCCGGGGGAGCTGCAGCCGAGTCCCCGGGCTCTGCATTGACTTTGCCGTGTTTTCCTCTTGGAGGGTGAAGCGACAGGACTGCTCCTCTTTTCTCCCTCTTTCTCCCTTCACACGCGGCCTCGAGCTGTGGACCGAACGCACGGAGGCTCCTGGGTGGTTCGGGCTCCGTCTCCGGGGGCAGCAGGACGGCGCAGGCCTGGCTGGTCTGGGTCAGAGCTCGGTTCTATCGGGCTGCAGCTCAGACCCGACACCGACACCAAACACCCCTGCCATATACAGGAAATCCGGAAGTAAACACGGTCCGGCACCGCGGATATGGCGCACAGGCTGCTGGGATTCGTAGTTTTTAGTTGTGTGTGTTTGTGATTTGTGTAGTTATATATATTATAAAACGTTATTTACACATTGTTTTATAACGTGCCTAAAAACACAAATACATATATAGGGGTATTTGTATGTATAGGGGTACTTTTACTGCAGAAGCTCTCAGTCAGCATGAAAGAGACATTAATAAAAAGACACCTTGGAAGAAAGAAGTGGCCCCTGATAGTCACGTGTGAACTCACCACAGCACACAGTGTGAAAAGAGTGAAATTCTTCCTCTGTATTTAACCCATTCAAGTGAAGCGGCAGGCAGGCAGGAACACAACGCCCGGGGAGCAGTGTGTTGGGGCGGTATCTTACTCAGGGTACCTCAGTGATCCCAAGCGTCCTTCAAAACTGCACCAAAATTATATCCAGTCCAAAGAAAAGCAGAGAGTTTAGAGAGGGATGTCTCGTCCCCAGTCTCCAGACCTTTCTTCCATTGAGCTGCAGGGACATCCTGCAATAATTCAGTCACTGTGAATATTGTATCCTTATAGTGCAATAATACAATCGCTATGAAACGATATGAAAGAATATATTTCACACACTGACTGGTTCTTCATTTATATATATTTTTTGTATTTATTGTTTGTTCTGTGCTGGCTTATGCTGTCTTAAGCGGTCTTACCTACTTTCTGGGTAAGAAGTGAAATGTCTGTAATGTCCGTATGTTGTCTTGTGTGCACTTGTCTTTTATGATTGCACATTGAGCCTCTGGAGAAACGCTATTTCGTTCAGCTATGCATCCGTTGTTGTACTGTTGTATGTTATGAATGACAATTAAGTTCACTTACTTACATACCTGGACCAACCAGTTCCAAATGAGCATCCACCAAAAGAGACAGAACTGATTGCATGCTTATAAAAGGTGCTGGGAGGGTTTTGACACAAGTTGTTGACAAAATGTCTGGAAAGCATGTAGAAAATCTGTGCTGCCGTAATAAAGGCAGGGGATTTTTTTGGATGAAATTCATACATTAACATTGTACAACATTTGTACAACTGTAATACAATTTTGAGAGAGCAATGTTTATTTTTTTTAAATCTTGAACAACCCCTTGTTTCTTTCTATTTTGCTTTGAATCACCTCGCTGGTGCAAAAATGTCTGTCAGACTGTCATATTGAGTAGATTCAGTGAAAGAAATGGGAACGAATGTTTTACCACAACAGACTGCAAAGAGCCTAAAGATGCAAAGATAAAGGAGTTCCAGCCACTCAGCATTCAGCACCACCAGTATACTGATCACCGCCTGATCATCTGGAATCATCTGCTCCTGTTTCGTCACTAGTTCAGGACTTCAGTTAAATGGCTGTAGGGCACTGTGTGTCTTAACAAACAAAAAACATTCCTCTGAAACAGGTCAGGTTCAGGGACTGGACTGAAAATGAGTGATTTTGAAAGTCTTCCAGGAAGCCTGACCACATTAAAAATACAAGAAAGCCTGGATCCTTGAAAGCATATATCGATGTGAGTCAGTGAGAGAGCTCCCTAAAACCATGAGAGCATGAGGAAACCAAGCCCCAAGATATAAAATTTGTCAGCCTGGAGCAAGGATGTAGCACTAAGAGGAGCCATGCCTTAAAACGGACTCTCTGAGAACCTGGTCCTGCTAGTGTTTTCTCTCCTCTGAAGAGCTTGTTAATTAGTTTTATTAGCTGCACCAGATCTTTTGTGGCCTGAGAGAAACTGTATAATACAGTAGATCTTCAGGACCAGGACCGAGAATCACACTGCTGTTCATTAGTATACAGCTGAGTCCACGTTTCTAACCCCACTGTAGTCCACCAGAGGGCGCTGTTTGAATATAAAAACGAGGCCCATCTTCAAGAGCAGCTTTTGTAGCTTGTCACATCTTATTTCTAAGCAGTCCATCAAATACACAAAGTAAACGATATACCTGTATAAACCATTTTAAATGGTTTAGGTTCAGTGTGTTTCACACAAATGGAACTACACGTCCTCAAATACAGATATCCTATGAATATTTCTTACCAATTTTGGAGCTTCATGCTTAAACAGTGAAAAAGTCTTTATTCTACCATGAGAGGCATAATTGTTTGAAACTGACATTTACATTACAGTAAATACAATTTATTGACAAAAAAATAGATAGCAAATACCAAGATAGCAAATACCAAGAAAACATTTAATAAGTGTTAAACATTTATAACAATTTTTCGACAGTGAATTTTTGCTCCTCTTTGTGATAATATCCTCATTAATTTCCCTCTCTTTAAAGATTTCCACCATGCCAGGTATTAGTGGTGGTCCCTAAGTTGGGCAGCAAACTGAAGGTGCATGTAATACTGAAACCATCTCTGCGCACGCGGCCTATGCACCTAGTTCATCCTGAACTCGTGGTATGAAATTTGATTTGCGCCCGGTAGATTCACCCATATCTCGTGTGAGATAACAGGGCGGTCTCAAAAGGATTTGGAATGTGCTTGTAGATCTGCTTCACAGGGCTCTTATCAGTCCTCTGGATTGCATTGCTCACCTCCATTTGACCTCTATAAAAAGACCGAAATACTGCCGTGCCGATGATGGCAGAGGGCTCCTGTCATGCATTTTTTTTCCTCTATAAGTGCGATGACACTGCAGTCTTGGTGCCAGAGTGGCGCTCATCACTTACTGAAGCACTCCGAAGTCTCTGTGCTGCGGGGCTGAAATGACACCTGCAGGGCAGACAAGGTCGCCCTGATCGATTAGAAAACATCTGAGCCTGCGGCCGGAGCTCTCCCTACCAGCTCAGCTCAATCAGAGCCATGACCTCACCTTCCCACTCACAGCCCTCTCTGATGTCTCCTCTCCCAGCCTGAACGCGAATTAAACTTCAATTCATCCACAAAGAAATCGCAGACGCTCATCAGGAGAGACAGTGTAGTCATATTGTATTTGATTAAAATAGACCTGGATGTAGTTTGGACATTTTCTTTATTTTCTAAGAAATAAAAGGTTAAGATAAATATGTATTTCTGCTATAATAATAGTAGTAGTAATAATAATAATAACAATAATAATAATAATAATAATAATAATTAGGGAAAGAGGAGGAATGAGCTGCAACAACAACAACAATAATAATAATAATAATAATAGCATACTATATTTACTCATTTAACAAAGTACTTTATAAGACATACAAATACAACAAAAAGAAAAATATATGAGGACAAAATGAAAGACATAAAAAATAAAAAATCCATGTGTATAACGCAATAAAAACTAGCTAAAAGCTATGGTATTAAAGAGTATGTTTTTAAAGATAAAATAGGAAAGTGAGATAATCCACATTTACTATGTCTTTGTCTGAATTTAACGTAAAATGCAACATGATCATAATAGACGTGTGTGTGTGTGTAACATTTAGTTTCACTGAAGATCTTCAAAATTGATTTTGATGTTTTAGGTCACTGTCTTCTTATAATATCCAACTGCTCTTCTTCTTCTTCTTCTTCAGTTTCTTCACTGACTGAACACCGACTTCTGCGACGTTCCCAGTCAGCGGCCTCTAGAGGCCGTCATAGTCTAAGTGATATGTGGGACTTTCAGTTTGAAACTGTGTGACTGTGTCTGGTGTCTGTAGTCAGCAGGCTAGTGTATGTCTTAAGTGATTGTCGGTTCTAATGGTTCTTGTCTTAAATCCTGTGTGTATTTAAAGTGCCTGTGCTCATATGTTGGTCCACCCTCATTTCACCCACTCGTAAGTGTCAGATGTTCTTTGTGTGCTTGGCCCTCGAGCCTTTTTGAGTTCTTGTGTTTGGAAATGAAGTCTGGAAAACTCTAGAACCTGCATCTGCGCTTCGCTACCCGAGCACGCCATGACCACTTCTTACATTTGTTGATATTTGGTAAAGTCCTTCCTTCTCTACAGTATTCCTCATGCCACTGGCTACCACACAACCCCAAAGCAACAAACCGATCCACCGTCAGCCTTAACAGATGGCAATAACAGCTATCTTATTGTAATGCTTCTGCTTTTTTATACACATACTTTTGGGATTTGTAGCCATATAGTTCCTCTCCTCAGACCACACTGCGCTTGATTCTGAAATACCTGTGGTTTATCTATGTTGCATACTTCAGATGCTGACTTTTGTGATACGATCAGTTAAGGTTACCTTCTGATGACTGTAGATGATCCATGTAGATGAAGTTTGTGCGACAGCACTGCACAGTAGGCCAGTGCATCTGTATTCCGTGCCAGCCAGATCTTCCTGCCCATGCCTGGCAGTGATTCAAGGTTTCTTCTCTGTATACCTGACCAGTCTATGAGCTGTTCTTTCCTTAATCTTCCAAATCCTGACTTGACTTCAGTTGATTTCCTTCATGTTTGTTCATTGGTGACAATTATGCACTGACCAAGAAGACATTTGTACAGTCTAAGGGCAAAAGGCCAGAGCCTTGAGGCCTTTAGAGTCTATTCATGCATGTTATTGATATGCAAAGTACATTTTATTTAAAAGGCTTGATTTGCACAACAATTGTTGAAGTGCTACAACTGAAGTATAATTGAATATGTAGCATCAATATATAAAATGACTGGACAAAGATCCATGGTCACCTGACTCAAAAAAGTCTCAAATATATTATCAAGCACTAGAGTAAGTAAGTGCATCTTGACAATAGTAGTAGGAGAACAATAATAGAAGGAGAACACACAGTTTCCAGGACAGGGATAGCAAGAGAGAATATGTATTCAGATGTAACCACTAATGATCAGTAGAGTCTAACGTTAGCAGTAGTAGGATCAGTTAGAGTCTGTAATTAGTAGCAGCAGTTTCTGTTGGAGTCTGTGTGAGTAGTAGTAACTTTGGTTGGGGTGCAGCATATACAGGTGGTCCAGGATGGTCCGGTCTGGAGGATGGGGACAGGACACTCCAACAGTGACTAATCAAGCTGAATGGGTGGGCAGCAATTCTCCGAAAATATGGACAAACAGAACACTGGGAGAACAAGTAAACAGTTTGTTTTGTTCCTAGAGTTTACAGGCATATATACAGCTCTGGAAAAAATAATAGAGCATTGCAATTTATTTTGAAATCAGCATCTCTATGAGCTTGACGACCATTCCATGCCAGTGTCTGTTAAATTCCTACACAAGCACCTCATTCAGCTTTATGAGGGACTGATTAGTGATCACCTGAATCACATCTTATTTAATGAGGAAAAGTATGAAAACTCTTACAATGAGACCAGTTGGAAGTCAAAGCACTACTAGAAGTTTGTCAAAGGTAATTATTGCCACTTTTTGAATAATTCTTTGAATTATTCAAGTTCTGTAAACACTGCATCATTTCTCTTATTTTATTTGGAAATTAGTCATATTGACAGCAGTTGTTCAGTTCAAAACATGTTTGCAGTGGTCTGCTGGAACGCATCAACTTCTATAGCAGGTCAAGAAGAGTGTAGAAGAGTGTAGAGAAGGTACTGTATATTATTCACATACAAATCAGTTGAATTTTGTGATAGCGTCATTAAAATGGAACTTTTGTAAGACTCTGGGAAGAAAGACTGTATCTGGGAGGAAAGAGTTATGTCCAAAACATCTCTCTTCACATGTCAAGCCATTAAACATTAAACTGACTTCTGACATTATGCTATAAAGAGGAATTTCAATGATCCAAAGCAAACACATTTCCTTCACAAACATCGGATAGATGTGTTATTAGTTGCAAACGCTCCAGAAGCTCAATGGTGCACTGATGGCACGTTCTGAAGCAGCTGACCATACATCTGACAAAAAGCTGAACTGTAAGGCCATTATTTATTCATAAATGGTGCTGTTGTGTAAGAGACCATTAAAGGACATAGGGGTTGAGAAAGCATTACATCGCATACTCATGCATAATAAATGTGATAGGGGCATATCACTCTTTGCTTTGGCTGCAAAAATAGGTTCTGCGATTGAACTTGGGTGACTTTGTGGGCAGAAAAGGGCAGAAAAAAAAAACGAAGGCAGCAAATGGGGCGCTAAAAGGAAAAGAAAAATGTACAAAACCTTACTGATGCATGTATCAGTTGGTCACATACATTAATTGCTTTTTTTTAAATAGCTTTTACTACCCATGACTTGCACTGTGCTTTTATTAACTATCCATCTACTTACCATCTATTTTGGGCACTGAAAAGAGTAATACCTTCAATTTACTTGATTTTCATGCATACATTCTACATGAACACATATTACATGAACACACATTTGTTCAGTTCCTTTAGTCAGTAATTATTGATGAAATATGTTTTATTCATGTGGAAATGATTAGACATTATGGACATTTCAGTGCATTATGTTGCCAGCACACTTTTTTTAAACACTGCTCTGAAGGTGGTTTTCTTTTGCACTGGAAATAGCTTTTTGCTTGCTTTAGTAGTGCGATAAATGCTTTGACATTTTTAGATGTAATTTTCTTTCATTCTGCAAAGAACACGACATAAAATGGACCCATTCAGTTCTCTCCCTTGACAAGACTGAACGATGACCCAAGCACATCATTTTGGGCTTGCGTCCACAGTATGTGTGTGAGGTAATGGAGGTTTCTCCATCATGAAGCTAGGTCAGGTAATGTCCTAGCATTGCAAAGGACACAGTGTACCGTGTTCATTTTTAAATGGGATTGTAATGCAGAAATCTCTTTTGATTGACCTCAGATTGATTTGCTCAAACATCTCCATTACATTCTTGCACCAGCCTCATTTTCTCTTTCCCCCCTCAATGGATGTTGGAGAGTAGAAAAGTCGCTGACTGGAGGTTATGTAAGTTCTGGAGGAGGGGTGAGGGGAAAAGGGGGATGAGAAATGCTGTTTATTTTTAAGGCCGCATTAGTCACTTGCTCTAGATCATGGAAAGGAGAGAAACTCTGCTGGTGACGTAATGATTTTTTAACAGTTTCCATATATAAGGTCTGGATCCAGGCGCCAGGCCGCCACATAACACATCCACGTCTGGTTACAATCAACAGCGCTCTTTCTCTGCAGCTCAGCCACTCTCACGCACAGGCTGACACACAAACACACTCACTGTCTAATGCAGCTGATTGGGTCGTTCACACTAACTCACCTAGCACAGATTTCCATGCAAAATCATGCAAAAACTTTGATTTAATTTCTGCAACTATGGAGAAAGCTTTGTGGGGCAGCTGGTGGACTAGTAGTTAGGGTGTTGCCCCTGCAATCGCAAGGTTTTGGGTTCAAATCCCTGCACTGCTAGTGTTGTCACTGAGGTAAGCTTGAGCAAGGAACCGTCCCAACACACTGCTTCCAGGCAGCCCCCTGCTTCACTTGATGAACGGGTTAAATGCAGAGAAAGAAGTTCTCGCTGTGTGCTGTGAAGTGCTCATGTGGGACTATAAGAGGCCATTTTACTTTTACTTTATTTTTTGTGCTCTCTATATAATATACACAAATCAACCATCATATTTAAACCACTGACAGGTGAAGTGAATAGTAGTGATTATCTTGCTACAGTAGCACCTGTCAAGAGGTGGGATGTATTGGGCAGCAAGTCAACAGTCAGTTTTTAAACAGTTTTCAGTTTAAATAAGCAAGAGTAAAGATTTGAGCGATTTTGGCAAGTGCCGAATTATGATGGCTAGATGTCTGGATCAGAGCATCCTAAAAAAAGCAGGTCTCATGGGGGGTCCTCGGTATACATTGATTAGTACTTATCAAAAGTTGTCCAAGGAGGGACAATGGGTGAACCAGAGCTGGAAATGTATATATACACACCAATCAGGGCTTACATAAAAACCACCCACCTCATATTGTGTAGGAAAAGCAGCTCTGACTACTGATGTATGGACTCCACAAGACCTCTGAAGGTGTGTTATGGTATCTGTTACTAAGATGGTAAGTCCTGTAAGTTGGGGCTCCATGGATCAAATTAGCTTGTGCAGCACAGCTCACAGACACTCAGACTGATTTGTAGGCCAAGTCAACCCTTTCTGTTTACCTTCTTTCTGTAGTGCATCGTTGTCCCATCTCTTCTCCAGGGAAGTGATTCTGCCTTCTTCCATTGCACTGAGGTCCAGTTCTGATGCTCACATGCCCATTGTAGGCATGGACACTGTAACTGGTCTAAGGCTACACAGCCCCATATGAAGCAAAATGCGATGTACTGTGTGACTGGATGGCTTTCTATCATAGACAGATTTAACCTTTTCAGCAATTTGTGTTACAGTAGCTCTTCTGTGGGAACAGACCAGACTGGCTAGCCTTTGCTTCCCGCAAGCTTCAATGAGCCTTGAGAGCATGACATTGTCACTGGTTCACCGATTGTCCATATTTATAAATCCCCTATCAGGTTTAAAATAGTATCTTAAATGATAATTTTGCTAATTTTTCAAAAATTATTATTAAGTCATTAATAGTGACTTAATATGAAAATGCCATTGAAGAAAAATATATTAAGTGTCTTTGCAGTGGTGGTGATAGGACCCAGAAGTCACAATGTGATTGTGAATGCAGTCATTTGATTGCTATTCAGAACCACCTTTAACCTATATTTTTTATATCTAATGAAGATAATGTGGCAAGTGCTTTTCTTCTGAACCTATTTTTCAACACCTGTAATAATACTTATTATGAAGTTAAAAAAAAACGCGGAAAGCGATGCAAACTTCAGCATTCCTCAGAACTGGTTCATCTGGGTGGGTACAAAGAGTAGACAAAGCAAGTGAAAGTGAGAGAAAGCAAACTGAAGAGGAACTGCATGATGGTGAATGTGTTTAGAATGGTGGATCTGCATAACAGGGACGTGCATGGACCATGACACCATTCGTTCAGCCCAGCTCCACAATTTCCAGTGTACATTAGGCAGCTGATGCCAGGAGGGGAACATCAGATTATGAGTTAGTGCCAGTATCATGTCTTCCTACTGATTACAATTAAACAAGGAATCTGACGTGCAACATACAATTAGGGCTCAAAGATTTAAAGCAGTCAGGCAAGTGTGGCTGTAAATTTGGCTGGATGGAATTAATGTGCGTGTTTGTGTGTATATGTGTGTGTGTGTGTACCAGCCTCTGTTACACCCTCTGAAAGGTATAGATCATTATCGTAATAATAGTCTCTTTCATTACCACTGTGCTGTATCACACACAGGCACACACAAACAGGGTATAGCATATTAAGCACAAATCTAATCCTGTCACGCATGCATAGTGGAAAGTCCATAACAAAACGCCATAAATCTCTGCAGACTGCGAGACTCTTATGCTGGGCTTTAACACTTAGCAATGAATATCTATATAGCTACAACTAGATTTAGATGTTGATTGCAACATTAACAGATGGCAATTAGCCCCAGTGCTCTAATCTATTGTTTGCTGTAGTTGACTCAGCTGGCTGAGCGGTTTGGGTATTGTTAGGCAGCTGAGTCGTCAGCATCAGTGTACAGGCAGGCCTGAGCAAGGGCTGAAAATATATCCTACAGTGGATCGATGGATCGTATTGATGTATAACATGTGGCCGTTGTTTGTGAATGGAAGCTATACGTTCCGGACTTCCGGCAAAGCGCTAATGTGGCTCTTTTCAGCCAGACAGGCACCTACAGTGAGACAAATTAGGCTGTGGGTCCAGGGCATTTTTCCCCCAGTGTAGTTCAGCTAAAATTTACAACACTGGAGATGGTTAATGCTGCACACGAGCCTCTTTATTAGCCCCCTGCTACACAGCGTTTATATATTATATTATATATTATATATTAAACATATATATATATATATATATGTAACACTGACACGTGGGACCTTACAGTCACCTTACCATGCTACTACCACACATACAACACAATTCTGTGTTGAGAATGTCCCACTAACCAAATAATATCTGATCGAGTTGTGGTCCTGGACCTATAAAGTAAGTGGTCAGGGAGTGGGTGTACAGTGTGGGGTAGACTGGGTAGTCAGTTTATTTTCATATATAAATATGGCTTTGAATCACATATAATGGAGGCAGAAATTTAGTTGCATTTGCTATAGTTTGGCAATGTTGCATTTCCTTTATTGTTGCAAGCAGCTTTTGTGCCAAATATTCAGAATATCAATCCAAGTTGTTACTTTTTTCCAATTTAAACAAAATATTTCATCATTGAGGGCATTTTAGTTATTGTATTTAACCAAATATGATCTGTATTTATTTGCCTATAGGTCCTCTTTAGCTTCAAGACATGCTAAGAACCAATTACGAAATAAATGGATGAAGTAAAAAAAAGATGTTTCACAGAATCAACACAGAGACAAAGGAGTCTTTGAATATTATATTATTGCTCATTACCAGAATGAAACTGATACAATAAATTAAAACAGAAAGGCATGAAACATTAAATAGTCCATTTAAATTGCAGTTACTCTTTTTTTCTTTTACATATACATATTATAATATTTCTGCATACATGTAAAGCTTAGGACTGCTAAGATGCAGCTTGTCTGTCTGTAGGTAGCCAGCCATTTCTGAGCATGCCCAGTGAACAGTAGTATATCTGAGAGTTCATTTCAGCTTAACACACAGTCTATTTTCACAAACTATTATTGAATCCTCAAGGCAGGTGATAGCACTGTTGACAGTATTAAGGAGCCCTCTGAAATGACCTCGAAATGGAGCATAAATATGATACAGCAATTATTCTGACTTTAAACTTCTTGAGTTGATAGAAATAAACTATTGCTATGTAAAGAGCTCATTCATATTGATGCTTCTTTAGCCATGCTGTAAAATAAATTTCCCCTACTGTGAATCCTTCATTTGGAAAGTACCTCAAGATGACACGTCTGCATCAGTTCATTCTTGCCCTTTGGTGTGACTTATGTCATCTACTCCATTTTCCCTATCACAAAAGTAGGGGGAGCACCAAAGCTCTACAGCACTTTGGACTCTGAGTCCTCTGTCCTTTGGAGAGCGCGCATAATTGCATGCATCTCTGCATGCAGTCTGTCTTTCCCAGCTGGTTTCACTCAAGTTACCTCTGTCCATTCAAGTGAAACCATATTAGACAGAGAAGCAACATAATTGCATGCCTCTTTGCATGCAGTTTATCCTTTCCCAACTGATATTTCCCAAGCAACCTCTGTTCAGTCCAGTGAAACCATATTAGACAGACCAGATCTTTGAAAATAGATCTCTATAAGAAGTAGAGTCTTCTTTCTTATGGTGTCTCTGAGTTTTGGAATCTTCACAGTGGCCAGTCCCACCTCAGACTCTTTTCTGTCATGACACCTCTATGACTTCCATACTGCCAGAGAAACTAGACTGCTTCCCAAGCTTGCCAAACTCCTCGGTGCTGCCAGCTGTGCCGATGATCTCCTCAAACTCCATCTGGCAGCTGCGCCGCTTGAACTGTGTCTCCACTTGGGTTTTCTCCCAGGACATCTGCACGCTGGAACTAGGAGCACTGCTCAGGGCTGCAGAAGTTCCACCGAACCGCACAGAGCTGCCAGTGTTTGTCACTGATGGTCTGTCCAGGTCTGAGCAGAAGAACCATGGGTGTTCTTCTGTGGGTGTGACTGGTGTGGTAGCCTGCATAGTGCTTCTATGTTTAGTCCAGACACTGGAGGTATCCAGAGGTAAGCTTAGAAAAGCTTTCCCCCTGGTTCCATGAGCAGAGTCATGTACAACTGGTCTTTGCTGATTCCGGTTCAGGTTGAGAGAGAGAGTTGTGGCAGATAACCTCTCGAATGTACCATTCTCTTGCCTGTCCTTCTGGTGACTTAGCTTTGGTTCCGTTACCGCAGACGAGCACCATGACTCAACTGGTCTTGGGCCACTTGGAGATGAAGTGTACCTACACACACCATTGGTGTTCTTTGGACTGTCGAGTTTGAAAAGCTTGGGCATGTTTTCTAAGTCTGAGTGTGAGATACTAGGAGAAGCTCGACGGCACTGGTTTGAAGAGTAGACTGACTTAATGTCAAGGGAGAAGGAGCATTTGAGCTGCTTGTTGTGGCGGACTTGGTCTGTAGACAGGTTAAGGCTGCTAAGGTCTCTCTGCAGTGAGGTAGGTGAGGGCGGCTTGGCTTTCACCACCATGGTTTCTTGGATTCTTTGGTGAGGGTGGCTAATCTCTGTGCTCTGCTCCACTATAACCTTTGTGGGCTGCTCAGGGTGGTCAAGTGTTGACCTCTGAGGGATGCAGGGTGAGGTGGCCTTCAGCTTTAAGTCTCTTTCAAACTCCAACAGCTGTCCTAGGAAGTTAAAGTTTGGAGATATCGAGGGCCGACGGTCCTTTACGAACCTATGGAAAATAAGGAAACCATGAATTGCTACATTGTTAGCGCGCCACTCCCTCAACGAATTTTAATTATAAACATGAAAATATATCTAACGGTTAATTTATAGCTACCTGTAGGCGTCATCCGACGATAAGCCCATGGTTTTCATGATGTAAGCGATGGCAATGGTTGCGGAGCGCGAGATGCCTGCCAGACAGTGGACAATGACTCTACAGTTCGACACTTTGGCTTTGTCTGGAGACAGGGAAAGAGGGAGAGGGAGTGGGAGAAAGAGAGAACCAGTCAGAACCAGTAATGCCATTACAGCACCAGTAAAACATCAGGTTTATATTATTTTCCCACCTCAACTGCTGACAACACTCAGACCTCCCATAAAGTGCGTCTCTAAACCCTGAATTGGTTTACCGTAAGTCTAGCATTCGTCATTACTGTAAGTGGAATAGTTGAGCTATTCTGGGTTGACTGGGTTAAGCTTAATCCTCCATGCTGTCAGTGAGTTATTTGGTTTTAAGGAAACATTCTTACCGATGAATTCATTGGTTTTCTCCAGCCAAGGGAGCAGCTTTTCGCAGTAGCTGTCATTGACAGGAATGCGCAGGAAGTGGTTCTCGCTAATGAAGTCTGGCTTTGGACAGGTGTTGCTGGCATTCAAGACGTAGGTGATGCTATTCTGGGCCATGAGTTCCTGTTCAAATGGAAATGTAGAAGTCAGTGCAAAGTGAATGCCATATTTTCCAAAAAGGAATGATCTAAATTGGACCGAATGAGGCAGATCAAGTAGACAGATTGTAGACGGGTGGCTAGGACCATTGGCCCATATTTATCAGACCTCTCGGAAGAAGAATGCTGATCTGGAATCAGCTTATGCCTTTTCACAGTACTGAATAGAACTTCAGTAATCTGACCTTAGATCGGTTTTCCTACCATGAGATAAATATGGCCCAGTGTTTTTTGGACCCTCACATGAAAAACAAGCACGTCCTTTATCATGCTCAGTGTCAGGGGTAGACAGATATGATACAGGACAATAGAATACCAAGGCGTGTTCTTTGCCAGAGATGGAATCTAAAACCACTTGTTTTGACAGTTGACGGTACCACCACACACTGGAATTCATCTTCACTACAAAAGAAAATTATTTCAAGGAATGTACCCTGTCTCCTGCCACAGGTGATGTAATAGAATATAGATACCCCTTTTATGACATGCTGGTACACAAGAATGCCCTCAAGGTAGAAGGAAAATGGATCGCTTGATTTTTCACGCTGACGTTTTGTTTACGGATCTGCATATATGCCAAACTGATATGTTTACCACATTTAAGGAAGTGAAAGAAATCCAAAGAATATGTGTTTTTTCTACAGATCTGTTTACAGCACAGTTCTGTTGATTGACAAGTCGGATAAAAATGCTCTAAATGCACAGAGCCTTCGTCAAGCATGAGCAGCCATTTGATAAACCAACAACCTGTCTTACCTTGTTGAGGACATCTTTTTGTGAGCCCAGGTAGAGATGAGGCAGAATGCGGGTTGGGCCCAGGTTAGCCACTGGTAGGCAGGGCTGAGACAGGCTGAGGGGCAGTATAGACGTCTGCTTGTTCTCACACAGGTCAGGGAAGCAGGAAGAGAAGGCTGCAAAACCCCCTAAAGGAGAGAGAGAGAGAGAGAGAGAGAGAGAGAAAGAGAAAGAGGTTTGAAACATGGCTTGAAATCAAATGTTGACAAGGCTGCATTTACTCACACAATCCATTATGCTGCATTCATTGGCTCCTGATGGCAGCACAAATTGGAATAAGTGTAGTACATTTCTTGTATGCACCATCCAGCATAATAATAACAATGGAGGGACTTTCCTAACATCCTAACCCACAGAATCGCACAACAGCTCTCAGCACAACTCCCACAGGAGCGCAGCTGACCTTCCGTTACAGTGCCAGCATCCTGTCCAGCCATAACTACTCTTGCAGGCCCACAGCTAGTGAATATGCACCTTCATCTAGAGACAATATAACCCTTCTGCTCTAAACTTGGCTCTTTCCAGAATTTTCTGGGCAACAACAACATTCAAGCTTGAAGAAAATACAGTATTTTTCATCCTAGTCTTTATCTGCTGCATCTGCAGTGTACGGCCAATTACCACCGATGGCAATTTGACTTGGAAAAGAACAAAAATCCCATTAAAAACTTTATATAAGTCACTGAGCACTGAATTCTGTCAGCAAAGGTTTGCGCAAAACCTATTTTTGTAGATGCATTCTTTAGTCAAAGGTGTTTGCAAAT
Source organism: Brachyalestes nurse (assembly GCA_037974405.1). Taxonomy (NCBI): domain Eukaryota; kingdom Metazoa; phylum Chordata; class Actinopteri; order Characiformes; family Alestidae; genus Brachyalestes; species Brachyalestes nurse. Next base: position 4,525,701 of record JBBPCY010000019.1, on the reverse strand, counting down.
TGAACTGAAAATTGCATAGGAATTTGCTTTTAATGAGGAATATGTGCAGATATATATATATATATATTCATATTTATATGTTGGAATGTTTTTGATATAGTTCAGCAACTGCTCAGTGTGTTCTCTTATAAGTTCCTGCCCTATTCTTTTCTCAGGGCGTTGAAATTATAGTCTGTGGTAACTGATGGTATGATTCTGATGCCACATATGGGGATTAGGAGTGTTCCTTTAATAATTAAACCCCTGTTATATTTAGTAGGGAGCTTCTGCCAGTGCATGTCAAATGGAGGCTGTGAATGACGGCATTTGGTTGCCAGGTTCATTCAAACCCGAGCTTGAGTGGGAGCGATAAAACGGGGTTGTGAAAGGGCATCGCTGTCCCTTTAAGAGGCAGATAGGGTGTCAGTGTCTGCTTCTCTGCTCTCTGCTTCCTGCATGATCTCATCTCCTCTCCCAGAGAACAGCATCACACTATGGGAATGAAGTAGGCCGCAAGAACACATCCACCCAACCACGGTCCAGGGACATGCTCTCTAATACACACACACACACACACACATGGTCTGACTTTGAAAACTAGGTCTGTAGTGTTTCAGGAAAGCACATAAACAACCACACATATAAAAAACCACAATCATACCAAAGGATCCAAAGTGGTTTCCAGGATCCTTATGCATAAATGAGAGCACACACACACACACATGCGCTCACACACTCCCTCACATTTACCTAGACAAACAAACCCTCTCCAGCCACTGACTTGCCTTGAGCCAGTCAGTTTCAGCGGTCTCACGTCCTACGTTGTGTATTTCTGGATCTCACAGCTCTAATAGAGCTTGTCCCAGCCCCCTCCCTCTCTTCAGCAGCACATTACCTCACGCCTAAACACAGCACCAAATTAGCCCTGCGCTAATGGGCACATTCAAACGCCTCACACACAGATTTTCTAATTCCCTTATTTAGTGCATGAGCAAACAAGAAAAAGGAACCAGAGGAAAAAAAGAAGGATAAAAAGAAATATGTCACTTGTGGTCTAGGTGCGACAAAAGAGAAGAGAAGAGAAGAGAGGAGTGGAGTGGAGTGGAGTGGAGTGGAGTGGAGTGTAGAGAAGAGAAGAGAAGAGAAGAGAAGAGAAGAGAAGAGAAGAGAAGAGTAGAGAAGAGAAGAGAAAGAAGAGATGAGAAAAGAAGAGAGGAGTGAGGTGCAGTGGAGAGAAGAGAAGAGAAGAGAAGAAAGGAGTGGGGTGCAGTGGAGAGGAGAGGAGAGGGGGAGAGGACAGAATCGACGAGAAGAGGGGAGAAGAGGAGAGAAGAGAGAATATACATGAGAAGAGAAGAGAAGAAGGCATCAGTTTGGTTGCTTGTTATTTAAGGCTACTGTTCTAGAATCGCTCTTTAAATCTGAGGTGTTAGTTTGGCTTCCAAGTAAGACTGGCAGGCGGGGGCAATGACATCACCTCGGATTAAAAGCACAGGCTTGGCTTGATCTGTTGATCATTTATCTCACACTTGCACAAACACACACACACACACACACACACACACACACACCAAACATGCTGTTTGCTGCCATAACAAATGGCCTTGTTTCTGAAATGGTAACTTTTAAGGAGCAAGTAAAAAAGGATCTTATCTTCAATGTAAGTTTGTATACAAAGGTTTTATTAGTAAACTGGAACTGATTTTAGTCCATTCATCATGAAATGTCACCTTAAAGTACAGAATACTGTTGACTGGAATGAAAAATATTTTAAAATGTGAAGCAATGATGCAAACAACAACAAACACACTTGGATGAGTGGAAGACATTAAAGCAGCGACTGCATTATGAAACGAAGGAGCGAGAGCTAGAAATAGGAGGACAAGAGAGGTGAATTTGGGCAACAAGGCATGAAAGAGCAGATGAGCTCAGAGCAATGAGGTAAGAGTTGGTAAATAGATACATGTGACTGAGGGAGAGAGAAAGAGAGAGAGAGAACAGGGGTGAAGCCTGATATCAGGCATCATGTATCCATTCACTCAAGTCATTCAGCCATTCATTTATTTATTTATTCATCCATTCATTCGCTCGTTGGTGTTTCCGCCAAGCCGGGCACTCGTTTGCCTTTTCAAAAAGACACAAATGAAGAAAGCCTAGTTTGTTTGTTTTTTTTTTTTTTGCTTCCTCGTTGTCAGTGCATGTTTCACATGAGATCACTCAGCAAGGCCATTCTGTCATATCGATTAACAATGAGTCAAAGTACACAAACCTGCCCAGAAGCTTTAACTAGCTTCTTTACACTCTGACTCATGAATGACATCATGACAGGTCCTGTCACGAATGGCTTCGGCGTTACGCAAGTCCTATCTGCTGCGTGCAAACCAGCGACTCCCCCAGCCTGAGCTTCACAGGCCGCCGTGAGAAACCTCAAGGTGGTGCAAAGGTGAGAAGTGTGTTTTTCTAAGTACTGCCCTTTGATAGCGGAGGCGCGTTTCCCAGTAATACCAGAGCGCCAAACCATCTACAGTGCATGGAAAGGTCACGCTTTTGGTACTTCACAGCAGCGCAGCAGTGTGCAAAAGTTCTGAAACAGTGATGTGTGCAATTATTTAACTGATATCCTAGCACCTCTTCGCTTTAGGAAAAAAAATACACACAAATATCTACAAATGAACATAAATCCAGTACATGAATCAGTCTTGTTTACAAAAATGCTGTGTATTTACTTTTTTGGTTCAAACATTCTTTAAGTGCTTTAGATGTTCTTGCTTGGCCTTAGACGTCCGAGCAGTACAGTGAATGCAGTCTTTATACTGAAATGCTTTTTTTTTTGCCTGGAAGGAAGTGTGAAGTGTACGGCAGGACAGGAAAGGCTGGAGGGCGCTGAGCGACTGTTCCAGCTGTGTGTGCCTGGCCCTTTAAAGCTCAGCTCAAGGCTTGTCTGTTTCTAACTATTAAAAGCAACTGCCAAGCAGTATGACATCATCGCTCAACACATGGGTGGCCAGCGGGCTGTCTCTGGGCTGCTGTGAACACACACACACACACACACACACACACACACACAACCAACTGCTTCCAACACCCCAACCAGTTTTGGCTAACACCTGGTGTTACCATCTAGTACCAGTTTAATTGCTTTATGACGTGATTGCCCAGGGCCAAGGCCAGTAGCTGATAGACAGAGAGAGAGAGAGAGAGAGAGAGAGAGAGTGGGCATAAACTTAAACTGAATTAGACATGGCTGTCTTCCTGTATGCTGTCATTCCATAATGCAGATGTCAGTGGGCCAGAGTGGAACTTCTCCAGCTCTCAGTGATCACAGTTTATACAATATTCCACATGATAATGCATTGCCATTCGCGGATAATCAGGAACAGTTCCTTCCCTCAGCACACTGGCCAGCGCATTAGTCCCAGTTGTGTTGTATGAATAAACACTCACAAAACCAGAACCCTAAACACAGGATCTGAGCTATTTTTCCTTTCTGGAGGCGTGTCACCTGCTCTCAGATGTTCGGCAGCTCGCATCGATTCTGCCCCTAGTGTCAGTTTTAGGTTAATATCAGTTGATAATGCTAAACTGAAAATTCTATGTAGATATAGAATTAAAAATGTTGTATTTTATGTATTACTTTTCCTCAGCAAACAAATAGAAACTGTGCACTGTATTCCATAGTCCCATATTTATGTTTGCCCCCTGTGGAGGATGTTTTAACCTATTTATATAGAAAATCACAAAAGAATGGCTCCTGACTGGTCACGTTCAGACTTGTGCATATGACTATATGTGTATTATGTATTATGTATAATACAATGATTTCATTTCCAATAGTTTTATCTTACAAATATTTAAGAGGCTACTTTGATTTTGTAAAAAAGGGATATCACAGCATCTCTAACTGCTAGTAATCGAAGTGAACTGCGTCATGCAACAGGTTTGGTGATATTGTTTCAGAATGTAATGAGGGTTCAAGACTCTCTCCGTCTTTTTATATGGTCCGGTATTAACTAGATGCCATCTATGTCCCAGAGAGAGTCTCTGTGGTGGCTGCCCTATAGACCAGAGGCCAGGCTTTGGGCCCTTTCCACTTATCATCATTAGGGCTGAGTCAATGAATTTTTTGCAATCAAATAAAGCATCTAAACAAACGCCCCGTTGCAACTCTCTTTCAAAGTGTGTACAGCGGACAACACATCCCTTTTTTGTTGGGAACAAATAACGCTCATCCCAAACAGGACAAAAAGAGAGCTGGGGGTGGCAGTCCCCGCTGAAATGAAATCATCCTATATGCATGGTCTGCTAGCCTGTGTGTGTGTGTATGTGTGGGTTAAATACAGCACAGTAGTATTTAAGTATTTGCTTAGCAGCAGCCTACAACAAGCTTGAGCTAAATAAGTGCATTGGCAGGTGGAGGGAGCGGGGGACATGCCAGCTCAGGCAAGTAAAGGCACATTCAGACTGAGGGCAGTGATACCATACCATTTCTGCCATGCCAGGAATCATCAGCCTGCCACTATTTGGCAGTACTTCATTAATCAGGGGCTCAAAAAGCAGGGCAGTGTTAAAATTAGGATCCAGAAGAAGTAAAAACTTAAAGGGTCTTAAAGTCCTTTGCTTATCTGGACAAATGTTATTTTCCCCAATGACAATTGTGATGTATACTTATACAATTTTTAAATAACATCCGTGATAGCAAGAATTCACATCCTTCACAACAAAAACCCACCTCCTCCTCCCACTGACAGTCCATGAAACTCTACAGTGTGAAAGAACAAATGTGCAGTTCATAACGAAATATGTGTGTGCCACATTCACTTGAATGCGAGGGAAAAACTGAAAGAGAAAGAAAATGCCTACATTTCAATGCTTTATTGTAACAGTAGGCAATGTTAGTGAGAGTTCTTACTGTCTCTTTGCCATTTAAACTTATTCCCACTAAGTCATAATTGTGTGCTAGAGTTGTGTGGTTTTTTGATTTTTTTTTTTTTTTTTTTGGGGGGGGGCACCCGTTTACCATTCTTCTCATAAGGGTATAATGTCCACATAGTTAGTAGTGATTAAATAATTTACTGTAGATACATTTATAACATAATAATATAACATAATATAATGACTAATTAATAAGTTGTCACATTAATAACTAAATAGTTATAAAATTTAAATTCTCTGCAAGCTGCAGAAAAACAAAACACAAATCAACACATAGAACAAGCAACCTCTCTTTCACTCGTTCATCAGCCCACTCTTTCGCTCACCTCTTATTCATTTATTCACCCTCTCATTCACCCACTCACTCGCTCGCTCACTAACTCACACTCATTCACTCACACATTTGTACTCACTCATGCACTCAATCTCTTACTCATCCATTCATTCACTCAGTTACTCACTCAGTCACCAACTCACCTATTCACTTACACACATACAGTCATTCACTCATTCACTCTTTCACTCACTCATTCACTAACACTCCTGGTCTCACTCACTCATGCACTTACTCACTAATCCTTTTATCCAACCACTTACTCACTTTCAGTTCTTTCCAACTTGTTCACATTATATTCATCTGTTCACTTAGTTACCCACTCACCTACTCATTATTTCCCTCATTCATTAATATACTCACTCATTCACTCACTCACTCACAAACCCCCTTTACTCACCCACTAAATTTACTCACTCACTCACTAATCCCCCCTACTCACCCACTTTTCCATTTAATTACTCCATCACTCACCTGTTCACTCACTCACTCACCCACTCACTCCTGCACTCACTCACCCATGCTTGCACCCACCTCGGAGGTCGCGTCCCTCTTTGATGCGGCGCACGCGAATCTTCAGCTTCATCTCGCTTTCATGCATGTCTGTCCACAGCGGAGGAGCGATCACCACGTCAACCGGCATCCAGGCAAGCAGGGTCCACTCAGGGTCCACTCACACTCAATTCAATCTTATTCAAATTGCACTGTTTTACTGGAGAGTCCATGCAATGTCCACTCAGTGCAGTCAAACTTGCAGAGAAATCCCCACTCAGTCCACTGTGAGGAGATTAAAAGTCCACAGCTGTTCCTCTAAAGCTGTGTCAAACACCTTGTTGTCCGTCTGATGGAGCTGCACTCTTCACTCTGTGCGTGTGTTCTAAACTGACTTGAACTGGGAGTGCAGTCCCTCTATTGTCGAACCTCCTCCCTTTCCCCCTCCCTCTCTCTCTCTCTCTCTCTCTCTCTCTCCCTCTCTCAATGAGCTCACAGCCTGTGTGTGCAGCGGCTGTGCTCCACTGGGGCCAGCGTTCACTAATAGCTCATGTGTAAGGCATGTAACCACATTCCTTACTCACCACACAAATATGCGGCCACCTCTGGGGCCGCCACTGTGCTCAGAGGGTAAAAGGGCTCCTACGCCGGCCGGACACGGCCCTGTGTGTGTGTCTGTGTGTATTTGGAGAAGGAGGGGGTAGAGTTGTTCTTTGTAATCAACAAAGGAAGTTGTGTTTTGCAGGACTGGATTTATTGCCATAGAAATCAGTGCTCATTTATGTAATGAGTCCAATCACTGCACTCAGCCTGCCTGCACAGGACGGTGCCCTGGATGAGTCATTTACAGCATCGTGAGACGTATGCATGTGTCATTTTCGCCAAGTCTGTTTTTGTTGCTTCACTCTGATCCACTTTAATCTCTGGCAACATTGTCACGGCAATTTGTTTTACATTAGCCTCTTAAACCTGACTACGCAGGTACTAGGCAGATGGGTCTTTCTAGGGAAATTAGTATAAATTCTACACAGAAAACGCACTCCTGCACATTTGAATGTACAGTTGATTTCAAATGTGGCCTGTGACCTGTTTTGGGAAGTTCATTTTTATCATGTAAACCTGGCGAATAAGTTGAAATTAGGCTGAAATGTGGAGAAAAATCTGTTTTTCCACTACATTTGTTCCCTATAAAAGATTTATTTACAAACATATCAGTTCAGTCATTTGACTGGGTGGGTTTAAACTCGTGTACGACTATAAATAGACTCGATCTCCCATGTTACTCTTTAAAATATGATATAATTAAGAACATTTCCCCCTCTCCTGTAAAGTTACCATGGTGATACACGTTATGAAATACAATAGGCAAAAAAATGCAATAACAAAAAGAAATGGAGCATTAAATCTGGTGGCCGAGCACTTTCACACCGTCCCGTCTCCTGTGACGCTCTACAAAAGACACTTGTAATACGACACTCAGGTCAAACTCCATTCACAGATAACCTCCAATGAAGCATAAACGCATTCAACAACAAAAAGTATTGAGTTGTGAATTATGTGTAATGTGGATTTCACCTTGTGTGCTTTGTCTCGGAACTTCTGCTGCAGTAGGCATGTGTGTGTGTGTGTGTGTGTGTGTGTGTGTGTGTGTGTGTGTGGGTGTGTGTGTGTTCATGGCTGCAGAAATGAGAGAACCTGAGATACGTCACCTCTAGAGAGAGGGTTTAGGTTCCATTCTTAATTAAGGGGCTTTTCACCAACCAGCCTGCACATTGTTTTTGACTTAAAGAGGGAGAGAGAGAGAGAGAGAGAGAGAGAGAGAGAGAGAGAGAGAGAGAGAGAGAGAGAGAGAGAGAGAGAG
>JBBPCY010000019.1:4482639-4496002 GCA_037974405.1 Brachyalestes nurse | reverse complement strand
GAGAGAGAGAGAGAGAGAGAGAGAGAGAGAGAGAGAGAGAGAGAGAGAGAGTGTGTGTGAGAGAGAGAGAGAGAGAGACAGTGAGAGAGAGAAAGTCAGGAAGAGAGAAAGAGGGAGGGCTGGTGGTGGAGAGAATCCTGGCCTAACCCGTGTCCCGCAGCAATGGCAGCACTGGAGTACAATAAAACATTTTTGTAGAAAACTTTATTTCTGTCACTGCACATTTCACTCATTGACACTGTGGACAGCGAGCTTTCAGTAAACATTTTAGTTTGCTGCTTTCAAACCTCTAAACCCCTCGAAGAGGTTAATGAGCCACTTGAGAAAACTTTAGACGGTCTTTCCACTTCCCTTCTTAACCAAAGGATGATGAGTGTCCATGTGTGTAGGTCCAACTGATGGAAATGTGTAAACATCTCAAAGTTAATGTCGTTATTAAGAGATGAGCGAGAGAGAGAGAGTGAGAGAGAGAGAGAGGTTAACAAGCTAACAAGCCACTTGAGAAAACTTTCTGGTCTCAGATGGCTACGTCTGTCGGATCACAGTGACTCAGTCACATGCCTATTTGTGACTTAATGTACACTCTTAAAAATAAATGCGCCTGAAAGCTTTTTTTGGAGCGATGCCCCCCCTTTAGCAGGATGCCACTATAACAGTGGTTCTCGAGCCAGTTCCTCCTGGTACTAACCCCTTTTTGAAGTGGCCATTTTGATCAACTCTTACCTTATTTTCATGAATAGGATACAAAAACAAACTGAGTTAAAATATTTAAAAAATGTACAATTTACTGAGTGACAAAAACAGACTGAAATAGCATTTTACAGCTAAACTGTGACAAAGGGTGTTTCCCAGTGGTTCATTTTTAGTATCGTTACTAAAAGGAGGGCAGTTGTTTTTCCCCATAAACCTTATGTTAACTATAGATCCCCTCCATTTATCTTTGTATTTAAAAGTTTAAAACTACAAGAAATATACGAATATGCAACTTTACCGTGGGAAAGTGAGTGTAGTGTAGCCTTAAAACTCCATAAACGGCCATTGGAGTACCTTTAAGGGTCCATTAACACTGTTTGGGGACACAATGTACCTGTGCACTATCCATTATTATGACAATATAGATATGACAATATAGTCCACATCTTTACTGTAACTCTACTTGCAAAGTTTCAAGCTAAATTGTGGACTGTGTGGGAGGCCCTATGGACCCGTTTGAGAACTGCCTGAAGAACTTTTCCACTGCCGTTTCTTTTTTTTTTAATGAATCTTTTTTTTTGTAAATGATATGTGCGAGTGTGAAGAACCTACTTCAAAGTCTAGAGAGGCTTTGTGTAATGTGGAGGCTTTATATCCATTACATCCAAGCCATAGTCTGTCTTTTAAGAGTGTGGGTCTGGTTGGTGTGTGAAAATCTCAGAAAAGCTGTCCTTTGAGACAGAAGATCAGGGACGGACGTCAAGCAGAGAGGCACACACGTAAGGCTTCGGTGCCTACAGCGCCAAAAGCCTTAATCAACATCCCAATGTCAGGACAAGCCAGAAAGGCCATGCGTTCATCACGGAAGGGCCCGGTGGTCCGAGCTGTCAGTGCCGCTCTCCTCACCGACTGACGCGATGGAGCCGGAGGAATATGTCACAAGCCCCTCACACGTCTCCTCACTTTCTCTCGGTCTTCAGAAAAGCAGCCAGGAAGCATCACCTGACCTCCATGCCAGGGTGGCTTTATTCACCAATAGGCTCTGCCTTATTACAAAACCGGCATGACCTCGGGACATCAGAAATACCAAGAGGCATGTGAGGAGACTGACTCCACAGGAACTGTGTACAGAAAGTGTGTTTTGCGACTGCTGAACATGAAGACAGATGTGTGAGACGCACCTGCAGCCAGCGAGCGTCCCGCCATCTTCACGCAGCTGGTGCTGCAATCGTCCCAACATTTCTGCGCAGCAGAGGTTTGCTCTGTAATAGATGGTGACTCATTTCTTCACACAGCTGAAGGAACAGTAAACTGTTTACCATCACTAAAGAAAATGGGGTAACACTCCAGTTAAATGGTTTATTGTTGCATTGCTTGACTTTTCATTCAATTAAAATGGGCCAAGCTACACCCGACTATTGAATTCAGCAAAATCCATGACTCCCTCGACCCATAAACTTAATTTACCCTCATTGCTTACAGCTACAGCTAATTTGTTCCTGGTCCTAGCTCTAGTCTCCCACTGATCCTAATACTATTCAGAATCGACTGATCTTCACTAGAAAGTGTCTATAGATAACCTCCATACAAAGTGGGAATGAAAATGGCAATCCTATATACTATTATTTCTCATCGTCTTTATATACAGTATATATATTGTTTGTATCTATAAGTATTGCATTTGAGTATATATATATATATATATAATATAACCCCAGTCAGAAGAAGGCAAAACCCAGGCTGACAAGTCAGTGACACTCTATTACTGTTAGTGGTACAAAATAAGACTTTTTGTCAGATAATATGCAGAAATCTAATGGAATATTGATCTTATGCACTCTCTTATCGGGTATGAAGCACTTATAAATGTAATGCTCAGGAGATGCCTGCCTGAGAGATCTTTTTTTCCTAAAATGCACAGAGTCTGTGTCTGTGTTGAGTATTTTGTGGTTATTGGGATGTTGGTTGTATGGTTGCAGTTTTGGGGGTTATCCGGGATATTTGGGGCTATTGATTATTGGGGTTATAGTTATTGGGGTCGTAGTTGGTTACTGAGGTATTGGGGACTGTTTTGGGTATTTGGTAGTAAGGTTATTTGAGGTACTTTGGGTCATATGGGGTATTATATATTGGGCTTATTGTGGTGTTTGGAGATTCTTTTCTGCAGCTCAGTGAAGTTTCTAATGCCCAATGCTTAATTCCATGTGAAAAAAAAATATTGGAAAGATGAGAAAATCTGGAATGATCAGAAAACTGCCAATGCTGCCAAAACATGTAAAATTGACTTCTTGAGAGCTAAAAATATCAGCGGTGCCAAGGTTTTACACAAGTGAAAGTGGCTGGGGAAAATGAGGAAGGGCATCGTTTCTCTGAATTGGAATCAGGCCTGATTGTTTTTAAACCCTCACTTTATCACTGCTGCATTATGGCTCCTTGGCGTTTTTCCACACCCTCTGAGTGATCCAGCAGCACAAGGAATCATGAATATTTGACACATATTGATGTCTGTTGCAATGCTGAATAAGTTATTTGCAGAGTTGGATGGAATAAATGGGCTAATAAAACTAAGCCCTTCCTCTCTTTCTAAGAACAAAAGGCATTAAAATGAAGATGATTGTTTTGCACTTCTGTGGACCTGCTCAACAACAGCAACACCAACAGGTTGTGTGGAAAATGTGATTTGCTGTAGATTCAAACAGTCTATAGCAGAAATTTTGTGACATATTACATAGAGTGAAACAGACCCTAGATTGGTCTACACTGGGGGTAAATCTGGGCCCCGCCTTCCTGCAGTCTGCATTGTGTGCTATAGGTCAGGTTATATTGACTGAACTGCCATCCAGCCAATCGCAGGCAATCCATCTTGGATCCATCTTGGAGAGAGAGGACAGAATTCAAATTCAAAGTCCATTAACCCTTAGAACTCAGAGCATATCAGTAAAATCTGATTTCAACAAATATCAAGGGTGTAAAACAGTCTAGAACCGGTGTTTGTTCATTTCTACTAGAACCCCTATTGAGTTCTAGTACTGTGGAACGGCAAATGAGCACAAGAGTATAATGGAATTGTACATGAGCATTTTTGGCCATTCTAGATTAGCACTTAGAATGTAGAATGTGTTAATAAAATCTGATTTCAGCAAATATAAACGGTGTAACGCTCTCTTACATGCTCTGCGTTTGCTGCTCTTTCTCTCTGCACCGCCGCTCAGCCGCTCTCCGGACCCCCTCCCTCTGTGGGTTTACCCCTCCCACTTGTGGGCGGAGACTATCCTGAAAGTTCTCCCGGGTTCATAGATCTTGTGGTTTTTCTGTTTCTAAAACCTAAAATAAAAGAAATGTGTTCATTTTTGTTCTTAATGGACATTTGTGTGTGATGCCATTTTAAAAATACCAGTAGTGGTTATTATTATTACATGTATTCAAAATTAGAATATCTTTGTTTCTACGTCATATAGGAACACCAAACAAAGCTCAACATGATGCCTGACACCTCGAGCATCAACACAAAATGGGGAAAATTCCATTAATAGCTGTTTTGCTGCATGACAACGATTTACTATTTGTTGCACTCATGATCGAAGGGTTAATTAATGTCATGCATGTAAAAAAAGAGGTTCTGAAGCAGTCAACAAATTCAGTCATCAGTAATACTAGCCAATGGCAAATTAATGTGTGCGTAACTTTTGGGCCATCTTTTACTCACAGCTCTCTCACAGAATCCCCCACTTACAAAAGATTGATTCACCCCTGACTAGTAGGACGCTTAGGTCAGGTAATGTTTTGTTTGTATATTGTTGGTTTCCCGAATCCTATAGGAAAGATTCAAAGAGGCTGTCAAACGTGGTGCAACACTGTGTGAGCTACTGATTTAATTTTTTGCCATCCACTATTATGACCATCTGTAAACAGTTATTTGCTAGATTTGTATCCATTTGAAGCAGGATGCCAAGAAAAATTACGCTCATATTTGTAAAATTCCTATAGCACCATGCTATAATCCATTTTAATTTTCTGCCTCCAATTTATCCAGCTGCAACAAATTTTCCTGTTTACCTACTGATAGGAGGTCCAACAGCTCTCAGCCATGACAAAATCTGTTACACGCTGGCTTATTGTGGAAGGCATTTGTCACGCAAGAGCCATTGATCATATTTAACACATACCGAAGATCTATAAAAACAGGGCCTTCAGGGAGGCTTTGTTGGGATCAGATTTGGATTGATGCAAGAGCCGCATTGTCAGTTATAGTGAATTTTTGATGGCCCTCTCCTCAGATAGCTTACATGTGTTGCTTTGGGTCCAGTATAGTGCAAATGCAGAAGGCAGCTGTGAGCAGTACGCTCACGGACTCCAGACTGAATAATTTAACCCCACTCCGATCTACGTTTGATGTTTTATTGAGGCAGTCCAAGAAAAAGGCATAAACGTGCGATCTCTGGCCATCTCCAGGGACCTCAGTGCTTCATCTCCAAAAGTCTCACCAAGCAAGCAATCTCTGATCTCTGGCTATTTGGTTTTAACCCCTACACCACACCATTTCAAATGTTTGTATATACTAAAGAAGCCTAAACATGGCATCTTCAGCACAGACATTGATTGCTGAAGGTGAGGAATGCTTAAAAGTAAAGATTTATAAATGTGTAGTTGTATAGTTCTGGGCAAAATGTTTGATTTGAGTATTTAAAAAGTTCTACACTTAGATGTAATTTACAGAAACAAATGTTCTTTAAGTTACCATCTAGTGAAAGTGTAGGTCTTTTATGGACTTACTTTAAACTCACCTTTTTACAATGTGTAATAAAGCATCACTCATTTCAGTTTAGCTCAGCTAATTCAAACACACAGGCAAACACACACACACACAAAGTAATTTCATGAACTGAATATCACTCTCTTACAGTAACTAGAAGAGAAATGCTGACACGCTTTCTTTTGTGGCCATCGATAACATCGATATATTGACCTGTCAGGTTTAATGATCCATTTATAGCACATTAAAGCTAGTCATGTAAAACAGTAACATGAACATGATATTCCCTTGGCAGGATTAACTCTACAGACATGCTACAGTTTAGGCCCTCATGAGTGTAGGGGTCCTTAACATTAGTGGATTAACCAAACAGGCCGGAATCTTGCATGTGCTGGTCTAGGTAAGTAAGTAAAGTGGCCTCCTAATAGTCCTGCATGAAATATTATCTGCACTTAACCTATTCACCAAGTGAAGCAGGGGGCAGCCAGGAACACAGCGCCCGGGGAACAGAGTGTGGGGACGGTCCCTTCGATTACAGCCGTGGCCCATGAGAGCTGCCTCCTTGCTCACTCGCTTGCCAACTGGGCTCTGTACAGAGTATATATAGGCCTCAAAATTCAACACTCATTCTTCTAATACAACCCACTTATCATTTTTCTACCAATAAAGTTTTATCACCTGATTTGCTTAATTCCACCTTCCTTTGTTTCTACTTATAAAATTTTATCACTTGATTTGTTTAACTCCACCTCTTTGTTCCAACCAATGATTACAGGATTAGTTATCTCTAATTAATATTCAGGTAACACCTCCTGTCTGCCCTTTAACTAAAAAGATTTTTTCACCTGATTTGCGGACACCTGCATGTCCAGTCTGGCCTTCAAGGGCATCTTACATAGTAAGGCACTGTACCATCTTCACCTTAAGGGACCTGTGAGGGCTTTCCACCCCCTTTTCCAGTCTCTGAGGGAGACGGTTCACTGAGTTCAAACTCACTGTATGGGGCATTTGGTTAGACATGAGTTTAAACTTAATTGTAGGGGATTTTACGTTAAACCCCATAAAACTGTACCATGCCAATCACCGTCGATCAGTAAAATACCCCTTTAAGTGGAGCCACTGGTAGTCCTGGGTTTCATACCCACAAGAAACCGATCACAGGAGCAACTCCCTAACCACCAGGCCACCAGCTGCCCTGGGCTCCAGCCTCTTTGGGGACTATTAGACTATAAATCCTCTTTACACAGTGATGCCAGCTCTCATGTTTTGGCTCAAGCTCTCATGAAGCCAACCATGCTTAAAGCAAACATGCAAGTGACTACTTTTATGCCTCCTAAATGATGACCTCAGAGTGTGTCGCATCTCATCCCCTGAGAGCTCCTCTGTTGAGATACTGACAGGCTCAAGTTCAAATACTTATTTAACTTTGTCATCTGCTGCCAACTCTATAATACATTACTCTCCCTCTTTCTCCTGTGTCTTCTCATATCAAAGATGCTATTTGATCATTTGAACATTAAGTGGTAAGCTATGCTTATAGAGATCTGATAGACAAAAAGACATATTGCAAGAAAATGCAGATTTAAACTGACCAATGCGCTTCTCTTTTGGGCAGTTTAGGAGTGGTTCAGGCTTGTGCTGTGCTTCATGAGTGCTGAGAAATTTCCTCGCAAAGAATGAACAATACTGAGTGGAGTTCTCCGATTTTATTTCATGTGTAGACACAATTTACTGGAGTACATGCCTCAGTCAAATTAAACTGTGTCCCACCAAAAAAGTCCAGTACATAACTATAAAGTTTTAATTGCTGATAGAAACTGCATGAGACAAAAAATACATTTCCATTGATGCCTCAGCATGGTTCCTTTAAACGCTTTCAGGTTGGTGGGGACAGTAGGTAAATATGGACAATTTGCAAGTATTTGACAGCACAGGAACTTACTAGCTATTTAACAGGCAGTCAGCCATGGCGCAGGCAGATTTAAAGCAACATTTAACCAGGGGCTATACTTAAAATGTGTATATGCCCCCTTAATTAAAGCCATTATTTTGAGAAATGTTGGTTATTTTCAATCAATGAACAGTGTGCTTTTACTTGTCACAAAATTGCCCTGTAATTTTTTTAACCTCAAATGAACTATTTTACGTGCATGTGTGAGTTTTAAAAAATTGAAAGCGTCAGTCAAACAATGAGAAGATGTAGTAAACAAAGAAATGCACCCAAAGCTAATAGGTGTGCATTCCAGCAGACTGTGAGCTGGGAGAAAGCTGGATTGAGAGCCATGGGTTGATGTCCTGATATATATTGTTACAGCACTCATTTGAAGCGCTACTCAGAGCATCTGGACATCAACTCATGGTTCTCAAAGATGGGTCTTATTTTTCATTCTATACTTTAGGCTGCCAAATCCTCTTTTATATGTCCTGGTGTCCTGCATTGCTACATTACAACAAGCAGACTTTTCCATTTCCGTGGCCAGATAATTGAGGGTGCTTAACCAACATATGTCCCTGTAGCCTAACTAGTTCCCTCAGTACAGGCTTTTCAACAGAAACAGAATTTCCCTGTCAAAATTTGACAAGCATCATTAGCACAGACCAGATGGGCGATGGCGCTTCAGCTCGTATTGTCAAAAATGGTGGCACATTTTGTAAGCAAATTACTAGTTTAATCTCATATCCATGGAGTGTTGCTTTAATATACTTCAGTAGGGATAGGATTTTTATGTAGACAGTACTGAGCAATCATGAAAATTCATTTGCGATCATTTAATTACACTCATGCTGGAACACTGTAATTGCTCTGATTTGGAAAATAGTTTAAGCATGTATAGAGATGCTGGGAGAAGGAAAAGAGTGAAATGAATGGCTCTAGTTGTGGATGCATGTGAGCTTATGTTGGCTTTTCCATGTCCTCCACTTTTTAACATTCGCAATTTGTCATTTAGTTTAATTCAGTAGCTCGACTCAGCGAAATGCTTGGAAATTAATTTGTGCGCCATTAAAATGTAAAACTACAGAAAGCCTAGCAATAATGGTAATCAGTTTGGGATTTGAAATGCTAACCACAACTGGAAATTGAAAGGTGTCAGACCCACGGCCCCGTCCCTCCTCTTCCGCACCCTGAATCTCTCTCTTCAGGTAATTAACTGATCCATCCACTTTGTGGCTTTAACTGATGTTATGTCCCTTTAGGTTTACTGCATCTTTTAGAGCAAGACAAAATCAATTAAGACTTGACAGGGTATAATCACTGTGTCAAGCTTTGCAGGAGACATCAGACATTTTCCCATTCTCCTCCACTCTGAGATGCCCGGAGTACATTTAAAACAGTTTCTCCTAGTAGCTTTTTTGAGGTGTTAAGGTAAAGCAGAATGGTGAAAATAGATTTTTTAAAGGTTATCTTGACAAATGAAAGTGTTGAATAAGGATTGCATACCTGTAGAGTTAAGAGTGCGTCTCTCCTGCTTGATATTGCTCTTTGCCTGGAGGATTTCTCAGGAACTCTCTGTAGTTAAAAATCAGGTGGTGCTCAGTCATCCTAATGGCATATGCTCTGAATTTCCCTTAAAAGACACAGATGCTCATATCAGAGTGAACAAAGATTTAAAGAGAGAAGACATCTTATACAACGTCCATCTGTCTATTATCTGAGCTGCTTATCTTTAAACAGGGTCATGGGATCATGTGGCAAAAAGGCAGAGAAACAACAGATTCAAGATTCGAGATTCAAGGTGAAGTAGGTACTTAGGGCAAGAAAATCTAGCTGCCCAGGGTGTGCACGGCGAGGTGCTGAGTTTGTTTCAACCAAAAATCTGATTCATGTAGAAACTATTTATAACTGTTCCTAAAAAAAAACATGAAAGTAATTTTTTAAATGATTTTACATGTTTAAACACAACAGCTGCCTTTTCCATGTCAAGAAACTTTCATGATGAATGAACCAACAGACATGCTTGGAATGTTTGAGGTTAAAAGCAGAATGTATTTGTAGAGTTTTACGGGAACAGTGAACAGACACATAAATGCAAATAACATTATAAATAAATAAAGCAAAGCAGATCCAGCGGGGGCAGAGAACAGACAAATGTAGCTCCAAACACGCAGGTGTATATAAAGATCTGACAGTGGAAACACCTGAGTAAGGGAGGGGACAAGAAGAGGACTCAGGTGAACATGATAATGAGGGGCGGGGCGAAGGTGGGTCATAAATCATAATAACAACAGACTCACCTGGACCTGGTACACATAGCATACTGTAACAAACCTCCCCTTAGCGAACAATAGGCTAGGGAACAAACCACCAAAACTCTTCAATCTGGTCAAAACGTGCACTTTTGTCCCTCTGGTTTAGGGACCGGCTAGGAACCTCCTGCCCTCAGTATCATTTCCTGGTCCACCCAGGAAGGGTGGGCTCCTGGGCGGTACACCTGCACCACAGACCACCGAAGAGAAGACACACACTCAAAAAAACCCCACCAGCTCCACACAGCAGGTAGAGCGCCCATTAACACCCATAAATAAAATAAACTTTCAGGCGACGCAAGAATTAAATAACAGTACATGCAACGGGAACAATTTTTGATCAGCATATTAGTTTCACCTTATTAGTTTCTTCTATAGAACTTATTGCTGCTGGTAGCCTAGCCTAGCTTCCCGTCCTTTTATATAGAAGGGACCCGGAAACAGACCAGCTACCCAATACTCTATAGTGTCCTGTCTGGGGAGAAGCCTGTAACTGCACCCTGCTGTTTACAATATATAAACAATAACAGACAAGTCACAGGGACACAAAATTACTCACATGAAAAGTTTTTTGCTTTATCCTGCGTAAGTACTTCTCCTGTATAGTTTTTTTTTTTGGACCAGACCATATAGGAACGAATAAAATGTTTCTGTACAGCTCATTTGCATGGAAGCTGTACATATGAATAAATAATAAAGGTGCCTAAAAATATTGAACAGAGCTGTAGATAATTTCAAAATAATTGATTAAAGCTCAGGCAGATACCAAGAAATGGCTAGAAATAGTTAATTTACAGAATATTATTTATCGCTTAAGCCCTGGGTGATCCCAAAACATAAAAAATCAAGTAGAACATCTTAAAGCAGTTTCTGGTGTTTAGCGAACAGACTGTATCATATATCACTAAATCAAATAATAATAGCATTATTATTATTTATATGACACGTGATTCTAAAGTAGTGAGTGTTAGTTTATAATTCAGATTGGGGTTTTATTAATGCATGGAGGTAGTTGCAATAGCTGTAATATTTAATACGTGTATGACATTTGTATGACCTTGCATAAGAAAGTGTGTGTGTGTATCAGTGTGTGTGTGTGTGTGTGTGTGTGTGTGTGTGTGTGTGTGTGTGTGTGTGTGCGAAAGGGGTACTTCTATAACCAAACAGGGTATCCAAGCAGCAGTTTATCAAAATTTGACCTGTCTGACAACCATCTCGCACGAATTGCACTTTCATTTCATTCTAAATAAAAAGCTGTTTGCTGTGAGTGTGAAAAACTGTGGTCTAGCATTCAGTTTTTTGTTCTGTTGCACCAGAGCACTGCTTGTGAGCTGGTCAGTGATAACTCTGTTAACAATGACCTCTCTCACTCATCACACAGTGGACAGAAGTTTTTTTTCTGTGTGTGTATCTGTGTGTGTGTCAAACAAGGCAATGTACTGAGCTTATCAACCAGAGTAGCTTGTGATGCTCATCCACATCAAGTTACATCCTCTTAAAGCCCATCTATAGTATTTATATCCACCTCTCTTACTGACTCCAGATAATACTTATGCTACGCTATTTATACAAAATGCTGTAGAGTTATTTTGTGTCTGTGCAGTAGCAGAGTTGGGGAGAGCCAGATTCCCACACACCTGATTCAACTCAACAGTTAATTACAGAGTTAATTTGTGCTATAGAGCAGAGAAAACAGTCGACTGGGCTGCACTCTGGCTCTTGGTTTCCCACCCCTGACCGGTAGAAACGGCTAATATCAGTCTTAAGAAAGGCATGAAAATCTTTCTTTTTCTGCATCATTTGGACAGAGCAGGTGCCTTTTACAAGAAACTTTCATGATGAATGACTTAATAGAAATGCTTGGAATGTTTGGTTTAATACAGAAACAATGAACAGACACATAAATGCATCTGTTGTGTGTGTGTGTGTGTGTGTGTGTGTGTGAAACATGACAATGTACTAGGCTTGTCCACCAGAGTAGATTGTTAGGCTCATCTACATCATGTTACAGCCTCTTAAGGCCTATTTGGTGTGTGTGTGTGTGTGTGTGTGTGTGTGGCCTTACAGTAGGGTTTCATGGCTTCTGGGGAACACGTGGAACTGTCCTTGTCATAGAGAAAGTGTGAGATTTAGCGCGGCCTGTAGAGGATCTCATGGCAGAGTGGCAGACAGGGCCTCTGGAGACTCCACAATCCAATCCTAGTTTATAGACAGGGCAGGGCAGTCCTTCAGTGCGTACTTGAAAAAAAATGATATTTATGACAGTTCCCAGGTTACTGAGCAATATATTAGGAAGATCCATCAGTTTTTCCCAGTGGTCCCCACATGCAGCACATTCATACTACTTTAATGTACTGACCCATTCATAATTAATCATAAGATATTCATAACTATTCATAATTAATCATACGATATTAACTCACTAAATAGCAAGCTTATTATTTAGTCATTAGTCTTAGTACTTATTATTCAGTATCCACTGTGAATTATGCAGAGCCACTATTAGAGTACGTATGTACTGTACGTGGGTTTGGCTGACTACTGTGATGGCCTCCCATAAATTAGTTCAAATTATTTATTTATTTATAGTAAATTTTGTGAACAAAGAAAATCTTTCAGATGTGTGTTTGCTTAAAACACCCTGCTTATGTGGGTTTGCCCTGCATGTATTTTAAAAAATAGGCTAGAAACTATCATAAAATAATGTCTCAGGAGACAGGTGTTTGTAACAATGTGTGTTATGCTTTCCTTTGTGAATGCTCTAGAAGCATTAGACGCTTCAGACATCTGGTTCCCATCACCATTACCACGGCTGTGAACAATTCCAACTCATTAAGTTTCTCCTGAATAGAGCAGTTGACATCAAACTACACTGAATGACCCTTTTTACATCAGTGGGGAATTCAGAGAAGGCCTAATGATTTCTGGGAACTAAAAAATGTCTTATTGCAATTATTAGTACATTTTTATTCAGCAGAATCATGTTTGCATTTGTATTTGACTGGTAGCCTGTTCAGAGTTTTCCTCTGCCTTTCACCCTTCAACTGCTGGGAAGACCCCAGCACCCCCACAACCCTGGTAAGGCTCGGATAATGAGTGAAAAAATTATTATATTTGAATTCAGCTAGGTCTGCAGCACTACTCTCTATTCATTTAAAGTGGGGTCTAGACTGGACTGAGGTCTTAAAATGATACACCACCAACATAACTAATGACAATGAAATCAACCATCAATCAACTGAAAATGTCACTCTAGACATTCTGGAAGTCCAAGATGCATCACTGACTGCAAAGCAACAGCCTGACCAATGGGGTTCTGTCAGATGGTGCAGCACTATTTACTGAAGTAAACACTCTAGAAATGCTACAGATATAAGCGTATGTCTGTTACAAGCTTCACATGTGTTCAGTACAGCATAATTGAAAGTTGTTAATGTGTACTGCTGTTAGTTAAGTGCTAACATACACTATTGGGACCTATTTTTTCAGAGTTTGGGCTAGACCTCTTACTTCCAGTGAAGAACAATCTTAATGTTTCAGCAGACCAAGACATTCTGGACAATGCCACGCTTCCAACTTTGAGGAGCCAGTTTATGGAAGAATCTTTTCTATTCCAGCAGGACTGTGTCCCAGTACACAAAGCAGCTCCATAAAGACATGGCTGGAGGAGTT
>JBBPCY010000019.1:4427047-4438100 GCA_037974405.1 Brachyalestes nurse | reverse complement strand
TTTGTTCCAACAAATTATAAACAGCATTATCAAATAAATAGGTTTTCTATATAAAACAAAATATGGTCTTCAAAAAAACAAAAATGAACCTAGAAAAGGGGGGGTCGTCTTATATTCAAGTCGGCCAATACGGTGTATATATATATATATATACACACACACACACACACACACACACGTAAATGCATGGACAAAAGTATTGGGACTAGTAATGTTTATTTTACCCAGCCCCAGTGAAGAACACAGCAAAGCGACACTGTTTTGTGACTGTGGCTTAAGGCCCAGGAGTCTTTGCTGTTTGCAGTTTTGTTGATGCTCCATCATGTGTGCAGTGGAGTTTTGCTGTTGACTGTTGCATTGTAAACCTACTGCAGCTGCTGTGATATCTGATATTAGTTGCATATCCAGTCAAACAAGATTTGAATGGATTAGCATGTGACAAGATTAGCATGTGCTGGAGTTCTTGAGCTTCTATTATAAACATGTCTTTTTTCAGTCTTTCTTTTCTTTTCTGTTTTTTAACAAATCAGTGTCTCTGTCTAATATGTTCAGTATGACTCCCTGGTCCCCGTAATTCTTCTTTGCTGCCAACACCTTACTCAGCATTATTTAAGATTATAGCCAACAAGGAGGGCAAAGGCCCATGTATCAGCGCAGCTCCTCCTGTCAGACCGGCCTGTGAAGTGAACGAAGGAGCTCCACTTCTGTCAGTTGTGCAAATCTAAGGCTCCCACCTATCCTGAGGGAGTCATATATTATACATTTTGGAGCAAGCCTATACCTTGGGCTTCCAGAAGATCAAAACTTAGCCCCATCACTTCAAACAGATTTTTTTTCAAATCGTTTTGCTAAATTGTCAAAATCTTTTATTGAAGTTTCATTAATAATGACTAAGGTTGGGCAGAAAAGGCAAAAAAAAAAATCTACTTGCAAAACAGCCATGAATTACAGTTTAAACTCATGTCATATTGAATATTTTAGGAAGGTGAATGGAAAAATATGCCATTACATTTCCAACTGAAATTAAAATATAATATAATGAAATGAAATTGGTGACTAAATCTGACCATCAGCTGGAATATGCAGGGCTGCCATTCCTGACACTTTCCCCACCCACACTGTGAAAGTGCTCACACTGCATCTGCACAGGAAAAGCCAACTTTCCTAACGTATCTAAAGGCACTTTTCCATAGGCATACAGGAACCATGCAGCATGGTTTGATTTTCCAGTGTATCTCAGCCCACTAACAGTGTTTCTGATACACTGGCACCACAATTCTCTCCCCACAGTTTATGGCCGGTCGTCCCAAAACCACATCCATGGAGTCAAAACAGCAGATTGTTTTTCTGTAAGAGACATTTTGTTATTATCTTTTATTATTTATAGTCTTGTTTGAGCTTTTACATTTTTTCTCAGTGTTGTGATGAAAACTTAACCCAGCTAACGTGTTAGTGATGTCCTGGATCACAATGTTAAAGATACATTCCACTGAAATTGATCTTCAGCCCAAACAGACAGTAAACTTGTACTTCATTGAATTCTTAGTTGTTAGTTTGTGTCTCCACACTAACTTGTGTGGACAGAATAAAAAAAGGTCTCTTTCCATGACATTTGGACCAATCAGAAAGCAGTGATGCAGTTGGCTCGGCTGCGGCCCGCTTTCAGCCCTGCCATCAAGCAGCTTGGGTTCGGCTCGGGCACAAGTCGCTTGATTTGTAATAGACGAACATTTGTTCCTTGTGCCAGTGGAAAAGTAGCATAACTGTAGCAGTATGCTCTCAAAGTTACATGGTAACTGTACCAAAGTTCCAGTGTTAAACCATTCTATGATGAGATAAATGTTTACACATCAACAGTTCTATTAAACATTGTGTAAGAGCAAACATGCCATTGCCACTATTTGGATACACTGATAGGAGTAAAAACTGAAGTCAGTACATTTGCGTAATCATATCAGCTGTAAGACTGTAATCCACCTGTAGCAGTTGATGTTTTACTAATAGTTACATTATTGAACCAGAATCAGAATCAGAAATCTTTGCGTAAATTGAATACATTGTTTACCAACACAATAATTAGGGGCACTTAATATAAAGAGGTCTACATTTCATCCTGCTGGTGACACAGTGCTGCAGAACCTTAACAACCTCAAAGATCAATGTTCACAGTGAATCTAGTATTTTTACAGAGCTGAAGGAATGTATCTCTCAGTGTGTGCTATCGTGCTATTCTACCCAAGAGAAGATCCCATGAGGAGAGCCAAAATTAAGAGACTCTTAAAAATTAATTGAGTTAATAAACTCTCTTTAAAAATACTGGGAGGTAATTAGTGATGCCAACATTAGCCAAATCAGGATTCATTTAAGGTTTAAGCAGGGGGTGATATGGGATGTCTTCTCGGAGCAGAAACTCTACAAGCAAGCCGGACACTAACAAGACATTTCATGCTTTAGCATTTTTGCGTACATCCGTGACTTGAATCTTGTATTAAAAAGCTGCCAAAACAACAAAACTGTTCCCTAACGCACCCAGTCAGACAAAGGCATGGGAAAGTGGATTGGCACACTGAAGCTCGGCTGTTTCCAGCTTTTCATCAGTGTTGGCATCACCATACGGTTATTCATGTCAATTGATCGTTTTGATGGAGAGCTTTTTAGGGCCCTTGAGAGTTAAAACAACATGGGCATGCAGGTGAGTATGTGTAGGCTGCACTCACTGGATGGAGAGTTGTGAAGTTAATTGCATAACCTCATATGTCTGAAACAGCAAAATTACAAGAGGAAGAAAAATGTTCTTAATTATTTTTTAATGTGAATATAAAAAGATTGTATTCCTAGTTATTTTGGGCCATTGCTATTGGTCAAGCCATCATATACTTGTGGTATAATGGGAAGAGTAGCTACCATATTTAAACAACAAAATAAAAATATAAAATATATACACACATAAATACACACACGACCACTGACTACTGATCTAAAGGGTTCAACACAGTACTCAAAATGGGAACCCTTTTTGGTGCAATTTGGAACCATATTTTTAAATATACAATATATAACATGTTTTCCATTATTGACAAGGTCCATTTAACCAGTTAGTTCAAGTAATAACATGAGTCTTTGGGTTTGTTGTGTTTCCGTATGTAACTATTGAGTTATCATGATTTAGTATTAGAGATGGGCCCGATCCGATATGATATCTGTATCAGGTCCGATATAGCCGTAAATCCGATATCGGATATCTTGGACCTTAAACTCGACACTGTGTAATACAAAATGCGTCACCGCCCCAATACCGTGAACCTGCGGCAACTTCAATCTTTGCAGGCCTTGTTTTGAACAAAATGTCGCTAGTTTGGAGATACTACAGTTTGGAAACACCGTAAAGTAAGACTGCTACTTAGAATGTGTGCAAAGCCAGTGTGCCGAGGGGTGGAAGTCAAAACACGACGAGGCTAAAGTTGGGCATCTCGTAACTTGCCCGGCCCACCTTAAATACAGAAATGGTTAGATTACACTCTGCCCCTGTCGTGTCTCTGAATTCACGTTATTTTAAATGTATTAGTTTTGCATAATACTTGAACTATTTAGATAATTCAACCAAGACTGTTGTGTTTTGATATTTACAAAATTTTACAGCTGTTGCTACTACCTTTTTGTGAAATGTGACAAATAAATTCCTTTGGAATGCCTTTAAATTGTAGTTGTGTATATATGTTTTGCTTATCTAATAAGAGCTTAGTAGTTTATTTATTCTGTGATGTAACCTTACTAACAAACAGCACAATTCCAACAAAAATAATGCTAATATTAAAGTAAAAAGATGTAATATATCGGAATCTGTATCGGTATCGGCAGTCGTGTATTCGAATCGGATCGGAACTGGAAAAACGTGGATCGGCCCATCATTATTTAGTATACTCTTTTAAAGGTTCTTCTTAGTGACCTTACATTATGTGGAGCTTCTTTAAACTTTAAAAGCTTTAAAAAGCTCACTGTCACACAATAATAGTTTGTTCTGTAAAGAACCACCCACTGAAAGGTTATTTAGGGAACCAAACATGGTTCTTCTATGGCACTGAACTGCACTGCAAAAAAAAATAGACCAGATTTTGGGTTGAGGTTAAGGTTAGGCTTAGAGTGAGTGTTTAGAGTTTAGAGTTTAAGAGTCCAGTTCATTACTTGACAAAGCACACATTTGTATGTGTGTGAATGAATGAATTTCAGTGTCTCTAGGAGCATGCAGTGTGGTGGGCTCTCTCTTGCTTTGAGACTTGGTGATAACAGCGGGGATAGAGATTCCCTTTGCTTCAGGATCCTGACATGACTTTTAATTAGTGGCACTGCTGCCTCGTCTCAGGGACTGGCTAAGCACATCACGGGTAGAATAATTACAGCTTTACCACCATCACACATGCAAACACACCCACACACGCTCACTTCCTCAACCCACCACCAGTTTATCTCTCCCACACATACATGGAAACACATAAACAAGTTTACTCGAACCCCCGGGTTAGAAGTCAAGCCCACACAAAGTGCCACTGCCCACTTTTATAGGGGCAAAATTGGTTCATTAAGGATTTAGAGCATCAAGCAGCCCTGGGAGGGATAAAAAGTTCTAGGCAAAGGTCAGAAATAATTGCTTTTGTCCAGCAGAGAGATTACTCTCAGGTGTGGAATACCAAAGGCACGGACAATAGAAATATTCAGAAACACAGATCTGTGGACTTTCCCTCCGCTTTCCAGTGAAAAGTTCTTCTCCAGCAAATGATCTGAGACTAAATGCTGCTTTAAGAAAATTCAGTTGAAGGTCAGCTTCAAACATTATGAAAAGGAGTTGGCTTTAACAGAGATAATCCAAGAAATTTATGATATTCACATTGGTGTATGGTAAAACTGCATATAATACAGTGAGTTTTTCAAAGAATCATACATTCAGGCCAGGCCCAATACGTTACTTTTTAAAGAAATTTAAATGTAACAGCAGGGATATAGGTTTCCTTTAATTTCCACCCAAAGTTTAAAATCCACCCAAGGTGGAAAATCTGTTCAAGTTAAGGTTAAAGGCAGGGCTGGCATGCAACATTTTACCACTAAAATGTTCTTCAAGGAACCAAAAGTGGTTCTTCTATGGCAGAGATTCTCAAACCTCCTCCTTGAGGTTTACTTTTCTGTAGAGTTTGATTTTAAGATGATCTAACATGTTGCTCCTTAGCTTAACTACTGAACCCAGACCAGCAAACTGAGAACTTCTGAAGAAGTAAATTAGATGGAGCAAGGATGGCAGATTATGGCTGGAGCCAGATTGGTGACCACTGTTGGGTGTCCTGTCTGACATCTTTATTTGTAAGGAGTCGGATTTGGGTTAGGATTAGTGATAAACATGTAATGTGATCTCTTGGTAGCTAATCAGGGCTAAAAGGATAGAATGACAGAATTTTAAGGTGTGGTTTAAATATAAAACTACACCAAATGGTCATCCATGTAGTTGGAGATATAAAACCAACATACTGTAGTGGTAACCTTTGGTTTGTATTTGATGGGAAGAGCAGAAAGGAGCAGGTAGTCTTGCTAGTTAACTCATGCACACACCAGGTGTTTGGAGTTGTTTTCATGTTCTCAGGTTTACTTAGTAATGCAGTCTTCCACCCTGTACAATCCAGACCCTACACATCCTTTGCATCTTTGGTTTAACCCTTAGAACATGAGCAGCGCGAAACCGTGCCGGCAGCGCAACAATACAGTTCCATATATGGAAGTTCCCCCAGTTTGCATTGATGCTCAATATGTCAAGCATCATGCTGGTGTTCCTTTGTCATGTAGAACCAAAGCTACTGTAATTAAAAAAACAAACATGCAATGATAACTGTGACTGTAGTTTTAAAAATAGTAAATACCCATAAAGAACGAACACAAGATCTTAAAATTCAGGAGAACTTTCAGAATAGTCCTCCAGAGGGAGGGGGTTCGGAGAGCAGTGACGACGCGCCGTGAGAAAGAGCGGCAAATGCTCTTACAAACACCGGCTTTAGACTGTTTTACACCATTTATTTTTGTTGAAATCTGATTTTATTAATACATTGTGAGTTCTAAGGGTTAAGGAGTGGGTCAAATTTCTCTCATCTCTTCAAACTCTTGAGATGTTAAGTGTACGATTTATATGTTTCCCACAGATTCAGCATGAGCAATTATCACAAGTGCCGGAGCATGTCAAGTCACGACTTGATTGGCCAAGCAGTCTTTAGTGACAGGTTATAACAAAGGTCATAGCAGGATCTGGGCCGGTCTGCCGAAACAGATGACAGGCAATACAGATGCTAACAGGACAAACATAGAAAACCTGATAATACAAAGTACTCTTTAATCAAATACCTCATAGGTGAGAATCATTTGGTACATTTTGTCCACCATACTCTAGTGAAGCTCTAGACCACTGTCTAGTTTGCTCATTTGGGCTCTTCAGTCCTGTTTAAAAGGTAAAAAGAACAGGATATTCAGGCCAACTCATGCTGTAGAAAGATAATAGAAATGGGACACTGTGGCATGATGGAAGCATAACGCTCATGTAATGCCCCTTGGCATCATGAAGCAAATCTCATTTGTAGACACAACATGAAGGAGCCAGGCACAAACCTCTGCTGAGATCACCACAACACACTCTTGACTGCATTATTGCTTAAATTAATCATTCTACATCAAGTACTCACACAAGGTGTCCTTGAAATTTCCACTGTGTAGGAGCTTGTCTCTGTTCTATGACCTTTGAAGAATTAGCTCAAGTATTGAATCAACTGAAGCGCAGGGTTGAAAGTAAGGGAACCTGGCTGAGTTCAGGTTAATATTGTTCTCAGCGACTCATTACGAAAAGCAATGTTCCCCATAAAAATGTGACCCGGTGGATGACATTCATGCATTGGAAATTGAAAAGACTTGAACAAATGTAAAATTGAAATTGTCTGTAGGCATTTTACCTTCACTCTTCATCTCATTAGGCCAACTGACCCATTCATGCGCCTCCTACAGATGCACTCACTTAGAGTTGCCTTACTGGGTTAGATAAGCTTTACAGAAGCCAGGCAAAAATTGCTTTTAACCTAATGGGAACCTGCAGCACACAATCTGTTTTTATGAAAATACTTGGACGTCCAATGTTAAAATAAAAGCTAATCATAATCAGTAACATTGTTTGTGTAGTTAATCATAATTTATCAGTTCAAATTTTAACTGTTCTTTCTGTTAAAAAATTAAATAAATAAATATAAGCTGGTGGCCTAGTGGTTAGGGAGTTGCCCCTGCAATCATAAGGCTGTTGGTTCGTATCCCAGGACTGCTAGGTGCACCTCTGATGTACCCTTGTGTAAGGTACCGTCCTCACGCACTGCTTCCTGACTGACCACTGCTTCACTTGGTGAATGGGTTAAATTCAGAGAAAGAATTTTAAACTGTTCACGTTTGATAAATAGTGTCAGCTGATAAAGCTGTACATGTGGACAAAATATGCTTCCTTAGAACATATTCATTACTAACACATGATTGAATACTTTCCTTAGAGCGAACACAGTTTCCAATATTCTTCACAAACGTCCAGTGGGAAGAACTGTGAGTGTATACATCGTCATAAATCACGTCAGTAGTTACAATTCCTGCTTAATTATGGCTTATCACTCAAATTGCCTGTGGATTCTTGTTACAGAGCCACAGTTCTATGTTGCTGTAGCTTCTGTTAGTTTGCTGCTTGTTGATTAATTTTCCTGTGAGCGCAGTCTGCTGAAGGCCAAAGCACTATCTGAATAAGAAGCCACAAACATGGCTGAAATCTCAGCATTATGCATTACTCAAGCATTACTAGGGATGGTTTGAAAGGTCCAACTGAAGAATGCTTTAATAATGTATGTTGTTATTACAGTATTAACTTTGTCAGCCCAAAGAAGCACACATGTAGAGTGTTATTAATAGAAGTATTTTTTAAATCTCTCTGTTTAGCTCTTATAATGCCTACTGTTCTATACACATGACTGCATCTACAACATTTACAGCCACACTGTAAACAAGAATAAGTGGCATGCAAGCATTATGTACCTCTGGGTCCCCTTGCTATAGGAGCAGCAATTTATTATTATTAACTTATTAAGCATGTAATTCTAATAATGATACAAGATGAACAAGAAGAACAATAACAAGAACAAGAGGAAAAATAAGAAGAAATTTGTATAGCATTTTTCATACAAGAAATGCAGCTCAATTTGTGTTTCAGTGAAGACAAGAGATAAATCAAAACAAGTAAGTTAAAAATGCAATGGAAAATAGAATGCAAAAAATGCAGAATCCATCAAAATCAAGTCAACTACAGTATTTAAAAGAAATGCAACAGTGCAGGGCAGAATACAGTTTCAGTCCGGCATCAGAATACTCATAGCTTTCTTAGAAATATTTAGTGAGCTAAAATCCCAAATATCTTTAGCTAGTGTGTAAAGTTGAGGTGTAACTGATGTGTGTAACATTTGAGGTGTAACTGAGGTGTAAATGCTGCATCCTTGATTTTCTCTCGGCTGTTGAAGATCACAGTGTTCTAGAGGGCAAATAGCCAACAAGGGATTTAGCAGTGTAGCCTGTTCCGAGCTTATTAAGGGCCATAAAATCAATTCTAAATGTTAAAGACAGCCGATGTGCTCTCTCCATTTGGTTCTGGTTGGTAGCCAAGCTGTAGAGTGTTGAATGAGCTGTAGCTGGCTTGAAATGTAAAATCGTAATACCAAAAAAACCCCAAACACTGCTTTGTACCATGTTACCCCAAGCACTATATATAAACTCATCCCAGAAACACAGAAGAAGAATAAATAGTCCCAGCTGGCAAAATATATAACACATATATGCCCTTTATTGACATTGTCTAAAGTGCTTTCTATCATCAGTATATGACTCTAGCAAAGCATCTGAGAGGATATTTTGTGTCTTGTCCATATCCTGGAGCCTCAAGGTTTTTTTTTTTGATATAATAAAAAAAAATGTTTTTTCTGAATATTTTGGCCCCATACCTTGCTATCCAGCTTCTAGGTCTAGTTCAGGCCAGTCCAGACATGCTCTGATGAATAGAAGACATTATGTGCACAAAAATAGTAGGAGATACAGGGAGAATAAGACAATATACTGTTCTTTTCAATATCTTTTGGTCCTTCATTACAGAAAGCTGTCTGTTCTCAAGATTGTTCTCAGTGTTCCAGCCACCCTGCCAGCGCCAAAAACAGACTCTTGATATTCTATACTTGTGTTCAGGTATAAAATAGTCACTCTGAATGTGGCCCAATAGTGAAAGATCCCCTGGCCTCACACTCCTGGTAAGCTCTCTGTGTATGAATCTGTCCAGGTGGGAGTTCTGGAATAATTAGAATTTCATACGATCTTTGATTCCTGTAGTCTGAGGTGACACAGGGACACTTTTCAGTTCCTAGCACTGAGTGGCTTTACTTTCAACAGGCAAAGCGGAGTAAGGTCTTTATTCTTCAAATGATCTCTGACATGCTTGACCTTAACTCCAATAGCCTTGCAAGTAAGTTGAAAAAGTTACAGCATTGTGAGGGTGGAGAAATGTACTTTTATTTGTCTGGTTATGTACTTCATACTGTGCCAAAATAAATATTGATATAAAATATATTTGAAGCTTTAAATGCAACTTAAAATAAGTGAAACCAACATCATACATGGTCATCAGACTGTCCCTAGAAATACTGGTCCCACAGGTGAGAAATTTGCATTGTTACAGCAGCAAAAAAAAAAGTATAAACAGCATAACCAATAAAATAAAAACATTAGCATGTATAATATAATACGATATACAGTAATCCCTCAGTTTTACACGGATCAGGACTCAGACACACACAGATTCAGTCACACACAGATTTTTTTGAGAACCGAACTTTTACGCGGAAATCCCCACAATAACGTGGAAACTGCAAATATCCTCCGCCTTTTTTTGCTTTTTTGTGGCAATAAATAGATTTTTTCTGGATGTTTTCACACAAGGCGACCCGTCCATCTCGCCGCGGTGTCCCAATATTTTGTCCCGTGACCTTCCGAGTTGCATATCTCGACGGGGAAAGTGCTCAGACACTCCACAGTTCGGTAGATCTCCAAGAGACCTTTTCACCGAGCCCTCATTAGTATTTTTAGCCCGAGAATATCAGGTTTTATTCTCCAAAAAACGGGTGTCCCAATACTTTTGACACGCAACCTTTCGAGTTGCATATCTCGGCGGGGAATTTAAATTAAAAGATGGGTTTACCTTGAAAAGAGCCGAATACAGGTTACCTTTACATTTTCTTTAAGGGTAATGCATTAAACTGAGTTTAAAATGAAAATTAAGTGTTCTGGGAGCATTTTTGGGGGCATATATAGCGTTTACACTATAAAAATAGGCCTTTTTGGCATTTTTTTTCACCAAAACACAACAACGCGGTGTTTCCACTATACGCAGGTGCTCTTGGAACGTAACCCCAGCCAAAAGCGAGGGATTACTGTAATATAATATAATATATTTTGCATTTATATAACATTTTCCATGGTGTACAATTATGTTATATTTTGTATACTTTTTATTCTATGGCTTATGCTGCTGCTACTTTCCTATATAGACATATTTCCAAACTCACTGTCCTTGGAATTGCCCTGTTTTGTGCCTTGTCTGTCACTGTCTGTCTGCCATGTGCTTGTTGTCCATGAGTCTTCTGTTGTTGTTGTCATCCCTTGTCCCTCCTTAGCCCTGCCTCCTCCTCAGTTTGTTCATCTGAGCCTGTAACCCTTCCTCTCCCAGGGGTTCCTAGTGTTGTCTTAGCAACAAACACCTCTGTGTTTCAGTTTCTTTGTCCCTTGTCACTTTACCTTCATCATATACACAATATGGATAAAAGTATCGGGACACACCTCTGAATTATTGGATACCGGATGCCTCTTACTTCCAGTGAAGGTCAATCTTAATGCTTCATCAGACCAAGACATTTTGGACAACACCATGCTTCCAACTTTGTGGACCCAGTTTGGGGAAGAACCTTTTCTA
>JBBPCY010000019.1:4400734-4416201 GCA_037974405.1 Brachyalestes nurse | reverse complement strand
CTGTTACAGAGCCTGTTCCTTTAAGGAACCATGCATGCTGGGATATGTAGTTTTCAGGGGTGTGTGTGTAGTAGTGCGGGGAAGTTTCTTTCCATGGCAGCTCCGTTCGTGAGTGCTTTTCGCCACTCGAATGCTTTTTTAGAAGAAAGAAAATAAATTCTCCCATTCTGAGGGAGGAAAGCACAGACCTAGCTCCCCATCTCAGCTGCAGAGCGAATGACACCTGATTAGCAGCCGCTAACACCGAGGCGAGCAGGCAACAAAACTCAGGCTTGTAAATTTAGTTCCGCATTACTTTAATCGCGTCTTCTCCGTCGTACCTTGTATTCTCCGTACGACATCATATACCGAACCGTGACCCATGTACCGTGACGCTTCGGTACGAATACATGTACCATTACAGCCCTACTATATGTGTATATATGTGTGTGGTTCAGCCTAATTCAAATACACACTGATCTTTTCTGCTTTATACAAACAACTCACACTCCATCTGCCTCTGTAAATACCCCATTCATTTATTATTATTATTATTATTATTATTATTATTATTAATACTGTTATTATACTGCACATTATCTGCCCTGTTGCAGCTATATTTGCACATTTATATTAATTGCTGTCTACCTCTATTCTGCAGTTCTGCATTTTTGCACACAACACTCCACTGCTAGACTACAGTACCTGTCATAATACTGCATTCACACAAACCAGTAATGTAGCGGTCGACTGCACAAATTGTTGTCTTGTCCTGTTATGTTTTTGCTATTGTTTTTATTGCTTTCTGCACTTGTGGTCTTGTGGTGTTCTGTTTCTGTTCTTGTGCTGCTCCGCGGTTCTGGAGGAACATTGTTTGGTTTCACTGTGTATTTTGTTGAAATGACAATAAACTTTCTTGACTAAAGTCCTGATACTCAAGCTGCATGAAGTCATTATAATAAGCAAAACCAAATGGTTAAACAAGCTAAAGCAATCGCCATGCACACACATATTACAAGATGGCTCTTGTCTCAGCTGTGTTGTTTGATTACAGACCAAGTGTCAGGTGTGCACTCAGGTATATGACACTTTTCAGTGTTGTTATAGCCAAGCCATGCATCAGCTGATAATTCATTGCTGGGGAGATGGTAGCGGGCCAGACCATTGTGCTTTCTTTTCCCCACTGATTGAATACTCTGGTGAGAAGGTAGTTGGAGATTTATGATGTAGGCCTACTTGAGAGAAACAACTTCATTAGCTTGCTGGCTTGCTTGTAAAAGCTAGCTAGACAGTTTTCATATTGAGATGGATTAACTCGTCTCTCCAGGACGTTAGTTACTCTTTTGCTTATGTCTGTATATACACAGATATATCATTGGCCATTTGTGTTAATGTTTCCTATCCACCTTCAGAGGTTCATATCTGAAAAGCAGCCAGGATTGCTGACATGGAAGACTGATGTAGAGGAACAAGCACAATGGAAATGGATCATGGACTATGGCATTGAAAAAATATGCTTCACATCAACAGCCAGAATTTGGAACAACTGGGCACTAAATGTCTAATGAACTGAATTATTAATTTAGAAGTTAAACAGTAGTAGTATGGTCAGGTAATAGCATATTTATAAACAAGATTGTTTCTCACATGAATGGATTTGTTTGAGAGATTGAGTAATGACTGACTGGTATAGCAAAAATAATAGCACTGTTATTAGTTTTAATGGCTTTTAAATGATATATGCATAAGTAATAATAGTTTAAATCGGGTAGAGTCAGGTATGTGTTAAAAAGGTTCATAAATACAACAACAGATTTTTCAAACACAATATCACTGAGGGAATGCAGCAGATTTCCTCTTGTTTCATTTGTTTTAGATGCAGTTAATGTTTGTGAGTGTTTATTTTTAAAGAAAATTTCAAGTCAAAATGTGAAGGGTTTTCACATGCTGCCGTGCCTATACATATACAGTATTGCACAAGAATCCATGCTTTTACAGGTCTAATGTTTGACTTGGCCTGCAACATGTCTCCTGCAATCGCTTGAAAATCAATTGAAGAATCATTATGAAAGTTCAGCAACGGCTGAAGCAATTCAGGCCCAGTATTGAACTGTTTTCTACCTTAGAAAGAACATACCTGACAATTTTAATAAGAAAAGGCTTGAAGTCTGGGGCATTGTGTCAGTTTTAGATAGTGAAGAGTGGTGATCGTGTTTGTGTTCTTCTCAAATCTTTAAAGCAATGGTCCAAATCTTTTTAAGCAAGAGTCGGAAATATGTAGACTCCAAGCAAAAACAAGTTCTGTCACTCCTTTCCAGCCTCAAAAACACTGGCATTTTTAAAACCCAACAGGGAAAGGGTTTTCACTTCTTCTTTCTCATGATGCCTAGACTGAAATTTGAAAATGTGTCCAGGATGGTTGAAGAGGACTGAATTTTTTTCACATTTACACCATTTAGTTGTTCTATAGTGGTAAAATGATGGATGCTGTGAAAGCAGTAATAAATAAACTGCCTAAAAGTTAGTTTTTGCAAGAATTAACAGCATAACATACCAGCAGGGGGTCGTGCTGCACATTCTTGGTCTGCAGCGCCACTGCAGATGTTTTCCACAGCCACCGGCTGCAGTGAATGAACATCTGCTCCCTGCCAAAAGCTTGCCCTCTCAAACGCAGACAGCCTTTGAGGGGGAACACGAAGTTTGTTCTACTGAAAATGGCCAGAACAGCACGAACCTTCATGTGCGAACTACCTTTAGTGGAATCTGCAGTAGTAATATGCTGACTGCACACCAAAGTGCTTCCCTTCTATATGACAGCGTATTCCTTCATCCTTCCTAATTGCATGAGCACATTTTCTCGTTGTCAGCTCGGAAGGCATGGAAACTCGGGTGGGCCTCTTATTTCTTTGAGCTTGAACACTTGGCTAAGCGCCTGTTCTTGGGCTGTTCTTGCCTTGTTAGTGGACGCAGAGTCACCTGGCAACGAGAACTTCCAAGACCAGAATAGTGATAAGAGCCTATTTTCTCAGTTTTGTGTTTTCAGAAGAGCTCATCTTTAAAATCTCTTAATTCGGTTACTGATTGAGAGGTTGTAAAAGTCCACACGTTCATGTTTTTGACAGAATAAAAACACAGTTTCACCATGTGTAGGGTTCCTGCAGGCCGCCACACATATATTCCCATGAGGAAACTAGAAACTGCAGACCCTGCTTTTGCCTGAGGTGCCAGATAAGATAAGCTCTGCCTGTCTTACTTTAAGTTTGTAACAATGTGCAGAGGATTAAGTCTCTAAGTCAACTGGGAGAAAGTTGGGGGGGTGGGGGGAAATAGACTGCACCTGAGCAGTATGCATTTTGACTTTTATGGAATTTGTCTCGCAAAAATAAAACAGTTCCATAGAGTTGATTTAATGAGAATGTCTCTCCAGGACACTATGTGCCCGTGTGTCTCCTCAGGGCCCATTTCGGCACTGAGCTGCTTTGCACTTGGTAGCCCTCTTTCTCTCACACACACTGATTCTCCCATATTATGCCATCTGTCTGCTTTCATACACCTGGCCTCTCTCCATCCCGGCTGTAGTGTTTATCATTAGACTCGCCACTATTGTGGAAAAGCAGGGATGTTGACATTCAGGGGAGCTGTGCCTGTCGCAATACACAGCCAAAGTGTAAAGTGCTGGTCAGAAATGTCAGCTGAATCAAGCCTGGGCTATAATCCGAACTGGCATCGTTCTTATTGAAGGTGAATTGAGGCTGCAAGGCAGTGGCACAATCCAGCCATCAGAGATACACACACACACACACACACACACACACACACAGTTGGAGGTCTGAGGGTGGTAGTTTGTTTTTCTCATGAAATTTGCATCTTTTCGGCAAAAAAGTATTAGCTCCTAGCTAATGACTAATGCTAAGTTTCATTATGTTCATTAGAGTCTCAGCCCTGTTCCTTCAATATTTTCGCTCTGCTTTCTTTAGTGCTTTCGTAGCCTTAACATACCTGATTCAGCTCATTAAGGTTTTAATAATTAGCTAATGAATGGTAAAGAGAAGAGCCGTGCTGTGCCGAGAGGACTTACATTTGCAAATATTGAGTTAAGCACTAGGCAACGGTTAAAAAAAAAAAACATTAAAAAATATATTTAAAAAAAACAGTAATTATTAGGCGGCAGTGTAATAGTTCTTTGCTGACTAGCATATCTAAACATAGCCTATGGCCCTCCGTTTTTCAGACGGCCCTGAGAATTGAGAACAGCTAATTCAAATACCTACAGAGGAGGCAGCAGGGTTGCATGAAGCTCTAAATATGTTGTGAGTGTTGACTTCATTTCAGCTTCTCCATCCTGCTTTCAGAGCCAGCTGGGTGGGCCGTCAATATCACTACGGGCGCCTGATAGTAAAATGGCTGGTGAATCTTTGTGCGGGCTTGATAAGCCATACTAATCCTCTCCTGTGGGTTTGGACTGTCCGCCGCTGCAGGTACCCATGAAGGGGCCAGATTAGGATTGAAAGGTATGATAAAAATAAATAAATAAATAATAAAATGCATGCTCTCTATTGCTGACCACAGGCAAAGTTCAAAACACCTTCACCAGTCTTTCATTCTAAAGGTATTTTGGACCTTCTGGCATGCCTTCAGTAATTCATATCCTAGAGGGGAAGTTCCACAGAGATTACATGACCTTTCTGGCATTACAAAGAAAGGCCTTATTTTAGGTCAAGGGATTAGATTTTATGGCAAATGTGTGAAGATCCATTCAACCATCCATTCCTGTAATATCATAAATATGTAATTTTAAAAAAACCAGTCCCGTCAATCGGTCTTGTTTGGTTTGTGTGGAAATTTGGTCTGTTAATTTAAGCAGGAAAATGATTTATTACGTTGCTGCTTTTTCCATTACAATAAACAGGGTTTAAATTGGAATTTGGGATTTGTTATGTTTCAGGGTTGCCATGGGTGCATGCGTGGAGTGGAAGGGACCCTTTTTTCAGAAGGGGGCTCTTTTGTCAACAGGGGAGTAAAATTACACTTTATGTCAATGGAGGGGGGTCCTCTCTCTCTCTCTCTCTCACACACCATTCACTCAAGCTCCAAAAATTGATTTCCTGGGATGTTGTTTAAAATTTGCAGCTGCTAGGGAGCTATTTTGAGGAAGCCATCTGGTCATTGTTTGAATTATTAAGGATGAAAAGAGTGTAAAATATACATGTACACTGTTGACAATGTGTGGGGCTGAGTGTCCCCCGATGACACAGAAGAAGTAAATAGGCCTAATTTAACCCCGGATCATACGTTGAGTGTTTGAGTGCGTTTGCAATGCAAATATTTTAGTTTAAGATGGCAAAAGTAACTTTGAGTAATAAGCACATGCTTGTGAAAAGATATCATTTTCTCTGGTCCTGAGGTGTATCTAGTGTCTCTTGTGGGGACAATATATCCATTGCATTCATTCAGAGGGATGTAGGTGTACTTGTTTGCATGTGAAAGAGATATAAACATAGACCGCATTCATCTGAAAAAGCCTCACATTATAAAATATAATTTATACTGGGTATCACTGAACAGCAGCATTCATGCAACCGAAAGGCACCTACTCAGATATTTTAATATGGTTCTTATTTTATGATACAGTTCTTTTAGAATAAAATGCAGGAAGCAGAAAGGACTGTATAATAAAATGCAGAAAGAACTCTTTCTGGTATGTTTATGTCTGAGAGCTTAGAACAGAATAGAATAGAACAGAATAGAATAGTCAAAGTTGATTTCTTTTATTTCTTTATTTTATAGAATAGAATATTTTGAATAACTTTATTATGGCCAGCTTATAGACACTTATAAATTAAAAATAATTTCCTTTTACTTACATTTGAAGAAATTCAGCTTGGACACACGCACCTCCCCAGTGCGTCTCTTCGGACAATCACTCCTATTTCCCCTTGTAATTCTTATTTGCTGGACAATTATCCCCATCAAATTACCTCAAATATCCTGAAATGTCCTGAATTTGGTCTTCTGTGTGTTTTTTCCTTTGTTTGAGCCTAAAAAAATCGACCCATGCACATGAGGCACTGCGAGCGCTCGGCTGACCTGAGAGCAGTCTCAGTTCACTTAGGCCAAGGGGGGAGGAATTGTTTGAACCGTAACAACCTCTACTATTGGTTACTGCCTGAAATTGATGTGAAAATACACCAATCACAGAAAAAGATTTTATTAGGAGGTGTACCGCCCTCGGGCCAGCCTCCTAGTGGTGAAAGACGGGAAGGATAACTCTGGGAGCTGGAAGGGGTGTGTCGTGATTCAGCCTTCTCACACTGCGACACGGGTTCGTGGACCTGGGTATCGTGATTTCAGTTTTGTGTCGTATATTGTTACAGCCCTAATAAAAACCCATCTTTATTTTTCCTACTACAGTTGGAAATTGTCTGTAGTAAAAAGAAAATTTAACATTTGATATATTTGATATCTTTAAGCTTTATACAGTCTATTCAACATGAAAAAGAAAAAAAATGTCAGATTCTTCAGTACTTCAGTAGTGATCTTTGTGCTGGTATGAAAGGCTTCTGCAGAGGCTTTAGGTGTGTCAGTCACTGCAGTGCTGTCAGTTTTCTGCCCCTCTGCTCAGAGTGGACTTGGCTGAGTGAGTAGCTGGACGCCATTCAGTCTACCTCGCAAGCTGGTCAGATGTGGCTTCAAAAAGGAAAAGGCACCGAATTATTAAACCCGTCCGGAGGGCCGGTTGCACAACTCTCTGTACTAAAGGGTAATGGGGCTTGAGCAACTGATAAAATGCGAGTGTTTTCAAAAGATGAGGAATATGTTTACCGATACACTACAGCGTGAGGACGTATTATGATATTCCTTTAAAAAAAAATGAACCCTTCGTCCCGTAAAGTTATTAATACTTGACCTTTAAAAAGGTTTTACACTCGAGCGAGTTTAAAATGAGCAGTGGCACAGCATGGGTGGCTTGCCACAGGCCGAGGATTTAACAGCACTGGTGTAATGCTCAGGCTTTGAATGCTAATAATATTCTGGGCTGGCGTTCGTTTTTTTTTTCTCCTCCAGACTCACTTAGCAGTGTGTGTCCCTCTCATTCTGCGTCCCGCACCCGCTCTGCATACCCAATCCGCCCTGCAATGGTAATTAGAATGGCCTGCCGTTTGTACTTCCCAGGAGTGGGTTCTCCGAAGTCACCTTTTATGCAGGAATGACTTTGACATATAAGCTTAAAAAATACATAAAAATACAGGGGAAAAAAAGCATGAGCTGTAAATGTTTTTTTTTCCTTCTCCCTTTCACCAGTCATTTCCACTTGTCCCAATCAAGCTCTGGTACACAATGACAGGTTCATTCAGCCTTCTGTTTGCACGCTGGATGGAGGTTTGAGGGGGAGCTGAGAGAGAGATTAATTCCCTTGGCATGGGAACTCATCAGCGAGAATAATTGGATGTCTTGTCGTTATTCTGATATACGGGTTAGGGCACTCTCAGCTGCCAGTTTTATGACTGAATGAATGCCTGCAAATCCTGTGTGAACAAGACAAAATGGACTTCCATTGGATTTGAATTGTGCCTCTGAAATTTGTAATTAAATACCAATCTTTTAAGACTTGGAGCTAAGCCTAGCATGCACCTCTCTCTCTCTCTCTCTCTCACACACACTATGACAAAATTTGTCACACTAACTTGAATTCAATCAGTGTTTTCCTGTATCTCATGGCACAGACAGTATCTAGCAAACTATAGGCCGGGGCTGTAGATAAAAAAAACATCAGTTTCATGCATCGGACATGTTATGCATGAAATCAGAACGTGGGACTTAAAGCACAGTTTATGGGCCTTGTGTGTGGTGAAACACAAAATCTTCCCCAAATCTTCTCGGGAAAAAAAACACAAAAAAGCAATTGGAGGTATAATACATGAAGTTTTTATTCCCCTCAATCTACTGAAGTCTGAGCAGCTTGCAACAGCTGGTTTTGCCTCAAACAATACGTTTTTGTAAAAGCCATTCATAGTGCAAAAGTACACGATGCTGTAAAGCAAAATGGCAGTGAAAGGAAAGTTTCAGGTTTACTTCTGTTTTACCATGGTCATGACATGTAAAACTCAGTAGACACATATAGACACACTAGCTGTTTTGATAGTATTTAAAATAAGAATAAAATAGCTATAATTATGTTTACAACCCTTGGTAGCTATCACAGCCACTGTCAAAAAATGTGACAATGAGTCATTAAGCATCAAATCATTCTAGATATCTTTGTTCCCATAACAAGCTGCAATCAAATATGAAACAACTTGTGACTTGTATTTACTTGAGTCTTGTATTTACTTGAGTTAGACACAAGTCACCTGACAGAATTGGCCTGTTACTCATACTCACATACTCACATTTAGCAAGCTGAACATTCTCCACAAGGGGGTGCAACAGCTGCAAAATAGATTTATTTTTATGTGTTATCAGAGCAGTGCTTTGCATGAATAACACAGTGGGCACAATTATATCCTTTTGCATCAGTTTCAGGAGCAAATCGAACACATTCTAATCCTTTTATGTACAAATTGGGTGCATGATCTTGAAAGCACAGCTGATAGGCTGCGTGCATGAAGACACAGAAAGTGTGCTGATCTCTCTTTCATACATATGGATTTGAGAGAGAGATTTGTGGGAAAATGGCGCTGTCAGGATCACCTGTACTTATGTAAGATGATAAAGTGCAGAAAATGCTGTTATGTGGCCGCAATTTGTGCACGTATGTTCACATCATCTTTTGAAAACTCATTTTTCTTAGCTGAAGTGGCATTAAACCCCTGGATAGCATTTTAGTAATAAAGAATTTATCAGCACCACTCCATCCCTGACCTTTTATTTTGTGTTTTATATCAAGCTTGATGATTTGCCTTTTTAAGATAAACCTTTATTAGTCACACAAGTGGGAAATTTGAACTGTCCACTTTCTGCCATGACAATGCAAATTTTCCACTTGTGGGAATAATAAAGGTTTATCTTATCTTAT
The DNA here is from genome assembly GCA_037974405.1 of Brachyalestes nurse. Classification (NCBI taxonomy): domain Eukaryota; kingdom Metazoa; phylum Chordata; class Actinopteri; order Characiformes; family Alestidae; genus Brachyalestes; species Brachyalestes nurse. The sequence goes on along the minus strand of JBBPCY010000019.1, from coordinate 4,407,206 downwards.
CTTTTACCCTTGAGGCTGTAGGAGAGTCTAGTTAGTGGCTGATTCTGCACAGTTTGTTTGACAAGCATCCCCTCATGTCCCACCTCAAATCAAGCCCTGATTCCAGAGGTGAAAAAAATTCTACATTATTTTACTCAAGTAAAAGTACTGACTATTATTTTTTTTACTTAAGTAGTGAAAAGTTACATTTAATACACACACAAGACATTAGAAATGCTGCCCAACACCCTGGGACAGAACATCACCTCAGCAACTGGTGGTTACATTGAACAGACTTGCAATTCAGTGGCCACCGGTAACTTATCTTACCTGCATGGCCAAGTTGGATGCAGGGTGTTTGTAAGCAATTAGCTCTACATTTTTGCGCACTGTCATTTTTACATGGATACATTTTTGCTTGAAGTTAAATTGGTCCCTTAAATGTGGACAATGATTTTATTCATATTTAGGTTCAGCCTCAGCTGAATGTGATTCAGATTCTTTTAGGTTTTCTTTTTACTACAGTTCAGTCCAGTGGCATTTTATCTTGATTGCCTGACATAGAAAAACCAATTGATATCAGAATCTGGTGCATAGTTCATGGAGACATTTTAGGCTACATTGCAAAACAGGCAGTTTCAATCGTAGTGAAGTTGTAATGATGTGAGGGTCAAGGAAAGTAGGGTGTAATCTGAGAGTGTGTCAAAGAACAAATAACAAAAACACAAACAGAAGAAACTACAAAAATGCAAGATAGTCCAAGGGAAAACAAGAACAGGAGCACAGTAGAAACAAACGGAGAAAAATTAACAAAAACACAAGAAATCTAACACAAGTACAAATAAACATAATATAGTTAAAAAGCCAGTTTCACAAGGAGCAGAGCGACAAAGTGCTTTCCAGAGAATCCACACAAACCCTGAACTACAGGGGTATGTATACTAATTAAAGAAATAAGAACACCTGGACGGGGCGGAGACAGAAACAAGGCACAGGATAACAGAATAACAAGGGGGCGGGGCTAAGGCGGGGCTAAAGCGGAGCTAAGACCAAAACATACTCAAAAGGGGCAGACAAAACAAAGACACATGGAGAATGTAACAAAACAACACAGACAAGAAAACAGGGAAAAAACGGAACATTACAAAAAGCCAAAAACACAGAAACATGTCAGTGAGAATGTTACAGAAACAAAATACCTCAAATTAAACATACTTAAATAAAAGTGGCATTGCAATAAAACTATTTAAACATGTACAAGTACACAAAATCAACTTGTTACAGTAACAAGAGTAATTGCAGTTCATTACCTCCACCCCTGCCTGCTTCTCACAGCATACCTTTTTAAAAGCTCAGTACATCCTTCTAGTAAGAGTACAATACATTATATTTACAAAACTTGTAAGACTAATACTGATCTCTCATTCAAGCAGTCAAACCCTATTTCCTACACTAGTGTATAGATTAAATGAGGTAAACACAGGCAGGGCAGTTCTATCACAGTTGGGCTCCTCCATATGAAGAGCCAAGTGTATCATCTCACTCTCCCTTCCAGACAGGCTGCATGAAAAATGACACTGCAAGGTCCATTTGTGGCGATGGGCTGGCAATGACACATTGTCAGTTTGGTTGCGATGACAGCGAAGGTTGAGCGGCAGATTTGTGATGCCCTTCCCCGCAGGTGTCTCTCCTCCGCTTCAGTGATGCAGCATGAGCCCCACCAGCCCCCACTTACTACCTAAAAAGCTACATCAGACAACAATGCCATGTTCAATCAATATCCTTAAAGGACCCACATCACAGAAAATCATCTGTTCTTTGTTTTTTTTAAATGGAATGGTTTGATGTACTGTGGGACTGTTACTCACATCTCATAACATACCATTCATTGTACAATCCTTACTGTCTATGTATGGAAGGTAGACTGTAAAAACAGCCCATTTGGAAATCTGCATGGTTGTGCTGTAACAATCATGAACACAATATGCATATGAACACCCACTCGTGCAGAAATGGTAGGGTGTGTTGTTACAGATAAGAGTGTTGCTGCATTACAGGTCTGCTACCCGACTCAAGCCAGGCAGGACTGAAGGTTTAAAGGCTTGAGTCAGGTTTTGTTTTTTAATAGGACATTTTTATGTAGCTGATTTGTTTATTTCATATTTTAAAAAAATATGTTTACATAAATTTCAACAGTGTGAGTGGGTAAAGTTTAGGTTCGGATTTTAGACTTAATCCATAGAACACAAGCGATCCATGCTGGAAACGCAACAAATGGTGAATCATCATTATACAGTCAAACAACTACTAATTTGGTGTCCCTATGTCACGTAGAACTAAAGGTATTGTAATTTAAAAAACGTAATAATGTTGCTATTTGGGTCTTAAAAATCACATCACAGGAAAATGTCCATAAAGAACAAAAATACATTTTGAATAAATTTCTTTTTATTTAGGTTTTAGAAACAAACAGAAAAACCACAAGATCTTTAAACCTGGGAGAACTTACAGGATAGTCTCCGCCCACAAGTGGGTGGGGGAAACCCACAGAGAGAAAGAGCAGCGAACGGTGAGCGTGTAGAAGAACAAACACTGGTTCTTGACTGATTTACACCGATTATATTTGCTGAAATCAGATTTTACTAATACACTCTGAATCTTAAAGTCATGGGTGTGAATTGGTTTTGGGCTTCAATTTCATGCTCGATAAGATCTCTATTCTGCATACCAACCAGTTTTTCCTTTTATATGAAGAACAATGTATGGTAACCAGAACAGAGGTCAACTGCACATGTCCATATTAAAGCTAAGGAATACAGTTTAATTCTAAGAAGAAGGTGGAGGTTGAACTGGCCATATCCATGATCTTCTCCAGTTAAAAGCAAGACTTCAGGCCATGCCGAGCTGTGGGCTCGCCAGTGTGTAGTAGTTAGCATGCAGGTATTGTAAACGTGGTTTTCCATCTCTGAAAGCAAACAACCTGCTGACTCTGATGTCATGTCAACACTGCTGCCCTACAGGAAGATGTAATACAGATAGCTTGGTGGAAAACTGAGTAATGGTCATAAATAATGATTTGCTGTATGGAAGGCAGAGTTTCCACGCTTGGAGGCAAGCTCCAATGGAGAGGGCAGTGGACAAGCTTATTAACATTTTTTTCTCATGCCTTCAGAGAAGGTGGGTGGGGGGTGAGGTGTGACAAAGTGCACTTGTTGGTGTTCCCACTCAGTTCACTCAGCATTGAGTTAGAGGAGCTTGAGCCACACGAGTAAAGTGTAGGTGTATGATCTATACCTGCATTTCTTTCTCCAATGAGATTTCCTCACTCAGACTCTGCTTGAAGGGATTTTTTTTCTAATGTATTCCCTCTCTCTTGCTCCATCTTTCATACAGTACACTCTCTTTCTCTCTTTCTTCTTCGTCTGTCTCTGTTTTCTACGTTTTCATATCTCTGTTTCTCCAGCACCTCTATCTTTCTCCCTAGGTCTCTCTCTCTCTTCTCTCTCTCTCTCTCTCTCTCATCTATATCCATCTCTTTTCTTGATATTTTTATCTGTTTCTCTCTCTCTCTCTCTCTCTTGCTTATCTTTAGATCTCTTTCTTCTCTCTTTAATATCTCTTTTCCCCTCTTTCACCCTCCCTCTCTCTCTCTTAATATCTCTGTTCCCCTCTTTCTCCCTCCCTCTCTCTCTCAATATCTCTTTCTCACTGCCTCTTCCTTGCTTTCTCTTTCTCTCTCTCTCTGAACTTTGCTCCTCTGAGATGATTTTTTTCCCCCTTCCTCTGCCGTGTTCATGCAAATAAGTACACATTAGATGTACACACACTCTCTCTGTCTTTCTCTCTCTCTTATGCTCTCATTCACATGCACACACACACACTCGCACACGTGTGCACACGCAGAGCGCGCCGCGTCAAATAAAGCAGCAAAAAGGCTTTGCCGGTACTGCTAGCTCAAAGCTGGGTATATTCAGTCCAGGTGCAGACAAACCCATGTGCGGTGACTGCAAGACTGTTTTTACTCAGTTTTTTAATCTCTCGTCCTTTCTCTCAGGCTCAAAGGCTAAGCAGCCACATTGAGAGGCCATGATAGGCTCCGTGCTATCATAACCGCATCCCTTATTAGAGGCTCACCTGCCGGTGACACCGCCAAGTTCCCTCATTTGTCTCCAGGATGATGACACAGCCCAGCAGATCCTCTAATGGTTCACCTCAGCCGCCGTCTCCGCGTGGAACAGGTGTCTGTGTTATAACGGAATGCTAATTAAGAGAATATGGACTCGGGTGAAGAAAGTAATGAAAGGCCAGTCTTTCTCATCTGCGGAATCACAGAAAGGCAAAATAATGTCTTTTCGCGAAACACTGGTCCAGGTGGTGTAAAAAAAAACAAAAAAAACCACAAAAAGCTGGAAAATAACTCATTCTCACTCCAGGACTTCCTGCTCATCCCGCTGATTTTTGCCTGAAGAAGTTTAATACATTCGTCGGAATTCCTCAGACATTCCTCGGCCTGCCGCCGGATGATGAAGAGGAGCCGGCGAGGCCGAATCCGATTGGCTGGCGCTCACCCGGCTCTTGCTGGTGGTAAGCACAGAAAATATGAGTCCAGATGCCCAGGTGTGCTCCACTCCCCCTGATTGAATTCCCGCCTGCCTTCATGGCCGCCACCACCGCAGCTCACTTTTCATCTCGGCCTAATCTCATTATGATTTTATGGCCTCTGCCGCCCGGGGATCTGAGGCTTTAGGAGCGCACCGAAGCTGCCAAATAGATTCCCTTCAAGCTGCCGCACAAAAAAAGGAACCAAATAACAGGGAAAATCCTAAGCTCTCCTTCAATTTCTGCTTGATGGAGTCGTCCTTGACAGGGGCCAAGTGGTGTGGCGAAAAAGCGAGAAGCTGTTGCTGTTTGCTAGTTGCTAGTTGTAACCCCTCCCCGCCTAATGGTCCTTGATCACAGTTGTCATTATATAATGGCTCGACTTGGCTAAGGCTAATGACAGCCAATTAGCTGTAGCCTGGAGAGAGGGGGAGTTATTTATTAATATCTCTCATCTGTGGGCCGTAGTTTTTTTTTTTAAGACACATCAGAGCCGGCTGATAACATTTTGAAGGATGAAATGGACTGAGTGATTTAAACCTGTCATTAAATAATTAAAAAGGATGTCTTCTGGTTATTTTCAAGTGGAGTAGACTTTTGTGGGATGGGCATGGATTTACCACTTAGCGCATTAATGCACGTCCTGCTTTGACTAGTTCTAATTGTATGTGAAAACATACAAATAAGTTGAAACCACAGTGTTGCTTGCACCTCTAGATCCTTGGCTAGATGGAAGTTGGTCAGGTAACAATCTGCAAGGGTGATGACACACACTGGAAATCCTGTGGGTCACTTTTTTTTTATTTTTACCATTTGAAGTCTGAAGACACATTTGCCTTTAACATAATAAGAAAATAATAAGTTCCACACACAATTCTAATAGAGGGGTTATGCAATGTCCTCAAATTGGAGTGTTTGCCATGTTTCCTCAGGCCAGGCCTAATTGTTTTGCTCCTCTGGTGGGAGGTTGCTCCACCCTCCCTCTGTTTCTGAGGCTAATTTGGTGTTGACAGCAGTGCGCCGCATTAGGAGCGGAAGACACTGTCCATCTGGCCACAACACACTCGCGGGCTATTCTTATCACAGGCAGGGTGGGCGCGGGGGTGTGAGCACTGTCACATTTATTTCACCCTGTTTTGGAGTGTTGGATGACATACAAAGACAAACACACATACACACATACATACATACACACACACACACAGGTTTACTTTTGTGTAATGTTCGGGTGTGGAATCATGCATATGCACCATTTCTGTCATATCCAGTTGTGTGCAATATCTCATATCTCACTTCTGCACCATTTAATACACCTTTGCTTCTCATTTGCTGAATTCAACATATTGTGAAAAAATTAGGGATGTCGAGTTAATTTCCACCAATGAATCACAGAAAAAAAAAATGTTAAAAAAATGAACGCTGATGAATCGCAGGCCCCCGGCCCCATTCTGGCCACAGGAGCTCTGGACCAGTGCATGGAAAGTTTACGTTTAAAAATGGAAAGATGGAACAATTATAGGAGTATTGTTATCTACAGTTATTAGGAATGTAATTAGGAATATATATATATATATATATAAATACAAACACACACACACACACACACACACACATATATATATACATTTTCTTAAATTAAACAGTGATAAAAAAGAAGTTCTCCTTACTGGTACCAAATCAACATTATCCAAAACTGACAGTATCTCTGTTGATATTGATCATTGCTCCATTTCCCCCTCTCTGCAGGTTGAGTGTCATCCTCGACAGTACTCTTTCTTTTCAATCTCATATCAATAACATTATCTGGTCTGCATATTTTCATCTTCGTAATATCAACCGTCTCCATCCCTCTCTTACCCCCCACACTGCTGCCATCCTCGTTCACAGTCTTGTC
>JBBPCY010000019.1:4379330-4390431 GCA_037974405.1 Brachyalestes nurse | reverse complement strand
ATACACACGTCTTAATGCCACACGTAATGATTAGCCTAGCTTAAACACATGAGCATTACATTACATTGGCATCACATATATCAACCAAAAACAATTCCAACACGCATCAGAGTGCTTTCTGAACACATTAATACTCACATTAAGACGAAAGTTTCCCAAGGCACAAGCGTGTAGGGCACATTTAACGTGTACATGTGCTGTTTTCTCCATTATAACTGCCGAAGCACTTGTTTACAACATTACCGGAGAAATGCCACAGATAGTTTCAGGGTAAGAACATTCACTAGCTCACCTACAATAAGACGAAGATCCTTTGGGGTACAGATGTCCTAGTGGCGAAAGGTAAGGACAACTCTGGTAACTGGAAGGGATGTGTCGCGATTCAGCCTTCTCACACCCTGACACGGGTTCATGGACCTGGGTATCACGGTTATATATATATATATATATATAGATGTATGTGAGTGTGTATGGGACACCTGACCATTTCACCAACAGGGACTTTAATGACATTGCTTTCAAATACAGAGACTTGGAGTTGATCCCCCTTTGCAGCTATAATTGCTTCCACTCTTCTTGGAAGGCTTTCCACAAGATTTTAGAGTTTCTGTGGGAATTTGTGTCCATTCATTCTGTAGAGCATTAATGAAGGATGAGAAGACCTGGCCGTTCCTCCGCTCTGCTGGATGGGGTTGAGGTCAGGGCTCTGTGTGGCCAGTCAGGTTCTTCCACACCGAACTCATCCCACCATGTCTTTATGGAGCTTGTTTTGTGCACAGGGACACAGTCATGCTGGATCAGAAAAGGTTCTTCCCCAAACTGTGTCTACAAAGTTGAAAGCATGACGTCGTCTAAAATGCCTTGACGTGCTGAAGCAATAAGATGGAAGAAATATATATGCAAACAAAATGGACATAGATTTATTGCGACCTCAACAACTTTTTACAGAAATTATTCCAATTGATTATTCATATTTAAGTTAATTCTAATAGGAAGTGCATACTCCTGTATAAATTACTAGCTATCATAGATTAGCATAAAATGCAAAACACCATCATGTCGATTAAAAAGCATCACTCCTGCCAGCAATCCTCCACCCTCGTCCATCCCTACTCCAACTGATTAACCCCTGAAGCACTAATTTCAGCTCATTTATAGTTCATCAATCAAGTACCAGTATGGTAGGTTTTGCACCAATGTGTTGCAGCTACACTGTGGAGATACTTTCAGCAATTACAGCCCTGAGGAGTTCATGGCTCATCTAATCAACGTGAGAGGAGCTGCACCTTCTTGGTGAACTATGAAGTGTAATTACAACCGAAAGCAATGGCGAGTGAAAGACAACACAGCTGCCATGCTAACCTGCTAATGAATAGCCATAATTGGCCTCGGTGCTGCACCGAAAACAGGTGAGCGCGCCGCTGCTTTGGTAATGAGGAGAGGAACACTGAGAGAGAGGAACGTGACAGAACATGGAGACTGATGACCATCAAGAACAAAGGCTCAGTGACCACCTCCTGTCCCTAACAACGTAATTGGCAGCACATTAGTGATCCTCCTCAGCTTGGCCTACAAATGGAGGCATGCGAGAATAAAGCAGAGATTGGCAACACTTGATGGAAACGGCTTTAGTGCATGCTTTCATCAGAGTGAAGCCTACCTAGTTACCTTAATTGATCTCGTCAACAGAACAAGTATGAAAGCCAAAAAAAAATCACCATTGCCTCATTATGCCCGTCTGTCCAAAATCCTGCTCCCGTCTGCTTCAGGCAAGGCTGCTTCAAAGCAGTGGTTGGCGACTTCCCTCTAACAACTCACCCGCCAACACTAGGCCCCCTTCACACTTCAGCAAATGCTGTCTCCTACAACCAAATGTTGTGAGATGTCTGTTTTTTCCGCGACAGTTAAATTTGCTCCGCACGCTACGACATCTCTGGCAAGTGGGCTCGCGCTACGTTCTATTCAGAAGTGACAATGTCATGAGAAGAAGAAGAAGAAGGGAAAAAATGGCAACGATATTATGACAACAATCTGTTGTTTTTGTCCACTGATCACAAGACGAGAGATGTCCTTAGTGAGACAGTCACAGAAGCCTTTAATTAAAGTTTCCAAATTGCGCCAGCAGAATCTTTTGTTAAGTTGATCGTCTTCTTTCACACTTGTCCTGCGCTACTTAGCATTATTTAATGAGATTGAATGTGTTCCATTTATTCTCCAGGCTTTAACAACTTGTCGGCTGCTAAAGAGAGGGCCTTTCTGTTAAAAGAGTGCTGAAAGTTTTCCAGTCCCTTTTTCAGGGGAAAAAGTCTTCATCCATTGTTTTATTGGTTATACAGGCACATTTCTGCAGTGTTGATTTAATGCACCAATAGGTTATGACAAGCTAGGTTACAGTCAGAAATGATAAAAAAAAGAGATTTAAACAGTCAACAACATGAAAGAAAACCAACAATGCTGAATGGAACCTTTAAAGCCCAACAGTGGGTATATATGCAAATCCAAAACGGTCCTGAACAGGTTAAAGGTGTGAGAAGGAGTCGACAGATGGAGTCTGTGGTGAGAAGATAGGCAAAGCATATATTTGTGTGTGTGTGTGTGTGTCTGTGTGTGTGTGTGTGTGTAGTTCAACACCTTTAGTGAAAATGTTTCTGTTTTGCATACCTTTCTAATTTAACCAGAGGATTTCATTACAATTTATCAGTTTAAATGGAGAGTAAAATGTTTGCAGTATTTACATGATTTTCAGAATATTTTTCATAATGAACTCCAGATGTTTCTTCAAAAGCCGCTGACAAGTCGATAAGATGCACCTGTTTGTACGTATATATTTCAGTGTTTAAAAAACTGTCAAGCCATACCTCCTTGAAAACGTCTCCTGGTTGGCTACAAGATTTTATATACAGATTTAGTCTAGCCGGCAATTGGTTTCTGGCATTCAAAGCTGGACCAGTCAGATTTGGCTTCCGGGACTCATTGGACAAAATAGGCGGAATCTCCACTCTGGAGCAACACGAATCATAACAACCACCGCTATTGATTTCTGCCATGAAATCGACTTTTTAATACACAAATCACTCCGAAATAAACAATTAAATATTACGGTACCGTAATACCCTTGGCTTCACAGATTTTGAATGTCAGACCAAATGTTACACCATTCCACCCAATTAAATTGTCCAGTGATATTGCATTAGTGCTGATTAAAGCAAATATATGCCTTAACCTTCCCAATTTGATAACATTGTATGACGGGGGAGACTTAGCCCTAGTGAATAGAATTGGGCACGACTTGTGTCTGGACAAAAACAACTTTAATGCAGTGTGTTTTTAACATGGAATTTATCCCAAAATTGCGTCAGAATTATGCAGTCAGATATGTTCTGGACTCACAAAATGCTTGTTAATTAACATACAATCCTAAATGAGAAAAGGCTGGGTTGGTAAGGAGAATGCAAATAAAAAGAAAACCCAGTTATTCTTAAGTTTACTTTGACTTTTATTTTAAGTGTAGGCAGTATGAACCCAATATATTTCACATTTTGTCTGGTCAACTTCATTTCATTTTTTAATATACACCCATTCCTTCATTGCAGGCCTGTAGCACATTCCAAAAACGTTAGGATGATAAAATATTTACCACCGTGAAATGTTGCCATCACTTTTCACAACGCTTCAAATGTCCCATTCCTCCTGCAAACACATCTTATGGCGTGCAAAAGTACTCGGTCATCATTGTTGCACTGTTCATTTCAAAATTCTCTGCACATTCTCTATTAGGGACAGGTCAGGACTGCAGGCAAGCCAAGCCAGTACTCTCTTCCTCTGCATCCTTTGTAATGTGTACAGGATGTGGTTTTGTCTTGTTGAAAAATGCATGGACATCCCTGGAAAGGATCTAGAAGGCAGCATATGTCACTCTAAAATTTAAATGTACTTTCCTGCATGCTGCCATTGCAGCAGTATAACTGACCTGTGCTAAGGGTACAGATATAAACCCATTCCATGACATACCCTGGCTTTTGGACTTGTTACTGATAACAGTCTGGGTGGTCCTTTTCATATTTGGTCCAATGTTCATTTAAAGTTTAAACATTGCATATAAAACTAATTACATTTGGTGCATATATTGCATGCGGCTTGTATGTAAGATATGCACATTAGGCAAGCTGAGATACTACATTTCCCATAGGTGTGAGTATGTGAGTGTTTGTGTCTGTGTGTCTACCCAGAGGTGGACTGTCCAGGGGGTTTGCCTTCTGCCATTATGACTGGGATAGGCTCCAACACCGTTCACAACCCTGGTTGATAAACATTTTAGATCATGGATGGATGGATGGATATTATAGCTCCAAGGAGAATGGAAATGTATTCAATTTTCCGCTCATACCAGAAGTAGTCAATGAGTCAAGACATCCTTTATGTCCAAATGTTTCTTCTTCTGTTTAAAAGTGCAGAAAGTCAAGCACTGAAAGTCAACAGTCATCCACATCGTCCAAATCTGTAAAATTACATCAGCACAAACTTCTCTTACCCTCCTCAAACTGCATCCAGCCTCACTGAAAAGTTTGGAAACTTAATGAAGATCTGGGTGAGCTTTAAGTAGGTTGAAAGAAGAGTTTTGGAATTTTTTCACTGAAAAGATTTGGGCTAATTGGCTATTGAGTTCTAGTGTTTGTTAGCACTGCTAGCCTTTTAGCTCCAGTTCTAAACTAAAGGCGGGGAATTTGGACACAAAACACATCTTGGCTGATCAGTTACATTTGAAATAAATGGAACATTTTTAAACGAATTATTCCTTTAAACAAGTTCTTCGCATTTGACTCTAATTAAGATCTGTTCCTGACTCCCGTCATGTGCTGAGTCAGACCCTGTGTGTTTGAGCTTTCTTTTAGTGGGGCTAGCTCTAGCTTTGTTCTGAACTGTAACACAGTCTTAGTCATACTGGAAATGGTGCAAGTGAAGTGGAGATTCTGTTTCTATTAACCTCAAGGATACTCGCAACCCACGTACACATGCAAACACACAGACAGCTGCTGTTGTCTTAAGTGCTCACCCACTCGCTTCGTGCAACACTCAGTGATAAATGAGCGACTTCAATTGCGCCCAGATGCTGTGCTTTGAGCAGAGCAAAGGCATTTGAAATGGTCATTCAGAACATCCCTCATTCAGCACATCTCGGGTTAGAATTTTTTTGAGTTTATTTTCATACCAGCACCGGTTTTAGAAATCAAGCTGACAGGCACATCTTTTGCACAATGAGACCCTGAAGGGGAGCTGCTTTAATAACACAGCTAGCCATGCGAATGCAGCCCACTGTGCTGCTCCCTAAAAACGGGGAAACCGTCGAAGAAAGAAAAAAATAATTTAAAAAAGTATGCGTAAAGTAAGTCAGTGTAACTGAAGGCACTATAACTCTTGGCAAGCCTCAATAATAATGAGGGGCTGCCTATGTTCAATAGGAACTAAGTGCGAGGGAGGTGTTGTAAATGTTTGCTTTTGAGTTTGTTCAAAAGCTCTTTGGTTGAAAGGGGAGCACTTTAATCGGTAAAGACGACGACTGATAAAAGCTGATGAAAAAAGTAACAAATGGCAAAAAGCAAAGAGCGCTAGGCTAATGAGGAGGAAAGAAATTCTCCAGGGGGTCCAGCACTCAATCTCTTCTTTGTGGAGGGGTCGCACAGTATAGACGGGTAGGAAAAACGTTGTTAAATATGATTAAGACAAATGCAGTCCTCTATGGGACTTAATATTCAGCTGATATGGAAAACCCATTTGCAAATCTTCTCCTCGTTCGGAAGATTGTGCACGCAGATTCGAAAATGCTTGAGCTCTTGCTGTGGTGGCAGGGGCCTGAATATTTGCTGTCTGCTCAGCATTTTCCTCCTCTGTGTGTGTGTGTGTGTGTGTGGCCATATATTTGTGGTGATAGACTGGAAGCAGCATGAATAAACAGACTTCGTCTGCATCTTCATGCATTCCTTACTGGCTTTTCCATCAGCCTTCCATAAGTGCATGTTAGAGCATAATGATACGGAGGCTCAGAGTTTAGACCAAGGCCAAAAGGATGCTTGCCGCATGTATACACCGAGATTGACTGTACACATTACAGATTTCTGCCAGTGCAGCTAATTATAGAAGCAGCAAACTATTTAAGCGATTTAAAAGCAAGCGATCCAGCGACTGCTGGGGGTGTGGCGGAGGCTGTGACAACTGTCAAAGTTTAGATTGAAATATAAGGGATGAAATCATGAAATGACCAAGCCAGATTTAGCTAAAGATTTTATTTTACTCCATTATCTCTATGTGGATACAGCCAAGCAAGCTCACTCATTGGTGAGGCCTTCAGGAACTAGACAGAACTACCAACTTATGAGAAGTGACAGTGAGTCAACTATCCTGTTTTGGTTTACAAGCTTGTCAATTTTGTGAAGGAAAAAAATCATTGTGGACACCTTCTGAAAGTTTGGAAACATCACTAACTATACATTTGAGAGTTGCCTAACCAGGTTTCAGTAAGTTTCTAGAAATGGAAAACAGCAGCAGCAGCTCTTCAGATGAAGGTTCTGAATGCTAAAGACATGGAATGCCCCAGAATGACTGTGCAGGACAGTCACAGAAACCACATTATCAGGTCTATCTGAGACCAACTTGACCCAGTTGGAGATGTGTAGAAAGATGTAGCTTATTAAGCTTCCCTAGGCTTCGATTACTTGAGAGCTACATTAGCCTTGCTGTTCCAGGGGAAAACTAATTTAGCAATCTTCAGACACCAAACATGTTAAACAGAATAATGAAGCACAGAAAGAATGCAAAAATGAAATGGTTTCAAAGGTAATTTAATAGAGACACAAATATAATTAATTATGGTGCACACAAATATGAAAATATGAGCTGATTGTTTTGGGTATGCTGAATCATCAGGTCTTGTACTGATGCAGAATGCTCTGCTTAAAAGCAAATCCCACTGGCAGTGTATGAATACAATTATGAAATTCAGTGATCCATAATCATATTCAATCATTAGCTCACCTACTGCTGACTTTTGCTGGTGTAATTAAAGTGCCACATTTTATTCATAAGCCATCAAACCATGAGGAGTGTTTTTAGGGCGGGTAGGTCGTGTTCCTTGTTGGTAAAAGTGTGCGTGTGTGTGTGTGTGTTTGTGCGTGTGCGAATTAGTGTAGATGTAACTCAATCTACGCTTGGTTAGATTAATGTGCGCTGCGTTTGGGGTTTGTCAGCTAAACAGTTTCCCTTTCTGTGATCGGCAGAAGCAAAAATCAGCAAAACTCAACAGAAATAAACAACCACTTCATAACAACCTCTTACTGTAAGATCCTCTCATCGTCCACACCAGACCACTCAGACGTTTGCTGATGTGCAGAAATGTGTTGGTATTTTCTGTCATTACTGTTTTTTCCTCCTCCCTTTCCTCAGAGTGAGCTCATGCGGCAGATCCCATCACCCTTAATGGAAAAGATAGTCTTAAAAGACTTCTCCAAATGGAGAGCTGACGACTCTGTAAGTAATCTCCAGGGAGACGACGATGTGAACATGCTCAAGCACATTTTCACAGGCATTGTGGGGGACTTGTAAAACAATTGTGCAGTGGAAAAAGAAAGCCAGCACAGAGTGACTCAGTTTTGTGGACTGGACACAATTTTCCCCACTTTTGCAGTAATTTCCGTGGGTCCCCGAGGCTCGACTGAAAGGAGGTGTAATTAACCCATGTGGGGGAGGCACTGTTGATCAATCAGAGAGATGGATTTTTAATGACTTCTGTGTGAGAGCAAGTCAAAAAATGAGGCAGAGCACATTCTTATTAATGAACCCAGACTCGAGCGCGTGCGGGAATCACTGAGCACCTTGAAGGACGTATGAAGTAGGGTTTTCATTTTGTTTTCAGTGAGCCAACCATTCTCTTCTTCTAACGAGATGCCATTAATGGATATGACCCATAATGTTCCTCTCCTACAGCGCAGCAATTAATATTACAATGAGCTGACTTTGATAAGCCTTTGTATAATTTTCTTCTTATTGTCCACATGAGCATTAATTCCCTTCAATTTCCAGGCAAATGATCAATGCGAAGACGCAATATATTAGTGTACCTTCATGCAGATTAAAAGGAACAAGCTAGTAGGCTTGTAGGCATAATTATGGGGTTAATATCCTATAATATTAAAATATGCTCTTAAAAATCCAGATAATTATTTATTACCATGAGATTTTTGACATATAGATGTCACCATTGTTTTGATGACGAAAGCCTGTTGGGTTGCTGATGCCAAATGAGTGCGTTTGAGTAAAAAACCTCAATATTTTAACACCAGATGTACCACAAAACAAGTTCATTTGTCTGCTTATACACTATTGTATTTATGTTGTATTTATATTTCATCTCGACATACGGTGTTTTTAGTTTACAACACTCACTCTCACTCGACTCACACCTTTACAGCCTCGTAATCATGGACTACGCAGAATGCGCATGGCGTACGAGTGAGGGAATTTTCCTTTTCCTTTTCCTGTGGCTTAGTTGTGTTTTTATGATTTTACCCTGTATTAGGATCGGTAAGTGACTTGGGTGCGTTTCGACCTACAACAAAGTTCGGGTTACGTAACTGTCGAAGGAATGGAACTGTGTCGTAACTCGAGGAACCCTGTATAATAATATTTGTATTTCTGTATTGCGTATTATATTGTAGATTGTATATTCTTGTATATTAAATGACTCAATATATTGTTCATTGTATCTCTACATATTCTTGTTGTTTCATGCTGTAGAGACACCATCGACCAGAATCAAATTCCTAGTATGTGCTCGCTCACATACTTGGCCAATCAATGTGATTCTGATTTTGAAAAATAATCAGCGCAGTGATCAGAAGTGTGATTTTTATTAAAAAGGTGGGGACAAAACTGCAATTGAAGTCCTCTGGGGAATAATCATAGCTTAAGTGGGCTAGTCTGAAAAGCTGAACATTGAACCTAAAAGCTGTTTGAAAGCTAACTTGTAGTTTTCCTGGATGGCTCTCCTACACCTACAGCTGTTAAAATATAGTCCATGTACTGTTGTGATTATGGATCTATATGCTGCACACTATGGTAGCCAATATTTCCTGAAACCCCTAACGTCAGCAAAAATTGGACTCAAAGTATAAAACCTCACCTGGAGCTGTCGTGCTGCGCGCTCTATGCAGCAGATATGGTTAACGCAGTCCAGCAGTGAGGATAATGGCTCAGGGAGTTTCTCCCCCCACTTAATATTAGTGCAGCCCATGCATCTATTTGCCAATATCCAGTATGCATGTCAACAGTGGCTTGGACTGAAAAGTCTGAGCAGCAGGGAACTTAAATGAACCAGTACCCATTCAATGATCAACAGCAAAGAGTGGATTCCAGTACAACCATCCAAAATCACGACCCAGAAAATAACAAAAACAGTAATATTGTTATAACGTATTTTTCAGCTATTCATACCATTTTTAAATCATAACAACCAACAAGTTGGAAGATTTTTTCTTAATTTTATACCCGATTTAGTAATCTCCAATTCCACCCACTAGCTAGGGCACCCCATCATACTTGAAGTGAAGTAAACCTGTACCCATTTCATGATTGGCAGGGTGGATTCCAGTGCACCCATGTAACATGACCCAGAATATAACAATAAAGAATAAAAGAGGTGTGTTTTTTCAACATATATTAATAGTTTAAGGATTTTACATCATTTTCAATCAAACATCCAACAAACTGGAGGATTTTCCCTGATTTTATGCCCAATTTAATCATCTTTAATTCTACCTACTAGCTATGTAGTATGTTATGATGGACTCCCCATCATAACATACCTCCAACACTGGGAGAGTCACAAGAAGCCAGCCACTTCATCAAACTGCCACTAATGCAGTGAGTGATGGGGGACATCCAACCCACCCAGAGAGCGAAGCCAGACGTGCTCTCTTGGACTCTCTGTCACAGATGGTTGCAGGACCACCATCTCCTGATGATAGTGCCAGCACTTAGACAGTTGTGCCACTTGGGAGCTCCCTGTAGGGAGTTGTTTTTTGCACTTTTTCCAAAACCTTCACAACCTGAGTAACCCTATAACCCTGTAACTGTATGACTAGATTAAAAATCTTCTAAAATTCTTCTACTGTCAGGTACAACTGTCTTTGATCGTGACATCCCAGCGCTCGCCATTTGGTAGAGTGGCTCTGCAGCTGCCACTAGAACATCTGCTGTGTTGATGCGTAAAGCATCAACTGAGGGAATTGCAATTACAACAAGAGCTGTGGAGAAATGAAGTCAAAAATTGGATGGAGGGAAAGAGACTTTTGCTGTAATTCTACTGATGTTTGCTTTAATCTAATGACCAAAGCCTTGTGAATAACTGGTGACTTATTATTTTTTTTTATCCAGTTCATTAGCAGCGAAAGAAAAGTAAGCTACTTTTTTCTAGTTTTTTTTTACTAAGAACTGGTATGGGGGGTAAACAAAATGACATTCATGTTTCTGCCTTAATTAAAACCACTGTTTGGAACAGCAGGAAGGTCTAAGGTCAAACATACTTAGTCTGTTTAATGACATTATCTTATAATGCAGAACTATGGCCTGAAGCAACCAATTATTCCAGGGCCTTTATGAAATGAGGCTTAAATTAACACAAAGTGTGGTGGTGCATATTTTAAAAAGGGGGTGGTTACATGCCCCTTATCAGGGAAAATGTAAAATTTTGTTGTTTTTGTGATGTCACAAAAATTAATACCATTGCACATATCTTACCATTGAGCCTACAACAGTTTAGCCCCACCAGCTTACACCAATATATATATATATATATATAAAAAGACTGAAAAAGAACTAGTTCAAAATAGTTCATTCAAATAAAAATGAACTAGTTCACGTTCATAGTTCATTTTTAAAATTTTTGAAGTTCACAGCTCAAAAATGAACTAGTTAATGTTAGGGGTTTTTTTTGCATTTTCAATACAATGTCCTTCTATCTGAACCTCCTTCAATCTTCTCCTATCTGTAATATCACTGAACAATCACAGACATAAGTTACATTAAAAAACAATTTTGAGGTTGAGAATAG
>JBBPCY010000019.1:4342915-4364183 GCA_037974405.1 Brachyalestes nurse | reverse complement strand
CTCTATCTCCCTTCTTTCTCTCTGTCTCTCTCTCTCTCTCTCTCTCTCTCTCTCTATCTCTCTCTCTTCTCTTTCTCCCCTCTCTCTCTCTCTCCTCTCTCTCGCTCTCTCTCTCTCTCTGTCTCCTCTTTCTCTCTCTTTCTCTCTCTCTCCTCTCTCTCTCTCCTCTCTCTCTCTCTTTCTCTTTTCTCTCTCTCTCTTTCTTTCTTCTCTCTCTCTCTTTCTCTCTCTCTCTCTCTCCCTCTTTAGCTCAGGCACATTTTTTTTCACACTTGGAAATCAATTTCAATGTACCTTGTGATGAAAAACAATACGAGTCCTCCTTGTCATGGTCATATTTTTCACTCAGAATCTTCTTTTCACTGCATAGCAACAAGGATAAGACATTGCATTTCTAACAAATCAGTTTTGGGGAAGTTATATTTATAATAGTTATAATTATAATTAAATTATAATACATAATATTTTTAAAGTAAAATAAACTACTGTCAAACTTCTTGAATATTGCATACAGCAGAGGTGAGCCCTCAGGGCTTTCTAGACCTTCAGAAAAGGACAAATGATTTATGGAGAGAAAAGAACAAAAGAAAGGAAAACTTAATTCAGTCTTATAATGGAATAACAATGGAACCATATTTGTATTTAAACTGCAGTACCACTCATTTTAAGTTTCGAATGGAAACAGTAAGGTTTAATCATTAGAAAAGTATTCAGATTTCTTTCTTCGTGGTGCCTTTGTGGATAATTAACCAAACTCTCCCACTGTTTAAGCTTTCAGAAGCTAGTCCTAATATGGCAGGATAACTACTAATATAAATAGGAACTGGTGGTGGAATCTACCACATTTTGATTCAAAAACATTATGATTTCCAGTGGATGGGACTGCACATCACGATAAACCTTCTGGTACTAGATATATCACTCAGTCTACATGACAGACCTCTGGTTTCTATCAACTGCGACAGCTCTATGCCAGGACTGAGGAACATACTGTATATGTTAGCATGGTAATATTTTGTCTTTTACAAGGTAAATAAAACATAGACAAGGTTAAAATGTTCTTGTTTTATCTAAAACGGCCACAAACATTCATCAGCTTGGTGCTAAAGTACCAGAAGATTTAAGATTCAAGATTATGTATTTGTACAACACGCAGTGAAATGTATAATAATATGTAGAATTCCATTGAGGTACGAGGAAAAATAAGTATTGCTGAAGGGGTTTCGTTTTATTGTATTGATATTTATGGCCTAAACTGAAAGTCATGGTTCATCATTGACTTTCAGATGTTAAATGCAGATATTTCTATTTTTTTCAATGCATAAGTAAGAAATGCATCAAGAATCTAGATCATGGTTAGTTTTGTAAAAATAGAAATGCTCACTTGTTACAATGGCATTTATTTATTCATTCGTTTATTTCTTTATTTATTCATTCATTTGTGCTGTAACTTCATGACAAGAAGAACAAGACCATCTTTCACAGAGTTTTAGCCTGATCATAATCCCTAAACCCTGAAGTTAAGGGTAGTTAAAGGAGACCATTTTTATGTAGTGAAATAGAAAAAACATCCTGATCCTAATGTTCTGGTTGTTGAAGCTCTCAGTGAGATCTCATAAATTTAGAGCTTTTCAAAGTAGTTATTTATTTATTTACTTACTTACTTTCTATGTGGCAGACTTGTAAGGCCGAAGTTCGTTGCACCAGGTGTAATCAATCCACCTGACAGCACTGTATAAATCCCCCTATAGCTCAGCTCTCAGTGTGAAAACTCTTTGGGGAGTTTCGTTATCTCTAGTGCCACAAGATAGACTTCTGACACTCCCATGAGAGGGAAAGTAAGTAAGTGATCTCTGTTATGCTTGTTCTTTAGGCACCCCCTTCTCATTCAGTGCCCTTATGCCCCCATCTCTCAGCATGATACTAATCAACGCAACAGAGAGAGGATTTCTCCGCCAAGCGTGTTTAGGTGCCCAGTGATGTTGTATCAGTGGTAGTACAAAAAGATGAAGCAGCATTTCATGTCTCAGGAACCAAACCCTCCCAGCTTGCTGGCACTGGGAAGACTTAACTACTATGTGGAAACTAAATTGGGAATAAACTGGGTAAAAATTCAAATGCGGCCTTTAGAACGCTCCTTTCTTATGAGGCCTGAGGCCGATAATTGATATTCATGTCATATATCATATAATCATATATTGCAAAAATGTTAATGAGAGCTGATTTTATGCAAATGACCAATCTTCCATTCTCTTTCATGTGCAACAGTATATTTTTGTTAATCTATGATTACTTCAAAAAAATGATTGCGATAGAAAAGGCTGTTTAATTATAGACTATTCAAACAGAACATCAACTAATTAACTACACACATATACGATCTAAACGCTACTGCAGAATCTACATTTTCAGACTGGCAAATGCTCTGGTAAATGCAAATGAATCGACTAGCTGCTGTGCACTGGATCTACACTGCAAAAATATAATTGTAAAAAAAGAGGTAAAACAGGTAGAAGAATCAAACTAAATAATGTCAATAAAGTGAGAAAATGTCACTTGTTAAGCTTTCTTAAAACAAGAAAAAGTTTCCAAACCTAGATTGTTTATCTCACATAGGCTTGATAAGATTTAATTTTTTTGCAGTACACTCTCCAGTAGAGAGTAAATGGACAAGCTTGTCCACCAGAATTGTGCCAATGTGCCACTTTGGGCTTTTTTGGTTGCCAACGAACCAAATGCAAAGAACCCCTGGATGCAGGCTATGCAGAATATAGTTGCCATAATAAATTATTCCATGGAATTAGAAGCTAGGCCAGTTGGTAATTATATGTTAATTACTTTAATATCAAAGGAAAACGCAAGTTATGGTTAGGCTCTATGAAGCTCATATCATTATCATTATAATATTGTTTATCTCAATTACCGAGCTGACAATAATGATCTAATTCTTCATTAGCGTACAAGATTAGCCATAAGGATACTTAGTAGACTGCTGTTGCGTTAGGACGGAGCACGCCTTGCTAAATTTTGCTCAAATATTTGAAATCTGAATATGAGCATTTTAGTGGTGCATCAGTATCATGCAGTGAGAACATCCTCACGCTCGTAGTATTTTGTAGAACGGCTCAATACCGGCAATGACGCATTCGTCAGGCTGAAGGTTTGAGTTGTGTCTCTGTCTGATGCTAAATGAGCCATTCACTCCGATTATTTGAGACATTCTGTGATACCACAGCCGGAGACACTTTTTTCTTGTTCTTTTTTTTTTAAACTTGTTTTGTTTCAAAGCTCTATGAATCAGAGCTGTCAGAATGACACCCCAACACACACACACACAAAAATACACACACCTCAGATAACCCGTCATTGCCTACGAGATTGGTGTTCAGAAATTGCCGGAGGTTTTTGCGCGGAGCTGATTTGCATACATGTGGAGATACTGCGGAGGGCTGATATGAGAGGTTATGACAACTCTAAAGCGAACGGTGGTTGATGCAAACTAGTCGAAGCTACTCATGCATGCTATCATAATACCCCTTCTAATTACAACCCTCACCAATCAGATCTCGTGGTGCCTCTGCTGATAATGTGGAGGGTCATTACTTCAGCTGGATTTTCTGCCCAGTAGAGTAAATTTTTTCTCAAGTCGCTCCTCTCAGGTCCTGCCGCACTGCTGAAGTGCCACGTGCCTCCGGCGGAAGCACCGCGGACCACTCTGGTCAGGACAGATAGGATTTAAGGCATCTCATCTGAGATGTGGCTGAGATAAAAATCAACACTGCATTAATCTAAAGCTCCGTCAGCCGGAGTTGAGTTTGCTCAGGGCTGCTTGCGCCCGACCCCTTGGGTGCGATTCTCCATTAATGCGTTTTCTGTGTCGCTTCTGTGCTGGAGGAGGCTAAGATTGAGCTGAATGGAAGGATGTGCCTCGCGTTATTTTGGGCACTCTCTCCTTTTACAACATGCATGCAGCAGGCCGGCTCTTTCCTAGAGCTGTGATTTCTGGTCGACAACGTCGGCTGCACACGAAAGCACCTAATGGCCAGTAACCACGCCATCTCACTGTGCATTTCGAATGCAAGGCCCTAGCTGAGAACTGACCACAAGAGCTATTTCTTTTACTGAAGTTGCTAAAACTAATAAAAAGACATTAATAAATAAACGGTATCGGAAAATGCTGTTTATGGTGGTTACATTTCTCCATGGTGGCATGCCACGCCAGTAGTAAATGAACAAACTCATCCCTTGGAAGGGTGCCAAAGTGCCAGTCTGGGCTTCAAACTATTTTGGTTACCAGTGAATCAAATGCAAGGAACCACTGGCTGTGGCCTAAGCTGACACAAAAAAACAGGCAACGAAACAATCCCAAGCACCCCCACCTAGTCAACAAAACAATCCCAAGCACCCCCACCTAGTCAACAAAACAATCCCAAGCCCCCCTCGACAGAACGGAAATGCCTGCAACAGTCAACGAAGTGGAACTTCCCCAATCGACAAAATGAAAACACCCCGTTGTACACCAGCCAAATAATTTAACAAGACAAGACTTTACGTTTGTGGCTTTAAGTGGGATGCCATTTCCTTTGATTCATGTTTATACATTTTGAAATGTGACCACAGGGAGTTTTATCACTGGTTTCCGCTGTTTCTGCTTTGCTTGTCAGCATTCACCGTTCAAACATACGGGTTTATTTATAGTTCAGACCTCAGTTCTTGTTCTTATGATCAACTGCTTAACATAATGTTTGCAAAACTACATTTCAAACTAATGAGATACCGTAGAGTGCTTTGTTTAGCAATGTTACATTGGGTTTATACTTTAAGACACAACTCTACTGAGCTGAACCATGCTGTAATAGCTAACTGAAGTTAAGCAGGTTGAAATGGACACAATGACAACTTCTGGTCTGTCCTAGCTTGGTATGCTACGTGCACATCAAATAAAAATCACCTTAAATGTGTATTTTTGATATCGTGGAGAAGATCTCATACCTTAGAAATAAAGAAAGTGAAGAGGTTCTGGTTGTTCACAGCTGTACTAAGCCACTATTCTCCCTTGCCCCCCTCTTTCAACTGAGTGGATGTGAGAGAACCCCATGTAGCTCGTGGATCAATACTCAAGGTTACATTCTAAATAACATTTCCGGCACCTGGCCAGCCTCCACCGTGTAGTAAAAGAGGTTTAGTCTTAACCACTGACCTTGAGAAATACTGGGGTATTGCCCGAACAGTGGTGGAACACGAGATTTTTTGTTTGAGGTAAGGCACTGAGGTATTTTTGATCACTTTATGCGACTGTCCAAAAGACATTTTTAGGCACAAGATGAATTTCAACAAATTTTATGAATACAGATTACTGAAGGAAATGTAGGCATGTTACGGGTTCAAAAAACCTCATTTAACCTATAAATGCTGCAGTAATCTTGAATTTGGCTTTATTTTCTCTGATGCTGAAAATTGCACGATGGCTCATTTTTACGTTACTTTCCTCTGACAGCATCATTAATCAAGTTGATCGAATGCGGCGTTTCTCTAATCAAACTGCACCCGTATCCCCCGGTGCCCTCTCTGGATTCTCAGAGCAACACATCATCGCGCCCGCTGCATTTAAGTAGGGCATCCCTCCCTTCCACCTGCTGCAGGGCCGCTTCGGTCCACTCCACCCCCCGACCGAAAATTACAATGAGGAAACTGCAGAAGCAGAGAACCTGCTCTCTATACACTGAAGGTCAAGTTTTTCAAAATTATTTTTTTAAATATATTTTACAATTAACTCAGTTTGGCAACAGGTCACTCAGCATGTTTACTGACATGCTTAGCGTGTCCAAACTAATCCACTGGTTTGCAGTAATATATTTTGGTTTTCAGCCTATGGGCCCCCAGCAGGCTGGAGCGGTATTTCTAGGAGAAAGCTGGCCTTCAGAAAATGTTCAGGTATTTGTTATGTTGCTTCATTTATACAAACAGTTGAATTTTGAGTCCATCTAGCCATCTGAAACACTTGTAGTTAACCAGGGTTGCAGGGGTTGCTGGCATCTATCCCAGTGTTCATAGGATGAAAGGTGGACAGCTTTTTAGTCCATTACAGGGCACACCTACAGACAATGACTTATGCACACACACTCATACATATGAGCAGTTTAGCTTCTCCAGTTCAAGTGACATACATGTCTTTGGACTGTGGGAGGAAACCCGAGAACCTGGTGGAAACTGACACAGACAGGGCGAGAACATTCATACTCCATACAGAAGGGGCCCTTGTCTGTCCTGTTGGGAATCAAACCCTGGGCCTTCTTGCTGTGACACTGCACAGTAGATTAAACATTAGTTTGTTACATTCTGCCTCTAGTGTTTCACAGTCTTTGCTAGCTAACTGCCTTGAGATTTGTGCACATTTACTAATTCACAGGTACATATACTCAGTTGTTCAGTGGTTCAGAGGCATGGAACCAGCTGCTCATGAAATAGTTACAGGCCTTTAGATTCTTGAATGTTTTCATCTGGCTATCCATGCAGGAGGTCTGGTGGACGAGGTCATTCATGATGTCGAACTGTTCCACGCTGGACAAATCGGTTAAAGAAAAATAGCTTTTCTTTATTTTGTATGGATCACATACAATATGCATTTCAGTTTTCTGACAAGACATACTGCGTGCAGTTTCATGCAACCCTTCTATGTTCTGACCTTCCTGTATTTCCAATTCATGCAGTATATGAATTCTTCCCTTACCTGCCATCCTTCTGAATTTAAAACGTAAGGTAAGGCACATATTACTTACTATCAGGAGTTTAGTGAACTCAAATGTCAAATACTTTTTTGAACAAAAGCTTTCTAAAGCATTCAGGAGCATCCGGCTGTAAGAATCTGGTGGATTTGACTGACGCTGTAATAAACTTGCCGGAAAATCACTGGGCTAGGCAAGGAAAATGCAAGAAATGGCAATGAAATATTACATATAATTCAATATCAGTATATAAACATTATGATTTCATTTTACCCAGTTTTGACCTGTAGTGTATGTGTGTAGGATTATTCCACAATTATGGGCAGTAGGTCTTGTATGGAATTGTCTATTGGCTTACTGCTCCGTGCCGAGTACGAGCTGCACTAGTGTCTCTCTAGAGATTTGATATGGGAGTTGTACCTGGACAATTCCTGATGAGTGCAAATGCTGCAAATTTGAAGGAATCAATAATTTATTTCAGCAATTTGCATTTACATTGGGCAAGTGTTGTAGTGCCAAAAAAGCTTTAAAAAGCATCAACAGTTGTTAAGTCAAGTAGGGAGAAAGGGAAAGTGTGGTTTTGTATTCATATAGTGTGTGTCAACACCATTTTTGACATTTTTGTTTTTAACAAGCTTGAACATGTCAATTCAGCAGTGTGTCAAAATGTCATGATGATCAGTGGAATGGTCCAAAATTACTTTTTAAAAAGATATTCCTTCTCTGTAAAGTTACCTTTTTGGATATGTGAGGTTCACTTTAAGGTTTACAGCAACAGACTGTAGTAAATGTGTTTCTCTGCATCATTTGTTTGCCCCTTTTGTTTGGTCTAGTGGGGTCTGGGCCCCCACAGGACCACCAGGTAGCAGGTATTATCATCATTATAATATTTGTGTAGTGAATCAATCCCAATGCAGCATTGACACTGACAAGGTAATGTTTTTGTGTATGTGTGTCCACTAACAAAAATTATCTAGGCAGCAGTGTCCTGTGGCCAGAAACTGGCCACTTATGGTGGACTAGAGTCGCTAAAAACTTGTGCAGCAAATCGGCTTCCATCAATAAGTGTACATCTGCGAGGAGGACCAAGATGTGTCTAATACAGTGGACAGTGAGTGGACATAGGCACTGCTCCAGAGGAAACTCCAGTATCCACTCACATACACACACACACACACACACTCGTACACACACTAACTGGCTGCTGCCATGTCTGTGTCACTGCTGTGCTGAGAATGATCCACCTCTCAAATAATACCTGCTTGCTGGTGGTCCTGAGGGGTTGCTAACCTTTTGCAAGGTTTTGGGTTGAGGCATGGCTGTGTTTGTATTAGTGGTGGCTGGATGTGATCGCTCCTCCAAGTACCTCAGGCTCGCTCCCTCTACTTCTCTGAAATGCTAATGGATTCAACCTTTGGGTGCATCAGCATTTTTGCTGTTTTGGAAAATTGAAGAAATAGTGTGTGTGTCTGTGTGTGTGTGTGTCTGGTGGGGGCTTTACTCACTTCTCAGGAGTTCTTGCTAGTTTTGTAGTGTACTATTTGTGTAGAGGTATTTCACAATAACAGCTTTTCATGTGGCCTTGTTTACCACTCACAGAAAATGTATTTTTAAAGTCCATACATAGCCATCGCTGGAAATAGTGCTTGTCCTAGTTCTTCAGACTATACAATTTGCCTTGGTTTGGCTGCAAAGGCAGCACTTCCGATGAGGACCGCATGTACGACTGCTTTTTCCCGGTGTCTGACGAGATTACATCCTGTTATACAGTGAATTTGCATCAAATTAAAGCTGCGATGACTGGTGGGGAAGGACTGATGCACAAAGCTACTGGCAGCTCGTTAAAACTGACGGGACAAAAAAAAAAAAAAGAAAACGGCAGATCAAAGGTTGGCTGAGGTTTTTTAATACCTCCAGTAGTTCTTAGGCAGTGCCAATAAGAGAGAAAGAGAGAGAGAGCGAGAGAGAGAAATAGAGAGAGACCCTTTGATAAAATGCAGGGATGTCAGAAAGATTTGCACATCGCTGAATTCTGCATCCAGAAGCGCCGCTCATGCTCGTGAATCTGGAAGTGACGATTAGTGCGGAGATCTATCAAAATGAAAACTTAGCCTGACTCCCTCACATCTGAAACAACAACTCAAACAAGTAAACAAACGGTAAATCAAGAAAATAAATAAACACTGAGTAGATATTATATTCATAGCATAAATGTTTAATTGTCTTTGTCCTAAGTTGTACAAGAATGATAGATAACAAGACCACTCATAAAACACTCGTTAAAAATTGACCCTTATACAAATCAAGTTTATTTTTCTTTAGAAAAAGCCCTTTTGGCTCCCTAGAGCAGTGGTCCTCAAATTAGTCCTCAAATTGGGTCTCGGATCTCCAATTTAAAAACCACTAGCCGATGGATAGTTCTCTCCCAACTGTTACGTGAGTCTGAAGAACTTGCACATAATGTTCCTCTTAGAACCAAAATGGTTCTGTTTCTCCTAGAACCATACATTAAAGCCAAGAACGTTTTAAGACTAAAGTGGTGGAGATGTGCTAGATTTGTGCAGTAGTATTGCACTTTACTTTTCTTTAGAGTAGCATTCATGAAGGTAACGGCTACTCTCAGGAGAACGGTGCTCGGTTTTGAACTGCACCAGCATTTTAAAGTAGAAGGACTGCAAGGTCCGCGTTGAAATGAGTAGGAGGCTGAAAATCGTGCACAGTTTTATAACCTCGGTTTGGCTTTGTATTCTGTTTTTGTTCGTCTGTCTTATGAATTTCACAATAAACAGGCTGGAAGAGGCACTTATGGAAAGCCTCTTTCAAAACAGCAAGAGCTGCGGCAATAAATGTCAGTCTTTGAGACTCGTAATGATTGCAGGTGATTTGTTGTGACTTCTTAAGAGGCTTTGAAAACCCTAACCCCCTACACATGGGAGTGTAATGGGTTCATTAACACTATAATACAAACGGGAAAAACAGATTTGTAATTAGGAATTGAGAAAAAAATGTATGTTACTTAATGATAGTAATGAAGGCGTGCGCTATAGTAATTGAATAGAATGTTTTTATAGGGGCTTGAAGATGTAAAATATGTTTCTGAGATCTATGTGTACCCAGTAAGGGTTATTAAAAAGCAGAATGATTTTATGGATCTGAAAATATATATTACCTCCGCATGCCTCTTTCTAGCGAGGGATATCAATAACAGTGCTGTCAATCTCACTGAGACCACAAACCATCAAAACAAACATTTTTGTAGATCTGGGCTGAAACATTATTAATACTGTGAGCTGCATTGGGGTTAGACTGCTGAAGAGTATATAGATTCATGTCGACCTCTTTCTCCTGTCCCCCAATCAGCATGTTTCTAACCAAACAAGCCCCAAACATTTCACCCTCTCAGCTGGTGGCATCATGAGGTGTCCTAGGTGGAATTTGAGGAGGAGAGGTGTGAGATCTGGAATACACAGCATGAAAGACTACATTGCCATTTAAACCTGTAAAAATGAGAGGAAACTGCACATGGTACCAAGATTGTCAATGTGACTCACCTCCTGAAATATGCATTAAATCATACACACATGCAGTTGCTTTATCCTCTATATTGTCTCTTTTAGTGGTACTCTGAGCCCTCAGATGTATCCTGAAGATACTACAGGTTATTTTTTGTATGCTCCTTCTGCGCTCTTGGAGGAATTTTGGCAGGCATGACTCTCCACTTGCGACTTTTGCTGTGGTTCATAGGGGTCCCAAAGCCTTAAAATGACTTTTTAACTCTTTCATCACTGATGTATTAAAGATGTATTTTGTACTGTTTTAGGGCCACTACAGAATAAAAATAACTACTTTCGAAACTCCAGTAAGTAAAAAAAAAAAAAACTACTTTTGTACTTCTGTGCAACTATTTAATGTAGATTAAAGACATCTACTTTAACTCAGGTGATATTTTACAAAAGCTATTTGTAGTTTCACTCAAGTCAAGACTTGTGTACATTGTCCACCACTGACTGTATGGCATGGGGAATGCAAATGTTAACAGCTTGTGTTTACAGACTATATCCATTTCATTTTGATTTAGAAATGAAATTTGAGTCACCCATGATATGAGCCCTTAAAAAATGTCTCATACGCTCTGAATGGTCTCTACAGTGCATTGTTGGTAATAAAACTAAGCATATTAGGGATAAGCTAACGTGAATAGGATGTATAGCTGATTTTTTTAAAGCTTGGTACCAGTGCTGCAGTGAAGACTGAAGGAAATTAATATGCCACTCACAGCCTGAATACTGCTCTGGCGTGAGGCATATAGGTAGCTTCGTGTATTTTCCTCGGTAATGCCTTAGTCACACTGCTGTAACTAATCTTTGATATGGTATGGGATTTCAATTTTAGCACAATAAAAATAATATGTGGTACCAGTTGCATACCAAATCGGTGCCCAGCCAGGGTTATTTGTGGTGCTGGGCCAGTGGGTGAATTCTTGGTCAGAACCCGCATCTCTCCTCTGTCTTCATTCTGTTACAGCAGCCTTGAAAAAGAGCAGTCCTGCTCAAAGGCCCTTGATAAAAAAAATAAATAAAAAAGACAAAAAACAGAGAAGAAAACCAGCAAGCGACAGAGCCGAAAGCCTTTAATCAAACAGCTATAATCCATGTCCAAATGGTGGGGATGCGTCAGCGCCTTAAATTAATTTTCCACAAATTACAGCATTTCCAAGGCCAGCTGTATACCAGCAAATTCACGAGACGTGTCTCCAGGTGGAGCCCGAGACAAAACAAATACAGATAAAGGACATTTAGCTCCTCACCAGCAGGAAGCTGATTTCTTCAGTCATGAAAGGCATGCCAGAAGGAGAGATAGCCGTGAATTTAATGAAGCTGTAGGGTTGACCTTCAGCCATTTCCCCTGCAGAAGCAGGAAAGGCTTGGCTAGTGTCGGAGAACAAAGCCAAAAGGCTCCTGTGCCGATGCATATGTAAGTATATATATCATTAATTAGTTTATTGATCCTGGAAATTGCTTATGTCATGCCTTTACAGACATAGACAAAATATAAAATCTAAAGTCTAAAAAAATCCAATAAAAAATGGGCAGAAAAAGTTTGAAATACACTATGCTATATATACACACATGCAGGGGTATAAATACATACAGTAAAGTAACATACAGTAATATATGAGTAACATACAGTAAAATGAATTACTAGGAACACGAATGGTGGTTAGGAATATGTTATTGCACGTAATAGAGATAAGCAGTATAGTAGTATAGGACAGTAGTAAAGATAAGTAGTATATGTAGTAAATATGTAATGAATTGCATGTATATTCGACACGTTTGTATTTGCAGAATCTGCAGTCTCTTTTTAAAGTTTGAGAAACAGTCAGTATTTTTACTACAGATAACTGTGAATTCCAGGGTTAATGACAATGCGGCATATTTCAGCGCTAGAGGAAGGGAAGAAATACGATGATTAGCCACACAACAGGCTATTTAATTGAAACTCTTCTGTTCCTTCTCCAAGGCCTTTGAGAGAAGTATTAGTATTCACCTCTGCATTGTTAATCTACCGCACACGTCTACTGGTCTCCAAGGTGCAACCCACACCAGTGATTATCCTCTCACTAATTAATAATTACCATGCATGTCCCTTTGCTGAGGAATAACCATCATCAGGCTGCACACTCAAACCTGCAATTCTCCAATGTATGTGACTCTCAGGTGGATGGGTTTCAGACACTATTTCATAATTCATGGCAAAATAGTCAGTTTAACCACCAATTCACACAAACAGAGATCATGTGGCTTCATTACATTGAAAACCAAGTCATTTTGGTCTGCAAAGCATGTACAGAGCTCATAATTTGCCTATTTTGACTATTTATATCTTTCCAGATGTTTTATGTAGTTAATCACATGAGGCAATAATCACATCAGCAAGCATGAGGCTTATTTACTGGAATAGCAAGAAAAAAGAGAGTCTATAATGCATATAATCAACATTATTGCTGTGGCCTGGTGATTCTCAGAATCTTATGCTCTCTGCATTGTTTATCTCAAAACAATGCCAGATATTTGCAGCATACTCATGAAGTACTAATTAAATAAGTCACTAATTTAGTAAAAGGCAGGGTTTTTGTCAACGTTATTACAACTGGTCAAAAAGATCATTTTAGCCACTCGTCTGTGAACAAAGTGTGTGTGTGTGTGTGTGGGCTAACAACATGGTCCCCATCTCTTTTCTTGATCCTAAACGAGTACAAAGTCACAAAGTACTCAGTCTTCCACTTGGATGATCATCTTAAGGGGAGCATTCAAACTAAAGATGAAGTGGAAAAAAGCCCCTGAGCAACTATATTTCGTCACATTCATGGTGAGAAATGGGACCCTGCTGATGATGTAATATATTATATATATATATAAATTCAAAACTAATTCAAAACTAGTTTAACTAGTGTAAGTGTTTGCAGACCAAATATTATTGCACTTTTGTTCATATAGCAGTACTTTAAAAAGAAAGTTGTGCAATACACTAGTTTTGAAAACCATG
Organism: Brachyalestes nurse; assembly: GCA_037974405.1. Lineage (NCBI taxonomy): Eukaryota > Metazoa > Chordata > Actinopteri > Characiformes > Alestidae > Brachyalestes > Brachyalestes nurse. The sequence goes on along the minus strand of JBBPCY010000019.1, from coordinate 4,350,909 downwards.
TGATTAATCGCAATTAAAATTGTAATCGCTGCCCAGCATATATACTGTATATGTTTGTATATGGCGTATAAGTATATATTGTATGTGAGTGAATTGCTTGTGGGTTGTACAGATGGCCCCCATTGACAATCATATTTTGTGTATTTATTATTGACATCTTCATAATTCAATCTCTGGACTGTAAAAATGTTTTAATCAATTCAAACAAACAAACAAAAAAAAAGTGTGTGTGTGTGTGCACGCGTTTCCTCTAATGTACACGTCCGTGTACCCTTGTCCAGGTCGTATTGGACTGGGGGAGAAATAGTAATTTATTGTTGGTGTATAATTACCAGCTCTGGCAGTGGGAGCTCGCCCTGTTTCTAATTTCCATCACTGTCACCCATTCCATTTGTGTGATAATACATCCTTCATAATTTATGAGGGGCTATTTCTCTGGCCGTGTTGCAGACAGCGGACTCATGGGGACTGATAAAGCCTGACAATCCTGCCTTTCGCTGCCCGGCACGGCCCGGTGCTTCGGTTATTGCCCATCGTTTCCAATACCTCCACTCCACGGAGCAGGGATGAGCCGGCTCCGGTGAGCACTGCTCGCTTCGTGAGGAATTAGGGGCCATTAGGCTGGGCCTCAGATGCAGCCAGGATTAAAAGAGAGTCTCGAGCACATGAGGCACGGAGCCATAAATTGCTGCAATTCAGCCAAAGAGTTAGGTACGGAGAGCCTGCGCCGTTCAAGTGATGACAGGCCAGCCCATTGCTTGTCTGACAAATATTTGTGCGGAAAGATGATATTTGATGACTGCCAAGGCCCCAGGACGTGGGAAGTGTTTGCCTGTAATAAGAGTTAATGAGAGCAGACGGGGCGGGTGAACAGCAGAGAGAATACCTAGCTTCTGGCCTCACCTCTACCTGTGTGCCCTCCGTCAGGAAGAAACCTTATCTCGGAGCCTCCACAACGCTGGCGATAAGCCTGACAAGTATAATGACGACGTGACAGCAACCAAGGCAGGCAGCTCACAAATGCTTAACTAATTGAAAGAAAGAGGAGATAATTAGGCATATTGAGTCTGAAGGATTGCACGAGGAGGTTTACCCTCGCCAGAGACGTTTGGGTGGCTCAGGTGTTTATTTGCAGGTTATTAATCTCCTGCCTTATGCCCACATTTAGGGTGAAACATTAGGGCGCTTTACAGAGTGAGAATGATGACTTCCTGATAAGTTAACGACTCCGGATACCGAGCAATTTAATCACATTATGAATCAGTTTTATGGTCTAGTTCTGCTGAGCTGTGCCTGATCCATAAATACCAGAACGAGGTCATTACCTATAGAGTCTGCGTGGGTTCTGCTTCAGCTGAGGTTTTCAAGCTTCGTTTCTTGTAATTATCACTGAAATCTACAGACATATGGGATTTCCCAATTGCCCATCATTTCATCTGAAGTTCTCTTCAGAGGACTAGAAAGGCTGTTTAACTGTTAGGGCTCAGTGGACACCATAATCTCTAAATGATATGGAAAAAGATCTCTTTAACAAAATCACCCATTACCCCCTCATATAGTGTTATCTCTAAATATGGACTCAAGTAGAGGTACAATTTAGGCTTGAAGATGACTGATGCTGTCCTTTTTAGCCATGTCCTTTTCACCCCTTCACCCCTTCATACAGTGTCAGAAACCACATAAGCAAGACTGTTTGAGGACACAGCTCGATGTACGTGTTTTGAGGTGGTTTGAGGTAGGTGTGCAATAACAGGCATGCAGTTTGGCGCTTAATGCAAAAAAAAGTAAATCTCAAACATTTGGGATGAGGGGGAAATTGTTCAAATTAGATTTGCACATGACTTTAGGGAAACGATTGTGTGGCTGGGAATTATTTGCTCTACTAGTGCATTCAAATAACTTTTGTAATGGACACATAATCTCTCAAAGCTACTTCTATAACCAGCACTACTATGGCACAGGTGGTAGCAATGTATAGAGGTAGGTACAGTAAACAACTGGACGTTAAATGTGCGAAAACAGGGCCGCTGCCGTGTTGGATCATGCATGCTGTCAGGAATCATAGCCTGCTGCACCGGTAACGAGCACAGCCTCGATCCTTTGAGCCCGTGGGCACCTTGTGCTTAATGTTTATTGTCGGATTCAAATGCCCCAAGTCAGTTCCGATTAGACATGCTTGCACAACTCCATACACACGTACGCATGCTTCCTACTTTTCCCTTGCCTCTATCTGTCATTCCTGTCGGAAAGTGCCATTTCACCCGAGGAGACGTCCACTAAGGGCCCGCAGCTATTTGACGGCAGTTATTAAAGGGTAATAAAGTTAAACATCTCTGATGACCTATGATGTGGAGAAGGTCTAGCACACAAAGCTGCATTACAGTCCTGCTCAAAAAATGTGTAATGCTTCAGCATTTTGGCTGTTTGTATTTTGTAAGCAATCTAGCTGGGGCCAGGTCTTTCATTTCTGAGAGAGGTTCAGAGCTTAAAAGTGTTCTAAAAGTGTTCACACTCAGATGAGTCAATAGTGTAGTTGTTGCGTCTCTTGAAACTGGCTGGGTTTGGCATGTAGAAAAAGAAGAAAATGCCAGCAAAATGTTCCATCTGTATTCAGAACGTACGTTGGACGATCTTTATTTCAGATCCTGCATGGTCTTTTCTTGGTTTTGTGGTGTCTTCAGAACTCTGCTGGTAGGCCGATCAGGCCTGGGGCCTTACTGAGATTATTTTGTTAGACTGCACAATCGATTCTCTGCCTGAAAGAATGACTCAGTGCAGATTTTGATGTTTGTGGAGCTTGATGCTCTTCAGACGATTCAGACAGGAGACTTGAAGGGCTTGAAGGTTTTCTTTCCAAGCTTCAGAATACCTGGAGGACTAAACACACACACACACACACACACACACACACACAAATACAAACACACACACTCAAATGTGTCCCAACTGTTGCAGTTACTCACTGGTGAACATGAACACCCTCTACAGTTTGGACTGTGGTCTACTCCTTCATTAGAATTCATGCGTTGTTATTTCTCTCTCATTTTTATCTGACGGATTTGCTTATGGTCGCTTTTGCTTTATATTAAAATCGGAGGCTGTTTTTTATGTCCAATAAACCGCCAGGAAGCCTATTAACAAAAGGAAATTATTTACTGCAAGCAATTAAGGTGATAACGCGGTTTGTCAATAATGGGTGGACACTAGTGTTATATATTTCCAGAGGCTAAAGGATTCTATTACTTTTTTATGATTTTCTTTTTTTTATGACTGTCCATTTATGAAGTTATAATGTCACAGGAACGAATTTATGTCACTCAATCAATAAAACCAGCTCGTTGCCCAGTGTAGTGACAGATCGAATAACCAGCCAAAAGAGCCCTGAATGCATTTCTTAACGGTAATTAGAGTGCTTGAATCATACCTCTTTAACATTGCTATGCTGAGTGTCTTAATGGAGGCTTTCGCCAAGATTAAACGTCCTTCAACGTCTGTTTGTTACATGCCTGTCTGGAAGCGTTCTTAATTACTAAAAGCCTCTTGCTTCCATTTGCGACGAGTCAGACAGCAATGAGGCTAATGCTCTGTTTAATTGTCTCATGACAAAAAACCTTGCACCCCACCACACCGGCAAACGGTGTGGCTTGGTGGCGGTGGAGGACAGGCCTGATTTCGAGACTGCATTTTAGCTTGGCTACCAAATAGACCTATTTGTGTTCAGTGAGCTTCACTTAGCATCAGTCGGGAGACTATTTGACTTTAATCAGTTTACGACCCTGAATCTCTGTAGCTTCCAGCAGAGAGGCCAAGGGGTATTGCCAGTTAAGAGTTTATGCCTCAGGAAGCCCACTGCCAGCTCAATTATGCACTGGCCAATTGAATTCCGCTGCTCCTCGGCACCCTTCCAGGGCTGCACCACCTTTGTGCGTTTAGAGTGGCCTAGTTGTGACCAGGTTTGGCAAGCCATGTGACACAGAGAGTTTTTCACATTGAACGGCGCAAATGGGAGCTTTTACATTTGACCTTTATCAACAGTCACCTGGAAGTTTTCTGGTAGTGGAGGGCTGCTACGCAAACGCGATGCATCACTCTGTCCCAACGGCTTCTTTTCAAAAGGTCAGTTGACTCTGCACGAACCCTCCATAGCTCTAAATCATTGACGAGCATTGTGGCTAGCTTGATGTTTTTCAAGTCCCTAAACTAAAAATAAAAGCATTTGTCTCTGGGATAAACGAAGAGGATGACACTCGCTGAGGAGGCTGTTAATTTTTCATTTTGCCGGAGTGTGTTAGTGCAGAGCGAATAGCACTTTATTTTTACCGCTTAAATCAAAGGCCGATTCCAAAAGCAGCATCCATCTATGTTTATCTTCTTTATTCCCCCGGATTTTGTCTTGTTCTAATTTCGATTCAGAGTTCAGGTTTGTGGGAAGAGCAAAGAACAATCAACTTAGGGCTTTTTTTTCCTGTGATCAATGGTTGTCACGCTCTGCTTTATTGATGATGTTCATTTTAATGCGGTTTGCAGGTTGCGGAGGCATGCAAGCTCGATCAACATCCTCTTTCCTTTTTTTCCCCCTTTTTATCCCGAACCTTAGCATGAATGCATGCCGCCTCTTTAATCTTCGAGGGCCGAGCATCAATTACTTGATGAATTGCCTTAATATTAGGATGGACTTCAAGTACATTCCGCATGATTGTTCATTTTCATTTTGTAATACAATTCAGGTGCGTTCGCTCCCACTGCCTCTGCATAACAGTGCAAACGCATCAGCCTGTCCTTAATGAGTAATTCTGTTTGTTTGATTGCTTTGGCAAACACTGGGTAGTGACGGAGATGGAGCACACTAAAGCCTCACAGGCATGTTCAGTAAATGGGCAGCTATTAGACCGCTGCTCCTCGTTGCCTCTTTTATTAGAACGACTGGCAACGGAGGAAAGCCTGTAAACAGACAACTGTCAGAGGACTGATAGATCTCAGCACAAGGTGAAAGGTCGAACAAACCCGGGAGGAACATTATTCATGAAGTTCAGAAAAGTGAGCACCCTCATCCTTGACAAAATTACCTCAGCGTCTACGGTCGGTACTCATACCTGCATTGGAATCAAATCCTACACTTATCAGTCCTTTTACTAAAAAGTACTTTACGTAATTATTAGTTACCCAATCCACCAGTTAACTAAATTAAGTTCTTAACTGGAATCAGTTAAACTTAACACACCCAGGCTTGATTGCTGCCGGCCCTGCTGAATATCTCTTTAGCAGAATCTTTGCTGAAATATAAGGGTCTGAAATGCCTCAACAAGTCACATACCGTTCTGCAATCAAATGAAGGAGAAGATGAGAAAGAAAGTTATTAAAATGAATCAGTCTAGAAACTTACAGTTAAAGCTTGAAATAGTGGTGAATCTTACCAGAAGTGACTGGCCTGCCAAACTCCTCCTAAACCACAGAGATAACTCATACAGGAAGTCGTAAAATAACCTACACGAACATCAAAGGAGCTGCCAGGCTTGCTCATGTCAGATAAGGTCGGCCTTCCTGATTCCACCATTACAGACACACTGGGCAAAACCTGTATCCATGGGGGAGTTGCAGAACCACTCTTAACCAAGACAAACCAAGCTCTAAAGAAACTAAATTGGGGAAGTGTAGTGGCTTACTCAAAAGAAGGGGAAGAAATGAGTAGTAGCAAATGTTTCTGCACACAAACTAGGTGAGGCAATTTTAAACTTACAACCAGTTATTATAAAATCCCAGAGTAGAGTGGCACTTAATCTAGTCCTCAAGGACCCACAGTCAGTTCACATTTGTTGCCATCTTTATGAATATTAGGCTGGAGCAAAAATTGGGACCATCTAGAGAAGCCTCAGGATATATTTGAAAACTTCTGGACTAGATAATGGCTAACACAAATTGTGCATCAATACATGGTCTCTGAGGATGTATTCACAATCAGTACCCCTGAAGTCCAGTTTGTTTGACTAGTTTTAATTGCTCTGTGTGGTTCGGTTAGACTTGGACATATATTACTATTACATACATTACATTACATTCATTACATTTCATTCATTTGGCAGACACTTTTATCCAAAACAACTTACACTTTGAGGAAACACTCAAGTGCCAAGCCTGACATTTGAATATGACTGTCCTGTTTAACAAACATGGCATCAAAGAAATGACTTTTATGGCAGAAATGACTTTTATGGCAGTTTATGGCAGAGATCCAGTGTTCAATGGAAATCTAAACAGGTGAGAAAACACAAGAGCAACTGGATGCAACACTCTGAGATATTTAGTGAATTTGGTGACTATCTTCATGCTTGTGGATAATGAAAAATTATTAAACTATATGCTGAGGAGCTGCAAAACTTGGGTTCAGTGTCTGAAGGGACGGGATACGTTCTGTAAGTCTGGCAGCTCACCGGACACGAAGCAGTGAGGGATGTGATGATGTAAGTGCGCTCGGGTCCACAGCAGTGAGCACAGTGAGACCACAGGCCGGCAGGTAGTGGGGAGGGAGCACAGGACAAGGCAACCATGTGAGGACGCCCTAACTGTAACCAAGCAAGAATCAGAATCAGTCCTAATAAAGCTTTCCAGAAATACTTGTGTCCACTGCGTGACCTGTGCGTATGTCCCTGCGTAGGACAAAAACATTAAAACCCTCAGTTTCTGTGTTCCTAATAATTATAATGAATGGTGACGTGCTGTGCTGTCTTGTAACATTATGTTGCTGTGATCAAAACTAGACCATCTAATATTTACTGCTCTGTGCTCTGAGGTGCGCACATGCTGTAGGGGCACTCAGCTGAATCCATCAAAGACCACAGTGTCTAAAGATATTCATCTCTACCATGCACCGCAACCCACCACTAATTAGGTGTTCTCCACTATAGAGAGGAAGCTCATTAGAGAGAGATTGGCAACATACCTGTACACCGCGCAGGTTGGACAGTGCTGAGATTTACGGTAAGGAAACAAACAGCCTTCGCCGCTCGGTAAGGAAAAGCAGCATCCCCTCAATCACGGAACAGCAGACACCGTTTATTTTACTCCACACTGATCACCAGGCTTCCCTGCACAATCCCAATCGCTCACTGTAATGGGGCATTTAATGGGAGCTTTTTATTTTCTCTTCCAGCAACTCTTTTTTCTTTGAAGTAACGATTATACAGACAGTGAAGCCGACCTGGTAAAGGATAGAGGCCTCTGATGCTCCGCTTGACAGCTTGACCATCCTCAGACAAATGGCAGCCCAGAAATTCAGTGAGCGAGGGGGGAGATGCATAAGGGACAAAGAGGAAAAGAGAAAGACCGCAAAAGTTAAGGATGCTCATCATTCACTCTCTCTTCTTTCTCCAGTGTCTTACAATCACTGGTGCTGCTCTTTCCTTTTTTATATCTCTCAGAAAGATGGATGAGGGCACAAACATGGATGTAGAGACACAGCATGTTCGAAGGTTTATAGACACCTACTCAGCCAATGTTTCTTCTGGAAATACGGGTATTGCCCCCAGCCTCTACTCTTCTGAGACGGCTCATCCAACTTATCCTAAAGGGATGTTGTGGGGCTTTATATTTCTCTAGCCAACCTTAGGCATAGTGACTTTAGGCTCCAACCACCGGGCCGAGTACCAGAACCGGGCCGTGGATCGTTTGGTGCTGGGCCACACAGAATAAACACTTTTTTACTGTGCAGGTTATTTTATTGAACTTAACAGCACTTTTTTAAGAACTATTGACACTATTTCTTCTCATTTCAAAATAAAAATATTGTTCTTTAAAGGAAATGACAAAACATCAGAATAAGAGAAACGATGCAGTGTTCACAGAACTTGAATAATTCAAAGAAAACCAATCTCTTGTTCATTCAAGCAAAATGGCAATAATTGCCTTTGATGTACTTCTAGTAGTGTTTTACCATCCAACTGGTCACATTGTGAGAGGAGAGTGTTGATTACAGCAGTGTTTTTATACTTTTCCTCATT
>JBBPCY010000019.1:4311000-4342278 GCA_037974405.1 Brachyalestes nurse | reverse complement strand
GTAAACTTGTGGGAGGGCTCTTTGAAACCCTAAGACCCTCAGCTATTGGTTAAAGAAAAGAAACTGACATGAAAATCTTCCGTTTTACAGCGAAAAACGTATGTTTCTGGGCAGAACCCGTATACCGGTCCAACCCCCCTAGCGGAGGGGAAACCGTTAAAGACGTGCTAGCATTGGATCTGGACGGGAAGGATATCTCTGGGAGTTGGAAGGGGTGTGTCGCGATCCCGCCTTCTCACAGTTTCAGTCATGTCCTTTATAGCCAGTGTTCTTGCTGATATTCTGAGCACGTCCTGCACTGACATCCTCATTCACCTGAGGAACAGCTGCTCTTCTGCTTTAATGCTGTTTACTGCAGTAGTGCGCAAGCATCACAGTCACAGAACGTGCACTTTCGACCACAATTTCCAACCCTATTTGCTGACGACTGTTCTGAAGATGTAAATTCAGATGTCACTTTTGTCACGTTGCAACAGAAACACCAGGCAGTCTTCGCAAAGTTCCTGAACCCCAATAATGAACCCTCATTCAAAGCCTTGTAGATCTTTTACTCTTGCCACCTTGGTCCAAACTTGAGGTCAGCTGGGACTCTTTATTCATGCCACAGAGCATAGTAGGATGCTAATTGCTTAACTGTGTAACACTAGAGATACACAGAATCTGTGCTGGGCCAATATCAGTAGAAAATAATTGGGTATAAGATGAGAAGATAAGATAAGAAAGAACTTTTTTATCCTGAGGGAAATTCTTTTGTCAATAGCATGCTCAGTGCGACAGAAGAACAAAATAAGACAATAGAGAACGGAAATAGACAGTAAAATAAAATAAACAATAAACACGTTGTATGTAACAAATAAACATTATTGTATGTAACAAGATAACCTGTAACACTGACTCTGCTGTGTGTAAGACTTAGTGTACAGTAGCAGCAGATCAGTAGTGCAGAATGGTTTGTGAAAGTGACTTAGTATTAATGCAATAATAATAAACTAAATGCAATTAAATAGCAGCAGATGATGAGGGGATGAGATTAACATTTGTAACATTTCACAAATCTGACCAGAATGACACAAAGACTTAAAGGATCACCTACAGAACGAGGAGTTATCGAGGAGAAAGGATTTCCTGGGGTGTTCTGTTCTGCATTTTGAGGCGATGAGTCTTTTGCTGTGTGCGCTCTGGTAGCCTATTAATTAGCTGTTTATAGAAGGGGAGGGGCTGTCCATAATCCAGAGAAGCTTCTTCAGCATTCGTCTCTCAGACACCTCCACCAGGTTCTCCCGTCTGACACCCAGGATAGAACCAGACTTTCTGATCTGCTTGTTCAGTCTGTTGGCATCAGCTGCCTTCACCCCGCTGCCCCAGCACACAGCTGCAAAAAATACCACACCCTCTACCACAGAGTGACCGAACATGGTCAGCATTGTCCTGAAGACATTGAAAGGCTTGAGCCTCCTCAGTAGATAAAGCCTGCTCTGCCCTTTCATGAAGACAACGTCGGTGTTGTTGGATCAGTCCAGTTTACTGTCAGTGTGTACACCCAGTTACCTGTAGTCCTCAACCACTTCAATATCAGTGCCTCTGATGGTGACAGAGGTAGGAGGAGGAGCCTGCTTCCTAAAGTCCACAACCAGTTCCATGGTTTAGCTCACACCAGTCCTATATTCATCCTCCTGTCCATCTCTGATACAGGCCACAAGGGCAGAGTAATCAGAGGATTTCTGCTGGTGACGCGACTGAGCTCTGTACCTGAAGTCAGACGTGTAGAGGGTGTAGAGCAGGGCTCGTCAGCTACATTTGTACAAGAGTTTTTCTCGGCAGACACTGTGAGGGCCAGATGCTCTCCTAAAATAAAATTATACAATTAATATTGTATCTTAAGTAATATATTATTATTTGATATATTCATTTTCCTTCCAAATTTCTGTTATTTTTTTAGCCTTTGTCAATGTTAACAGACAAAATATTCCATGAAACTTGGTCGAAACAAACTCGGATATTTCACATGGATAATGAAAAACTCAAAATAAGGCAGATTAGTGCACTGTGCTCAGAGAAGATAAACAACGATTCGTGCCGAAGCATCCATTATAAGATGTATATAAGTTAAGACATATCAGTCGAATGGAAAGCTCTGGCGGGCCGGATGTGGCCTGCGGGCTGCCAGTTGATCACTGGTGTAGAGGAAAGGTGATAGGACACTTCCCTGTAGCGCCCCCTGCTGCTCAGAATGCTATCAAAGCAGCAGCTCTTCAGCCAGACATGCTGTGGTCGATTAGTGAGGTATAACAAACATATTTGAGCTGGACATTGTATTATATCACACTGAGCTGTGCATTTCTTTCTGTGGGGTAGGAGAGTGTTTGAACACATTAGCTCATACTTATATACTCACCTTAAGTGAAGTATTTGCTTTAAAGCCCTGTAGGAATATCAGATAACTATCAGTACTGGCCAGTATTCAAGTTTTCTATCCAATACACCCATCTGGCAACATATTCACTAAGCTTCTGCACTCATTTATTCATGCATTTCCTTTAATTAGTCATCTGTCTGTGCCTCAAGATAAAACAATCTTCAAAATGTGACCTTTAATTTTGTAAATGAATGATATGATGAGTCCAAATTGGTCCAAACCTGCAGCTGCTCAATGTGTTACATTTTTAAAAGGTTATCAGGTTGGCCATTTAGGTGCTGAGAGTGTGTGCTGCTAGAAAAAAAACAAGATCGATATTTGGCCTGGACTTCGTCTTTGATAGATTTTTGTGTTATAAATGATGCCTAATAGGGGTAGATGTTAAGGGTTGGGCTACATAATCAGGAAAGTCACTTTTATTAATAACATAAGTCTAATCTCTTTAGCTTTATTCATTCATTAGTTTGTTTCTTCCATGTTTGTTCATTGCTTGCCGGCTTGCTTGTCTCAGATCATTCAACTCTTCCTTCACCTGCAACTACATTATATGGACGAAAGTATTGGGACAAAGCTGTTTTTGAGGGACACATTTTGTGGAAGAACCTTTTCTATTCCAGCATGACTGTGTCCCAGTGAAGCTCCATAAAGACATGGCTGGAGGAGTTCAGTGTGGAAGAACTTGACTGGTCCACACAGAATCCTGACTTCAACCCCATCCAGCACCTTTGGGATGAACTGGAACGGAGATTGTGATCCAGACCTTCTCATCCAACATCAGTGTCTGACCTCATAAATGCTCTACAGAGTGAATGGGCACAAATTCTCACTGAAAAACTCCTACTTCTTCTGCTGTTATAGCTGCAAATGTGGGACCAAGTCCATATTAAAGTCTATGTATTTGAATGCAGTGTCATTAAAGTCCCTGTTGGTGTAATGGTCAGGCGTTCCAATACTTTTGTCCATATATTGTATATTACAGGGCAGGATTCATTGAAGCATTCTCTCCAGCAACGTTGAATCCAAATGTAGCTTGAAAGTGCTTATTGTACTCATTATTCACAGATACTTGTCACTGTGATCATTATGCATACAGTGTATGTGTTGAATCTAGGGATAAGGTGTCAGGCAGAAAGGCTGAAAGCATCTCTATATCAGTACCAGAATGTCTGCAAGGAAGCTGGAATGAAACAGTAATAAAAGACTGTCACGTTTTCAGTAGACATGCCTGAACCAGTTACATTAAGCCCTTTCCTCATATGGGTTAGTGGATTAGCATAGTACAAGAGATTCACTATCTCAACTTTTCACATGGCTATCTTCCTTTCCAAGGTTCAGATTAGCTCACAAGCAGCATGAACTGACTTGCATGCTGGTGCAAATGTGTTCCACAGTAAGACGACTGGTGGCAACTTATGCAGAGCCCTACTATTCATACAAGTAGGCCATAAAAACATGAGAAATCAACTCAGAGTGTAAACTTGTCAAAAGAATCATAGAATCAGCCAAAATGTTACTTTAGTATTCATTAGAATCGTAGTTCTATCTAAACTCTTGTTTCATTACTAAGTGTTACTTAAAAACTATTTGGTTAAATTCTTGAAACACAGAAGATTGTCCCGTCTTTGTTGTATCAAGGCAGACAATTTCTAAGTAAGCTCTCCCACTGATTAAGCTTTTGGGCACTGGTTGGATGGCTGGATGAGTTTAACCACCAACAGAATTAGGAACTGACAGCAGAATCAACCAATGAGTGGGACCAGTTTCATAAAAGGTAAATATCACTCTGGAAGTTCTAGGTATGTCATTGACTATGAATAGGAGTGGCAGCTTGGAATAACTCTAGAAAGTTACATACATGGTCAATATAAGTCCATTACAACCCACATGAAAAAGAAATGCATACAGCTTCTGAAAGTCTTATTCTGCCAGAAACAAATCTTATATGGCACATGCCACAAAAGTGGCCCATTTCTCATTTTCCTCATGTATGAATAAAGCACACATCTACAATGCTCAGATGTTGCTTATATGTTGCTTTTATGTTGCAAAACAATATAAGTTTTATGTTGTATGCATTTAATATGCATTTTACATGCCGTTTGACTTCCATATAAACTACATATGAGGTTCAAACTGCATGTAAAATGCATATTAAATGCATGCAACATGAAACTTATATAGTTTTGCAACATATAAGCAACATATGAGCATTGTAGATGTGTGCTTTATTCATACATGAGGAAAATGAGAGATGGGCCACTTTTGTGGTATGTGCCACATAAGATTTGTTTCTGGCAGAATAAGACTTTCAGAAGTTTTATGTTTTTCTTTTTCATGTGGGAAGCTTCTGATAAAACATCACATGTCTTTTACAAGCTTCAGAATTCTGCATGTAATCTAGAATGGCCAAATAATGCTTATGTGTAATCTTGTGAGCTTAATGTTAACATATTATTAGAACTCCATAAGTGCACTAACAGAAATTAGCATTATAGCAAAGGTGTGATTTTCCTTGCTTTGATAGTTATAGACCAAACTGATTTCTTATCTATAATAATAAAGGTTCGTGACTGATGGCAGGCTTCCATTAACTGAATTGCATTGCTTTTACCAACTTGAATGTGGTTCAAGTGTGCACCATGCAGCTTAAAGATACAGACATCAGACTCTCATGGTTTCAGCAGAAAACAGACTTGGAGTGGGGACCTTGACTAGGACCCCTAAATAAAAGTAAAATCTGATATACGATGAGGAACCAGTGTGTTCAGTGCAGGCCTTTTGTGGAAGGAATCTATCCAGAAACTCCACAGACCTTGTTCTTGTTCTCTTCCAAGAGAATACAGTCAGAGCTTCACCTGATAACAGGTGACAGGTGTCCTGTTCCCACTCTTCGCTGCCTGACAATCTCAACAAAGGACCATCAGTCCGATTGGCACCGATGAAAAATCTGCAGCAGGATAAGGTCCCACTGCAGCAGCCCTGAACAGTTGTTTAAACAGACAAGTAATGTGAGATGACGTGAATACGTTTAAGAAAATGTGCTCCATCAGCTAAAGACTTCAGGCTCTTTTTTTTCCAGTGACACTTTGTATTTTTCATCTGTTTTGTCCCAATTGGGATGTCACATAATTATCCCCATAATGTTTCTCTGTGCATTAACACAGATGGATGGGATATTAAAGCAGGAATTAAGCTTCCAACAACAGAGTGAGCTGTTTTCTTTTTTGCACAAATAGCACTTCCATTCCTGCAGTGTTTTGGACTGGTGCTTATCTTTTAAATACTTTCTTCAGTTCCATTCCTCCTCTGAAACACTGAGGGCCTGATATACGTAGGAGCGCAGGGGAAGAATAAGATGTGCCTTGAACTGACCACAATATACCCTTGCAGTGTGTCTGAATTTGATGCTGAGAAAATGAAAACAAAGAAATGAAAGTGTAGTGATTACGTGTAGTATTGATAAATTCTTTACCACCAGAAACATACCAGCTAAGAAAACCCAATATGTGTCATGGCATTTTCAGTGCGGTATCTTTTCAAATACGCGCATCAAGAGTTTAATCAGTCTTATTCTAATGATAAGCATTCGTTCAGCTACTCTCCGAGGCTCGTTTCTCCATCTAACCACCGTTTCTGCTGCTTCTGTTCAAAGTCTTTCAACAGCATGTCTTTTGAGGGAGGAATTCAAAAATACACCTGGTATTAAAAGGTGGTGGAAAATTGACACAAAACCAGTTGCAAGTTGCTCAAGCTTTGATAAACTGAGCAGAAAAATCAGATGTGTTATGACCTTTTTGCATGTATCTCCCTTGTTTTGCATGGCACTCCTCCAGATTAATTTGTATGAGGGAGATCAGTGTATGTTACACGCAGCCCATGATTGGCACATTTAAGCTCATGCTCCAGATGTGTCTGATTTGTGCCTGAAACTGACGTGAAAGGCTTGTTACATCATTTTAGAATTAACCATCCTTTATCAAATCAATTTGTATTAGAGTGTCTGGATTCCTGGAGATCTGTAAGGCTGCCCGTGTGGAAAAATTGGGGGATTAAGGGTTGGAGTGAAAAAAGTGGTGAAAATGCCAAGTGGCAAGGGAGGTTAAGGATGGCAGGAGGTCCCTCCTTGTAGCCTCGGATCAGCCTGCCCACAATCCACTAAAAGGTTCTTGTGGACTCAGCTGAAGGGAAGCTACTCTAAGAGATGCGCAGTGACAAAGTGAAAGTGCTGCACTTGAAAAACACTTAAAGCCTCCTTAAAGCTCTGCACGAATTCACAATGCAAGTAATGCTATCACAGATGCAGGGGACTCTATTTACCGAGTAATAACTGTCACCCGTCAAGATCTGAATATCTTGAATTGGTTTGTTTCTCTAAGTAGAAATAAGCTTGGGTTCGCATCTCTGATAAAAGTGCTTTCATCGCTTGTGTACAATCGCATCAGCTTGAGCAGAAAAGACACTTCCCATTTGTTAAACACAAACGTTCTTTGAAGCAATGTCACTTTTGGCTCCCTGGAGCACCTCTCAATAAGTAGTTATTTGAATAATCAGTTTTTCTTAATAATCTTTTAATCTGTTTGAAGCATGTATCATAAATGTCACCTGTTTAAAGGGAAAGTCTACCTTTAGACAAAAATATTTCTGTATAATAAAATTGTATTCCATTTTATTTAAATATCATTTTTAAGAACTGAGCAGCGTTACAGAATCTGGGCCCGAACCCCAAGTGAGCAGGCAAAGGGTGACAGAGATGAGGAAAAACTCTTTAAAGCTGGAGAAGAAATCTCAGGAGGAACCAAGACACAAAAGGGAAACCCATCCTCCTCTGGCTGACACCAAAAAGTGAGGGAGAGTAAAAGAATATCACCATGGAGACGACTAACAATAAGAAAGAAACGTGTCAAACTAAATCACAGATGAGCAGGAAAGTGTAGAGTTAGCAGAAGTAGATCTGAGTCTGTGTGAGAAGTAGTAGCTTTGGTTGGAGAGCAGGTGGTCCAGGGTGGTCAAACTAGTTTGGTCAATCGTTCAGGATGTGAAGATTGTCATTTGGAATGTTTTGTGGTAGAATTGTTTACAATGGTGGTGATAGGAACCAGACGGCTGAAGAGTTCAATGGATTTAAAGGTTCTAAGAAGAATCTTTGTGCCACAGAATGATTTTGTTTTCCTAAAGACCCATCTTTAAGATGTTCTTACCAGTCCAATGGCCATTACATTACATTTTTCACACTCACACCTCTCATTTTCAAAAACAGCTTTCCGAAGGGCTTTTTATTGAAAGGTTCTTAAGAAAACTAAAAATGGCTCTTTGCCCAGAAAACCCTTTATTTTTAAGGCAAATGCATTTTGTTAAACTATCAAAACAATTTCTTCAGCATTATAGAACTTATTTGTAACCTTTTATATAAAGCAACTTTTAGAGCCATTACATTTTTCAGATGCCTCGTTCCTGTCACCAGCACTGTGAACAATAATTTGGTCTAGAAAACCAATTAACCTTTAAAGGTTTAAAAATGTATGAAATAAGTGTGTATGAGTGTGTACTTCTTAAACACAGACAGGGCAGAGTGATGGTTGTTGGGTTTTCACTGGTCATTTTCGAAGATAAACAAATGATGTATTTGTGTTCTAGACATTGTGACCCTTGGTTTGTATCCCTACTGTAATGAAAATTTGAGCGGATCATTTTCTTTACACTATTTCCCATCTGTCCACTCTGAAAAACTTTGATCGTTGATTGAATTATGTAGAAGTTGTTATAAAATGTGATGGAATTCCACTTTAGGGTTTTTACTATACATCCAAACCCAGGATCATTTTGGAATCTTTATGTATTTAGAGTGTAAAGCTCAAAATTCAGATTTGACGCCATCTTATGGATGCTCTCAAGAATATTGCCAGCGCTCCTCAGCTGTGGCTCCACACCAAGCGAACCCTTCATTGGAGAGGCTTTCTCCTGAAAGGAATGAATCATATCAGTCTGTTGCTGGAGGCTGCGAGTCGTCAAAGCGATAAGAGATAAGGTGATAAGAGGAAGACATGTGTGTTTGGTGCAGTCGCACTTGCCGCTAGTGTGTCATCTTTTCTGGTGTTGATAGTGTCTAAGGGGCCTTTTTTACATTTTGATGAGTGCATCATCCAAACACACTTCTCCTTCTATATCCAGTCGCTGATTGATCTCCCAAAGCTCCCCCCTCTCTTTTTTCTTTATCGCTCTCTTCATCCCATCCTCTTTTCTCTCCTCCTCCCCTTGTTTGTCAGAAGATCCATTTATAGATCTTTCCTTCCACGCCTTCGCTGTTATCTGACTTGCAGCTTCAGGAGTGCTGAAGATGTAGTGGAGAAAGCACAACTCCCAGGTGTCGAGCAGCACTCCCCTGTCAGACTCTCGCTGTCTCCCTTCAAAGCATGAATAATCCCAAACAATTACTTCACCAAGGTGCACCCAAAGCTTATAAGAGTCCCTCCGTTGTTTCAGAGAACAAAGTTGCGAATGTGCGAAACCAAAATTACTTCGCAATCCTGCAGTCACTCCACAACAGTGAAGCGAGCGCTGTGTTCCCGAGCGAGGGTATAATGGGAAACTGACATGATGCAATGGATGGGTTTTAGGTGATGTGTGGAAACAATTTTATTTTTAACACTTTAGCACAATAGTGTGGGTCAGGCTTGCATACGTGTGAATACACAGCGCAAAACTCACATTGTGTGTTCTAACAATGCAACATTCAGATTGCCTAATAATTTCACTCTGCTTGAGTGGTGGAGGGTTTGACTGGCCCAGTCAGACAGTGGATCTCAGGACAAAAGAGACAATGCAAACTCAATAATGAGAACACAATGTTAATACATTTATTTCTAATTATTAGTATTTTATCCAGTTAATATTTAATAGTTTTACTCCTCTCCCACCTATTGTGTGTCATATTAAATGTCCTGTATATATATATATAGATATAGTTGCTGTGCCGTGTGACAGGACCATAAACAGACACGCACAACGTTCAGTTTCCACAGCAGTGCTCATTATTTAGGGTGAAGAGGAGTCCTTAGGTGTTCTGTGCGAAGTGCAGTACTCTATGGGGGGGTGGAGGTCCATTGGGAGCTGGTGCCCTGAGTTGCCGGCATACGTACAGAATCTGGACGAAAGCAAGGAAATGCAAGCGTCACAGCGCTCACTGAAGCTGATCACAGATCGGGCACAGGTGTGCCTGGTTGCCTTAGCTCTGCCCTCGCCACGTGTGCTGCTGTGGTGCAAAACAGAGGTGCTGAACAGGTCCCACGTTGTCATTTTCTTCTTTGTTGTCATTGGGAGAGGGTCATTCAGGACCCTGGACAGCGCCCGTTATAGAACGCTTGCCTACAGCTTAGCTGTGCTGATGTCTTGCTGTCATATTACATTACATATATACACTACCAATCAAAAGTTTGGACACACCTTCTCATTCAGTTATTTCCTTTGTTTTTATTATTGGCTACATTGTAGATTAATATTGAAAACATCACCTATTGCTCTGATGACAGCTTTGCACACTCTTGGCAATTTTTTCAGTCAGATTCATGAGGAATCGACCTGGAATGGTGTTTAATTAACAGGAGTTCTTTGACAAGAGTTCATTAGTGGCTACGTGGGGTGGATGTGGCTCAGTGAGGTGGATGTGGCTCAGTGGGGAGGATACTTGCCTCTGGACCAAGAGGTCATAGGTTCGAATCCTACCTCCAGTATACCACCACTGGGTGAGACCCTTAACCCCAAGTTGCTCCAGGGAGACTGTCCCCTGTAGTTAGGGAATGAAAGGCGCTTTGGATAAAAGCGTCTGCTAAATGCCATAAATGTAAATTAGTGGAATTTCTTGCCTTAAATGTGCCATGTGATCATCAGTTGTGATGGTAGGGGTGGTACACTATTCCACTACAGTTCTACTCCACATTATGGCAAGAACCACTTGTTTCACTCTTTTCTTTTGTTTATAAGTCCATTTGCTTCTTCATCATTTTGTTATATATGTATGTACACGGGGGTCCTCGGGTTAAAACACAGTTCAATTCCAACGACAGTGATGTAACCCGAATTTTGGTGTGAGTCAAAACACCCTAGCTTAAGTCACCCTAACCTATGCAGATATATTTGACTTACATGAGGTAGAGAAACACATTTTGCCTTTTATGTACATGGCACAAAAAGTGTGCAGTCGCGCTCATACAACAGCTTCATACACTTGGGTTGAATGTGACCTATTTGCACCTGAAATGCAATACCCTCAGTACATCTGTTCATCTCCTAGCACCTTTCCACTGAGGCCTGCTCTTTCAATGTTTATCTAAGTAAACCCGAGCTCTGGGTCATCTAGCACACTAGTAAATACTTAATACGAAAACATGGGCCGTAATACGCATCTCTAAATTTAGAATCCATATTGCTACACAGGCCCTGAAGCCATATTGAAGCTATTTTGTAATGAATTATAAAACAATAGTGAACGAGAATAACGCATAGGCTTATAGGCATCACTGCAAGAGTGCGTCAGCCACGTGTGGCTTAAACAGAACACATCCCGGAAAAACGCGTCTTCATTCTGACCTTTGCCGAACAGGAACGTTCGTAAGCATTTCACTTCTGAAAGACACTGCCTTCGCTGAATTAACGTTGGGGATAATGTGTCATCTTTACCTTTGGCTTGATATTTGCTTTCACGAAGTTGTGTAATGCATTCGTGAATAACAGCTGTTGACTTCTGATGCTGGTATTTTTTTCTTGGCGGTGGGCCGTTTTTTAAATTCATTTCATTATTTTTATTTCAGCGCTATATGTCAAGTGTTTAAAAATACAACCCCAAGCGTCGTTCTTTTCACTCAACCCAAAAAACGAGTCACATTGAACAAATGGCCACAATAAGACAGACATATTTTGAGACATGGGCGCGAATTACATATCAGTAGGGCTGACAGTGTTCGAATATGGAGGATATTAGGATTCAGCAGTGGAAAAAAAATACAAAATAATAGAAAGAATAAAGGAAAAAATACAGAACCTTTCTAGAGGCCAACCAATGAGGATTTATCAGCTGTGCCCTTTTCTTTTTAACCTTAAAGTCTTAGGCACCACTTGCAATTATAATAGTAGAAAGAAGGCAGGCAGTTCTGCAATTTGTCATGAAACAATACAGTGATTAATATCGCACGGGGCTCTGTAGGTGGCTATTCAGCAGTATGATGGCAACACCTGCTCTCCCTCTTTCTCTTTTTGTATAGCATCTTGACCTGGCGCGTGCTTCATGACAGCTTCATTGTGCGTCTCTGAAGGTGGGGGAGGGGGTGGGGGTGTTGGCCTGGCTTACCGTGTCGCTTATTTCATTTCCATTGTGTGCCAATAGGGGTGAGTCAAAGGACATATTGTGCGTATCAGGGTTTTCTGCATTTAATTAAATGTAATGAAATTATATCGTGGCTTTTTGATTGCAAGCTGTGGGGCACCAATTAGATTCAAATCACCAAGAATTAGTTTAACCTTTGAAGGCTGTCTGTTTGGCTTGCTTTGCTCTTCCCCCTTAAAGATAACAATCCATGCACGTCCGCTCTAATCAGGCTTCTGGACAAGAGGAAGTCAGCTGTGGAGTCTGTCACACTTAATTAAGCCATATTAGGCCATATTATCATTAGTCAAAAATGTTCAGTCAGTGCAACTGTGCATGTGTGGTGTGTGTGTGTGTGTGCGCGTTAGTTACAGAGTAGCTGTCCAAATATTTGTTTGTTCATCGATATCACCATATTTAACCTTTGCAATATGATGCAACATTTAAATGAGCTTTTTAAAATTGTGTTATCCAAATTAGACAAATAATTATCTACAAATTTGGGTCAAAAACTCCCTAATATTTAACCCAATTAAGGAATTAATTTTAAAAGGCCAATCAAATTAAATAAGATAAATACATTATTTACAAAAATTACAAATTAGTGTAGATAATCATAATTAATTTCTTTAATCTCTTTTGCACATATTTCACATCAAATAAAACATTGCGTATTCATACATAATTAGGAATGATCTTGTTCAGAACGTATGTATTACTTTATTTCTTGCGTAGCTTTATTATCATGTGAGCACAGGATTCTCGTGAACATTGTGAGATTTCCACACAGTGAACAGAGTGTCCAGAAAAAGGCTAAAAGCTCGCACATACGTCAGGGGGACGCCACTAGGGACAGGGACGCCACCCAGCGTCCATTACTATTTATTTTTATGGCACTTTAAGAGACCCGAAGCACAATCTGTAACAGGTGAAACGTGACTTAAAGGTACTCAAAGAAAGCTAAAGTCTTTTTGGTTTTCAACCTATCTAACATTACTACTCAGGGGTGTAAAATGACCTTGAATATCAGTTTCTGCAGCTCTGTCTTTGTGTTATAGCCTTGCTTTGCTACAGCACAAAGCTTTGGGTGGTAGTCACATAGTGGGTAAAACACCTGTCTGTGAACCTGATGACCACAGAGTCGCATATCCACTCCCCAACCACCCCCCCACCCCCCACTCCCACCATTGTGTCCTTGAGCAAGACACTTAACCCTCAGTTGCTCCAGGGGGACTGTCCCTGTAACTAATGATTGTAAATCTCTTTGGATTCAGTCTCAGCCAATACACCTTTATCCTATTGGCCACCCTCTTGTCAGGTGTGCAGTAGTCTTTGGCTGGCTGTAGTAGTATTTCTATGCTGTAAAGGCCATTTAAAAGCCGAATTTAAATAACAGGGCTACAATCGCAGATTACATCATAGCAACATACAGTACTTGTGCAGCTGGGCTTCAGCCTGAGCTACTATGGGTGGTTTGAAGGGTCAAACTAGGAACAGTTGTAAACAGCGTTTAAAAAGTGTAGTTAATTCTGACAACCCGACACTGTTAAGCAAAAGCACCTGAAGGGTTCTTTGCATGATACTTTGTCACTGTAATGCGTGCTGTCCACTCAGCATGCATTGTATCGGTTTCTCAGTGTGTCCGTTACTTGCAACAGGATGCACAGAGCAGACCTGGAATTAGACCTATTCATAGATCACATTTTGCGTCATGCAGAGATACAAATTACATATCATCCTTTCATCTACCCGGCTTCTCTGTAGGGCTTGAGGATTTCATGCCTTCAGAATATACCTAACGATTAGCAGGGAGCAGAACATAAGAGCTCACCGCGCAGGTTAAATTTAGAGTGTTCGGATGGTGTGTGTGTGTGTATTGGCACGCTCAAATGTCTTCTTCCTCTAATAAGGCTTTTTTTTTTCCAGGAAAATCAATCAATACTTTTTCCGCAGACACTCTCAACACAGGCCGTGTGTTTTCAGCCTCCTGCACGACATGCTTTTGTAAACCTACACCTCGACTCTGAGGTTAATTGCCAAGACGATGATTGAATCGTCACACTGCGATAACAAAGCACATATATCAGACGCGAAGGATGCTGCAGATTTAAAGCATAATTATTTTAGGCATCGGGGGAAAATGGAGCATTAGTCACGCCTACCGTGGCATTCAAAGTTCAGTCACCTTGGCTGGGAAAGGAAGACTATTTTCAGCAAAATTTGTCACATTAGTCACACTATTTAATTTTTAATGACACATTATCGAGTGGGATACTGTAGAAAACATCCAAACGGACAATATTATCTAGCAAACATGCTGAAGACAACAAGAATATAACATCCATCCATCCATCCATCCATTATCTGAGCCATTTATCCTTTCCCGGATCGCAGGGAGTGCTGGAGCCACTCTCAGTGTTCACAAGGCGAAAGAGAAACAGGTGCCAGTCCATTGCAGAATATTTAAGATCAGTAATGTGTTGTTTTTAATCACATTTTTGATGTTGTATTAGGATTGCATGATATATCTTTAGTTCATTTTTGTTATTGGTTCCAATACTGATATCACAGACATGTATCTGGTGCATGGAAATAAGCCCTGCGCAAATAAGCACAATTTATTTTTACTGTGATGTGACTATTTCTACATGAATGTTTCTGGGAGAATTTTGAGGAATGTAAAGCCCAAATGCCTAGCACAGTTCTGTAGTTCCCCTCAAGCACATTCACTAAACCTGGCAATTAACAAGCTCAAGTGTGTTTAAGCAAAGAAATGACCAAACTACAAAATGCCGGGCAGCAGCTGTCTAGAACCAGAGTTGGTGACTCCTGATGTAATGAAGTAAAACAAAAAGAGAAAATTATAAGATAGGACCTTTACACAAGGGAATTCCATTGACTTTTGCCAAAATGTCTAGATAAATGAATCACTGATAGGTAAATCAAGTCACTCAGAGTGAATTCTTCCAGAGAATCCCAGAGTCAGATTTGATTTTTGTATAGGTGGTAAAAAGGAAAAATCTGATGTTTAATGCCCCTAAATGCTCCTTTACAGAATATTTTTACTGGAAATAAAGGGGGCATTTGACGGACACCCTTATCCAGAGTGACTTACTATCATTAGTTACAGGGACAGTTACCCAGGAGACACTGAGGGTAAGTATCCTGCTCAAGGACACAATGGTAGAAAGTGGGGGGGGTTTGAACCTACAACTTTGTGGTCATCAGGTCATCGGGATGCTACAATGGTTATGTATGTGCTGCCTGTGGCCAGCATTAAACATACAAATTCAAAAGACACATTTAACGGTTTCTTTTGGATGGTAAATAAAAGGGCTATATTTGCATAATAAACATTGTGACCCCTGCTTCCTATCACCATCTGTGTCTCAACTGCTTTGAAGAGATTTGTATAGATTTATAGTGACTTTTACAGATTTCTTTTTTTAATTGTTGACATTTATTTTAGTTATGTCAGATAATTCATTGATTCACCAGTGCATTGGTAGTGCATTTGCAAACCATTTATTTGCAAAATTGATACTGAAAATTGATAATAAATAGAATCTACTTCAAAAATTCCTCTTACTTCAGAGAAAAAACTTCTTTGCAGGAAAAGGTGGGTGTAAAAAATTTGTGAACAATTAGAGGCTCTGGAAGAAAAAGACATGAACAAAAGCAGTTATCCTGAATGGGGTTCTAGCTAGGAATGTGAGAATGCCTGGACTGGTGGTACCAGCACAATGAAATGTGCTATAAAAGTTCACCATTACTTAGGAGAACCTGTGGCCTTCGGTTGGAAGGGTTTGGAGCAGAAAAGCCATCCAGTGGATGGTTTTTAAAATATTCATTTTGTAAATATGATGATGGAAATGTGTGTGATTATCCTTTATAAATAAACTCCACTCAAACTAAATATGAGCTGAGAACTGTTTAGCTAAGAACCGTTTAGGAGTATTTATTCGAGTGTTCATGCTGTGCCTAGTCTCTGTGTTTTCTGGTGCCGCGGCAGCAGTGTAGGGACTCCATTGCTGAGGGCTTCTTTCACCTTCAACCCGAGGTGCCCCTTTCTCAGCTGAACAAATGCTGGATTTGCTCTGGGCTGCCTCGACCTCTCCAGCAGCCAGCAACCCCCTGCTTAATTAAGCTATGAAACATCTAGCTGTGAATAATCTCGCACTGCACTGATGCCAGCATGAAAAAAATGGGCTATAAAAGCCCGCCGTTACTAAGGAGATCTTACTGGTTTTGTGAGAGAAATAAATGTGAAAATGTAGAGACTCCTTTACCTTATTTCTTCAAAAATATTCTTCCTTCATGAAAATAAAAATGAAAGTCACCAAATCGTACTTATTTCCGTAATTGTACTTACTGCCATAAATGACTGAAGATTTTCTTTTAGGTGAGTTTGTATATACAGTACACCCAATTTGTCATGTGCAAAACGAGGAAACATAACATTTTCTGTTTTGACAATTGCATTTCATGTTTACTGTAATGCATGTGATCTTGTATAATAACAGTTTTGGCATTGAGAATCAGAATATGACTATTTAGGCAAGATATCCCAGAGGATGGGATGTACAAGACACTCATATACTTTTAAGATTTCAATTTTTTGCTATAAAGGCAAAATGTATTCATTTTTCATTGTTTTTGTGTTCATTATTTCACCCTAATGCTATACACACCACCCACATGTATGAAAGTGGTTTCTATTTACAGTAAATAGAACTTGAGAGGGGTTTTCTTCATCTTCTCCTCCTGTGGAAACAAATACTCAAGTAAAACAACTGTGGTGCACAATAAGTGACTTTGCATCGTTCTGCTTGTGTCACCCTTATCAGCCTGCGGTAATGGAGACCTGATGATTCCTGATGGTTTTCTTGAAGAGAGAATCCATCTGGATGCCAATTGAATCCAAAGCAATTTGCCGTTTGTGTGCGGTGGACTTTTTTTGCTCACGAGCACACACACAGAATGCATTTGAGGTGCAGCACTAATGAAGTGGGATATTTTGTCTTCTTTCTCTTTCATCCAAAAACAACAACAACAAAAAAAACTCAGCATTGTGTCCTGTTTAAGGATGTCTGCCAGATTTTTTTTTCCTTTTAGCACAGGTTTTTTGCTTCAGTCCTGGCACAAACACTCCTGATTCAGCTAATCAGCGTCCAGATGAACATCTGTTTAATAAAATGAAGTGTGGATTAGGGCTGGATCGAGTATGAGCAGGTTGGTCGCTTTCCAAAGGGAGAGATTTTGCAGCCCTAATTTGAAGGATGAAAGATGTTAACCGGGTCTTAATGCTATTTAAAAGGGCTTAAGGACCTCGTGTGGCCCCTGCTTTACTTAACTCTGCCTCTGTCCAGCTTAAAGCCGGGTGAATAATTGGGTGTTAGAAGCCGAGTAAGGTGTCATACTCCATTGCAGCTCTTCCAGAGAGATCAGTCGCTCCTGCCGCTGGCATCTCTGACTCTCCGGCTGGGTGACACCTGCCCTTTCCGCACCGCTGGAACACCTGTTTATGCTCAGCTAACATCTGGCTCAGGTGAGCCCTGTCTGTGGGGCACAACACCTGTCCATTCTGAGACAAGTCGTCACACTCACCGCACTGCACTAAGACTGGCAACACTGCTCCCAGTCAAGTTAATGGAGCGATACGCTAATAATAGTGGATGGCATTAGTTGTAGTAGTAACATGGCAGTAATGGGCTAAAGTTAACCCTTAGATTGGTCAAATCTGATTTCAACAAATATATAAAAGTTCTACCGGGTTCAAATATCTTCTATTTTTTTTTTTTGTTTCTAAGGTCTAAAATAAAAGAAATTTGTCCATTTTTGTTCTTTATGTTCATTTGCATGTAACACCATTTTTAAACCCCAGTAGTAGGTATTATTATTATTATGTTGTTTAAATTATAGTAACTTTAGTTCTACATGACACAGAAACACCAAACAAAGCTCAGCATGATGTCTGACCACAATTTACCAAGATTTGTGTCACTTCTGAGGGTTAAAATGGACATAATCTACAGTGATCTCACTGAATCTGTTCCTGTTTTAAAAATATAGTCTGATCATGTGTAGGTCCCCCTTGTCCCCCAAAACAACTCTAACCTGTCGAAACATGGTCTCCACAAGACCTCTGAAGGTTGGGGTGTCTGACAGATGTTAGCAGCAGAGCCTTTAAGTCCTGTATGTTATGAGGTGTGGCGTTCATGGATTGGACTTGTTTTTCCGGCACATCACACTGATGCTTGATTGGATTGGGATCTGGGGAATTTGAAGGTCAAGTCAACACCTTCAACTCTTTGGTACGTTCCTCAAACCATTCCTGGCCAATGTTTGCTGTGTGGCAGGGAAAATGATCCTGCTGAAAGAGACCACTGCCATTAGGGAATAGCCTTGGGCGACTGAGGGTAGATGACTCAGTCACTCTGCTACATCTTCCTGTTAAGCGTTCTCAGGGCAGCTGGTGGCCTAGTGGTTAGGGCATTCGCCCTGCCATCAGGAAGTTGTGGGTTCTATTCCCAAGACCGCTAAGCACCTCTGAGGTACCCTTGAGTAAGGTACTGTCCCCACACCCTGCTCCCCGAGTACTGTGTTCCTGGCTGCCCACTGCTTCACTTGGTGAATGGGTTAAATGCAGAGGAAGAATTTTGTGCTGTTCACATATGACAGAACGGTCACATTCTTTTTTTTCTTAGTCTCCAGTTGCTGCGTGTAGAATATGTATATGAAATATAAATGGCTAATGTCACAAGAAACCTGGATCACAGTAAGGTCCCCTTATAAGCAATTAAATATATGTATTCATTTTTGTGGGCCTATAAGGAAGAACATATTCTAATACCTTAGAACGTCTGTTTGCATGTGTGAAGTAATGGGGTATTACTCATTACTCTTACTCTTATTTTTCTCTTCGCAAAGGCAAAGAGTGAATGGTGTTGCCTTAAAGGTGAGTTCCACTGATTTTTCAACATTTCTGCATACTTCGCTGGTTTGAGATGTAAACAAAGTCATTCGGAGTAGCTTCATGTGAAAAGGTTCATTGTATATACAAAAATGAGGCCACTACCCTTCCTTTCTGTCCTTTCCACTTTATTTTGTTTTATTTAGAAAAAGTGGGTTGAGACTCCTGAGGAACCCCTAAATAACCTCTAAGTTGAAAATAGACAATACTGCTGCACAAAAACAGATGCAGATGCACAAAACAAATGTACATGAACAAATGAGTTAATGTACAAGTGTATTAATTCATGTCATTCGTTCTTTTATTTCTTTTTTTGTTTTAAACTAGACACTTTATGAGGAAATGTCCTCTTTTTCCATGCTAATTTTATACACAATTGATGTGACCAACATATGATCACCATGTATTTGCTCATGAGGAGATTTCCACCATGAGTTGAGATTTAGGCTCCGGATGAGTTTAAAAGGACCAACAACAACAAAAACTAATCAAATGCTACCTTAACTCACACTGCTCCTCCTTAACTGGAGGTATACGTGCTTAGTCCAGTCCGTATGAAGCAAAAGGTGTACATTAATAATGGTAATTCTATTGGATCTCCCTCCTGAAGCGATTTGCTTCTTGCCCCAGGAGCTTTGCCCATCGGTGTGAAGTGATTGTGCAGCCTGACGTACGTTTTGATGCTTGCGCCAGCACATTCAGAATAATTGCCTGTGAATCAACTCCCATCTGTTTCAGTGGCGCAGACCGAGGCTCCAGGTCTGTCATTCTGTAACTGAAACTCAGAGGGATTCAGTAATACCGGCTAGCAAATGAGGGAACTGATCATTGCAATGCCAGCAAAATTAAACGTTCTTTCTCATTTGAAAACGCCAGATTCGATTTGTGGAAGCCTGGAAAAGGCCGGCTTTGATATGATGTGGAGGGCTTTTCTCATGCCGTGTCGTATACGTGGGGTCTCTTTTCTTGGTGGATCGTGTTTCTGAGACGTGATATAAGGCCTCATCAGTGTCCTCTAATGCGATTACATGGTATTAGAATGTTTACTGGAAGCCTGTATGAAACCAGGCACCATTAAAAACGTATCAGCATTTGTTTTTCTGACTTTGTAATGCCATCAAAGACATCTCTCAGCAGTGGGGGCAGACTGTAGCTAGATGACACTTATGAGCGATGAACAGCAACGTGGTGATTTTGATGGAGTAGCGTTTATTTCTCTGGTTGCACATGGTGCTGTTTTCTCCCTCACCTCACCGTTTCTCTTTGCTCTACTATTTACCACATTAGTCTGGAAAGCTGAGTCAGGATTGGCACGCACCCTAAAGAAATGAATGAATAAAAAGAATACACTGGAGACAGAGACGGGCCACTGTGGAATATTTAAATGCTGATGCCAGTTTTAAAGTGCCCTTATCCCACATTTTAATTATGTTTGATGTATTTCTTTGCAAACCTTGAATTATTTTGTGCACCAAAAAAAAATACCCTATTGTTTCCAGCATTTTTCTTTTACACACATATTATTTATTTTACTGTGTCTTTAATATTTATATATGCAAATAATCTCTGTTCTGATTGGCTGTGGCAAGCCAGGATGAAGCACCTCAGGACATAAAGGTGCAGTTAAACTGCTGTAGGTTGAATAATCAGTTATACTGCACATTATTGCATGTTTTTCATAAAATCAGTAAAAAAAAAAATCATAATGGACTGTTTTTGCTGTCTAGTTTCCATCAGGACTACATGGACCTGGAGGAAACCTTTAAAGAGTCCATATCCTTTTATTATACTGCACCACACTGAAGACATTTCTATAGCTTTATGGAGCATGGACAGTCACCCTTTTATTTTTACATTACCATTCTCCAAACTATCCATTAGACATAAACAGGCTGCTTTAGTTACTGTGCCTTTAAAACTTTAAAACATATGCTCCGACTCGTTTCCCTTTATGCCTCTTTAAAAAGGCAGTCTGGCATGAAACAGTCCTCATAACCTCAGTGTAGGAGGAATAGATGGATATGTGTTAATGCTTTGGTTTTTGTGATATCACCAAAACAGTGAGCCTACATTGCATGGAGCTCTGGGGAGACTGGATGGTACATAATGGCCCTTCTTACACTTGAAAATGTGTCCTGGAAGATCAGATTACAACTGGCCAGCGCTAAATACAAGCATGAACGACAAAAAAAGACGCACTGGTGGTCTGGAACACTTGACCGCTTATCTTTTTTGTAGTGTTTACGTTAATGCGTCCTGATGCGTCCCTGACAAGGACGTCCCAGGAAAACACATTGTGTGACAGTGTGCCCACAAATGAAGAGTAGCGGCATAAAAAAATAAAACATTTGAAGTTAACATACCGTAAAGCCAAAGACAGCAATAACAAGTCTGGAAGGGACTGGATGAATAACTTGCCCATTTTTCATGAAGTTGAACCAAGTGTTGCATGCAAGGAGATGTGTTGGGACGTTGGTGACAGTGATATCTCAGCTGTACAGTGGGCTGTTTCACATAATGAAGGGATGCTGCAAATTTAAACTACACTCACTCAGTGTGATAGTATGTGTTGTCATTGTGTGAATTTGGCCGTGAGCAGAGATTTTTGCATTGTTGATGTATTATTAACCTTTTTTTTAACTAGGTTTGTCCCACTGAGATCACAGATCTCTTTTACAAGGGAGACCTGTCCAAAATAGCAGCAACACAGTTACATTCTGACAGTCACACAGTAGAAAAAAAATGACAATGAAACATTTGGATTGTGCAGTACAACTCATCATTTATTTATCTGTATGTTATTGAATGTTGTCTCATCCCCTGCTGCTATCTCATTTTATTGCATTCATCATATGTTCATGGCACAAGCACTGTCACTTTTCATAACCACTTGCAGTAATAATCTGTTATTTTATTATATCTGTTATAATTTTTCCCCCCCTAACTCATTACTGTCTTTTCTTTGTTCCTCCTGTTGCACCGAGCATGTTTTTGACGAAAGAATATCCCTCGGGATAAGTTCTTATCTTATATAAAACACCTGACCCCCAGTGTTTTCACCTGAGCTTTAAAGTCATTCAGGGTTACCGTGTTTTGCTAATGAATTTCGGATTGAAGATTGTCTCAAGCATCAGGTGCCGAAAACCAAAAAGCTTTCTTTCCCAATTCAGTTCTTACTTTTGGAACAAGCAATTTAAAAATGTCCACTGAACAGAGAATATAACCTCCTCGGTTCCATATCAAAGTGATGATAAATAAGAAGGGATGTTTCCCAGAATGGCTTTATAGATTAACACTACCAGTGACTGAGGAGGCGAGCATATAAAGATGATCACTTCACTTTGGTATAGAGCACACAGTGATGAGTGTGAAAAGTGACCTAGGCACTCAGGAAATCTGAACACAAACAGTTGGCCAGACACCTTGAGGATGCTTGATAGACACGGATGTCTCGGCTGTCCACTTATGCTTAAATTGCCCAAGACTCATTTTAGAGCCAAGTGTAAACGGGGCCTTTGAAACCATAATAGCATTTATGCACAACATTAGTTGTGCATAACTAGTCTTTTATTTCAAAAAAGCAAAGAAAATGTAGTTTTTCCAAAGGCCCTTTCAAATGTCTTTCCTTTTCGCAAGACCCCATTAATGTCTATGACTGTAGGCCCTTTAGGCTGCATACATGGACCTTGATGCTAAATTCATCTGATTTGTCACAGCTGCTGGCATTCCATGCCACTGAAAACATTACCAGGCCATCTAAGCCCAGATAAAGTGTGTTGTAACACACTCATCACTTCTGGTTCATTTCATTCATTGTTGGAGCAACATTTTCACAGCCCTGCAGATCAGGGTGTTTTTTTGGGTGCATCATTTATTATAGTGACTTATCACAGCAACTGCTTTGCCTAACTTGTTTGCGACTGTCAGCTTGGGATGGATCAGATGAGTTCGTTATTTCCATTTGAGTTTAAAATCATTTTACAAGAAGAGTAACGAGTCTGGGGAATCGGCACAGAGACACATGTGCAAGATGCGTTCTCTTTTTTTTTCCTCCCAAAACTAAAGGTTGGAACGGTGGGGGGAGGGGGTCGGTGCGTTGTCCCTCAGTGCTGTGAGTCTGACGCCGCCGCGCCGAGGAGAAAACGGAGTGCTGGGGAACGTAATAGAATTCATCCCGCGTGGTTCCATAAATAGACAAGCAGCAGGGAGTCACCAGAAAGAGGAGGAAAAAAAATTGAATTAGCCATGCGGTATTAGCATACAGCTAATGGTGCTTTTCTCCACTGAGAATCCCTGAGAACATTTACAGTGTGATTAAAAACACCGAGCAATGGAATTCAAGCATGAGGATGAATGATGAGAGCTACGCAGCCTCAGTATTGTTTCTGAAGAAGCCTGTAAACCCATGGTTTGCCAAAGTTGCTGTGCTTTTGTTTCTCTGGCTTCATTCCAGGACAATGCAGGCCTCTGTGAGTCTTTGTAAGAATGTGTGCTGTTCTTGTACACTCCATTAGAGATTCAGTCAGGTTCTGATCTTCAGAGAGAGGTCCGATTTGCAAATGACGTGATAGAGGATAAATGCCTGCCAAACAGTGTGATTATGCTGCATCCATAGAAATGAACTCAGCTCCGTGGCATTTAAAGACTAATGAAAAATATTGTACACCGCTCTGACTAACAGGAGATATTTATTGATGTGAATATTGCATTTGACATGGATCATTTTAATATCAAAGGAATCTTTTAAGGGTGAAACAATGTGAGTGGAGTTTGAAGATGTACCATTTTCTGCTTACAGATTTCAGCAGAATGGCGTGAAAATAAGACGGCGCCTCAGTACCTGCTTATTCTACCACAGCTGGATCCACAGGTATGTAGGTACTTACTGTGTATCTGAGCATCACTGAGATGAAAATCAAGCATCGGTCCATTTTTTGAGCTAGTTCAGCAATCTGTGCATTTGCATTAACAGTTTCTTTTGAGGGATGGTCTTGGTTGACCCTCATGGCTAAATTTGTCCTCTTGACTTAAATTTCTAGTATAGTTTGGCCTGCTGTCTTCTATAAACTAAGTCTCCCTTACACTAATATGAAATATTATTAGTTTTTTGCTAAGGCACTCAGCACTGTTTTGTAAGAATCCCACACAGCCAAGGCCATGGCACTGTCAAGGCCAAGAGGCTGTTCTGCATATTTCTGCATGTTCCTCCTTTAATTTTTTTTTCTTCTAAAAAGGCTATTTAAAGTGGTGCTGAACAACACTGAGGAAAAAGGAAGTTTGCAATGTTTGAGGTTTCTGTGATTAAAATTTGAAAAATACCTAATGAATATTTTACAGTATATTAAAGGCCCGATATGAAGGGGAACCAAATTTTCTTTTTAGATACAAATGAGTTTCATGTACTTGTAAGGTGTCAAAATGGAATATTCACTCCCAAGCTCACCGTTGACCGTTGTTGTGATGTCATAAAAACAACAAGTTTACAGATATCTGTCTATACAGTGAAGCTGAAATGAGTGTTTCTGGCCGGACTGGACCTTTTTGAATGAAGCACATTACATGGCAGCCACAACAGAATGTGGCTGATTTGCAAATATCAAAAAAAACTAGCCTGTTCACGTCTGAATGATAAAGAGAGGTTTTTGGTACATAAAACCACACAAACATCGTAAATAGGCACCAGACAAAAAATACAAGATAAATGGGTCCTCTAAGACTGGAGATGATACAATATCATGTTTCCTTTATCAGATACTGATACCAAATTGATGCTTATTCTTTAAAAGCTACTAAGCTTTGAGATTTTAATTAACATCACTTAAGATGAGCATCTAGAAGTAGGTAGTCATACTCAAACATAGCCCACAGCTAACAACATGACATTACACAGTGTGTGTGTGTGTGTGTGTGTGTGTGCGTGTGTGTGTGTTTGAGTGTTATTTCATACTTGATTTGCTACAGGATCAGATTGGATTCACCCCCCAACCCCCCTCTGCCTGGTTAACTGATCCACTGTTTTCTGCTTATATCGACCCCGTGTCGTTGTACTGGATCGGTGCCATCAGTAAAACATTGACGTTATTTCCATAGTCTATAATGAAAACGTCGCAACAACAAACCTGGCAGCTGAAATAAAATCTAGTCAATAAATGCACATTTCCCACCATGAGACTTTTAAAAATATTATAAGGTAATAAAAGTGCTGAATCTTTTCCTAATTTCTTTCGAGAAGATGATCATACAGATAGATTTCACTCACCATTATATCACTTTTTACAGTATGCAGTTCCTTAGTAGGCTCTTTTGCAGCCTTCTGCAGTATCAAAGGTATTGCAATACTTAATACTTATATATACAAAATCACAACACTAAATCACCCTTAGAGCACAAGCACAGCACAACAAATGGTACATTATCATTACGTGGCAAAATGACTCCTTATAAGTTCTCTGCTTTTTTTTTTTTGATGCTCGAGGGGTCAGATGCTTGAGATGCCAAAGTTATTGTAATTGAAAAAAAACATGTAATATTAAAAACAACACTGGGGTTTGAAAAACAGTGTCACACGCAAATAAACACAAAGAACAAATGTCTTGTATTTTAGGTCTTAGAAACAAACAGAAACAAAAACATAAGATCTTTGAATGCGGGGAAGAACTTTAAGGATAGTCTCCGCCCACAAGTGGGAGGGGAAACCCCACAGAGGGAGGGGCTCTGGAGAGGCCGAGCGGCGGTGCGCCGAGAGAAATGTATCTCCAGCTGTAAGACATATATGAGACAAATCTGACTGTGATAAGGGATTCAATTAGTGTCTGACAGAAAACAAGAATCTTGGCCGTTTCTCCATTGTTCGTCACGAGATCATGGGTTTGAGCACAGCTGCTGTCGTTCTAGCCGCTCCTGGCGCACAGCCTCACAGTCAGCTTTGGGCAAAAAACGAGACAAAAGTACCAGCTGAATGATCCACAATAATAAAGCAGAAAACTCACTGATTGTCTTCAGAAAAAAGAAAAAGATTTGCATCAGGCATCTCTAATGGAACCCAGGTAACGGGCCATTGTGCTTTATTACACTGACAACTCTGTCTACAGCCCATAACATTAGCAGCAGAAAGTGAAGGCAGCAGACTGACTCCTCATGAGTCAACCCCAGCACCTGATTGCACTGTCATCCCGGCGAACCTGAGGCAGATTCCGATGCTAATGAAAAGCTACAGTATGCTGGAAATGAATTGTGCGTTGTGCGGTTCGTGAGTGTGATGCGCGGACTGTGTTGCTGTAAAATGAGCCGTTGGCTGAGGAAAGCAATTCGGCTGCATGTCATGGCAAAGCAAACTGCTACACGATTCTGCCACCGTGCAGTGCAACTGTCTTGCTGGTTTTAACATAAAATATGTAGCGTTGGCACAAGTGTGCACAGCGTTATGACGTGTGGTTGTAAATCAGCAGCATCGTGTTTGTTGAGTCTGTGTTTCTTCGCAGTGTACTTTGGTCCCTGGAGGTTTCTGACTGGGCCTGGATGCCTCCCACTCGGCTGTTTTTAGAGTCACTCCAATTTACAGCTTTTAAACTGGCCACACAGAGAAACACACACACACACACACACATTCCATCGCTCTTCCTCACTTCCATTTCTGCAAACTAGCACATACATACACACACACACACACACACACACACACACACACACAAAGGCAGAATGAGAGAGCAGTGCAATCTTTGGGAGAGAGATAAAAAGCTATTCAGAGGAGCGACAGAGAAGGGAGGAAAGAAAGAGAGACAGATAAGAGAGAGAAAGAGAGAGGAGGGAGAGAACAAGAGTGAGACGGAAAAAGGGAAAGAGAGAAAACGTGTGGGGGTTGGTGGAGAGAGTGAAGGGATGGGAGACAGAAAAACAGGGGAGAGTGAGAAAGAGAGTGAGAGGAAAGAGAAACAGGATAGAGAGAGACGATGGGGAGTTAGGAGAGAAAGGGGGTCAAAACAAAGGGGAAAGGGGGAGAGAGAGAGAGAGAGAGAGAAAGAGAGAGAGAGACAGAGTGTAATAAAGCAGTGCTCTGTTTGACCTTAATTTTCTGTCTATCTGTTGTCCCGCACTTTCTGGGATGAATATTTAATCAAGATTAATTTCAAATTTGGGACCCAGATTGGAGGAAATCAATGTAATTATCAATAAGTGCCTGGTGTCAATTAAAGCATGCATTATTAATGCAGAGGTGAGCCGGTGTGTCATATATTCGAATAGAACAGCCTGTCTGTCATATGCATTACTGTTTATCCTTTCTGTTGATCACTAAAAGAGACTACTGCTGAACACTCAGGCACCTGAGGAATAGCTACGGGGACTCAGATTCCTGATTGCTGGATAAAAATATATGGAAAAGTAAGACAGATTTTGATACACCTGTCACTCCTAGGAAAATATTGCACAGTGCAATTTTAGTGGTAAAATGTATTTTGCTCTCCCATGTAGTGTAGCTGCTGAGAGGTTTTATTGGGAGATCTCACCTGAGCTTTACAGTGTCCAGACATGCTAACTCCCCTAGCAGTTAAATGGGCTACTGCATTTGTTTTTTTGTGCGTGTTTTTTCACATTTTCTCATCTTCGTTTATCACTCCCTTATCCATGACGTCACAGACTCTCTCTCTGACACAGATTTTCAAGGTGACTCAACCCTTTCTCTCTCTCTCTCTCTCTCTCTCTCTCTCTCTCGCTCCCCGTATATTACAGAGGGGACTCTGTAATTTGTTTTTTTAAATGATCAGTGCATGGCCCCTGATCAATCGATCAAAAACTTACAAACTTCAGGGGATATTAATGGTGCTTTAATGTTAGAAGCTTGTCCATTCCAAAACTCACTAATTATCTAATGATGTTTTAATAAAGTATAGACTGATTGGTAGCCATCCTTTAATGATGTCCCTGGAACATGGAGCCAAAATTCTTGCTATTTGACTTGTAACCAGGGCCTCCTGAAATGAAATCCTAGCCTTATGGATGGAGTGGGGCACTGTAATGATTGTCATGATAAAATGTATAAATTTTACATAAATTGCCATCAAGTCAGTTCCAACCCCTAGTCACCATATGGATAGTGTTTCTCAAGAATGTCTTATCTTCTCTTTAAGTATTCAGACTTCTTAATGGCTTATTCATGATTCCTCATATCATATTCATCCATCTTGTTGCTGGCCGATCTCTTCCTCTTTTCTGAGCATATCTGTCTTTTCCATTTAATTGGTTCTTCACATAATATATCATAATATATCACAGAAGAGATTGTAGCCTGGACAGTTCTGATCTTTGCTGGCAGAGACCCATCATTACAGCTGAAGATCTTTCCAAGCTCCTTCATTCTCCTTGACTCCTGCTGGGTACTGATCTGTGTCATTTGTCTTGACGTCTGGATCCTTTGTTGTTATTAATTGCTGCTAGTAGGTTATGGCTGTCCACCACTTCTACTCCCCTCACCATCAGTGGTAAAGTTAGAAGCTGTACTTACCTTTGCTTTCTTCATATTCCCACCTTCTCAACTTGATCTTTAACTTTTAAGGGCCTTCTTGATTTTCTGCTATTAGAGTCATGTCTTATGTTTTTTTCCACTATTCTTGAATCCTTGATCATTCTCCTATAACACTGTTTCTCGTTTTACATTTTCAACACGTATAGCCTTTATAGCGTCTATGATACTATTGCTGTACAACAACAACAAAAATAACAATAATAAGAAGAAGAATTTGAAAATTGGTTTGTTACTGTGGTATTCAAATCTATATTTAGTATTTGGGAGCTGTGTCTAATTGGTCAATGGTAAAATGTAAAAATGAACAAATAAATAAATTGTAGCTAATTTGGTTTAGACATCTATCTCTTTTCAC
The DNA here is from genome assembly GCA_037974405.1 of Brachyalestes nurse. Taxonomy (NCBI): domain Eukaryota; kingdom Metazoa; phylum Chordata; class Actinopteri; order Characiformes; family Alestidae; genus Brachyalestes; species Brachyalestes nurse. Next base: position 4,313,659 of record JBBPCY010000019.1, on the reverse strand, counting down.
GCCACTCAAGCTAAAAGGTTGGTATGAGGACATGGTTTTGGAGGACAAGTTTTTGGAGCCATCTTATCTGAGTAGAATTGCTCTGGTTAGCTTTTGCTTACAGGCTTTGCTAACATTACACTGCTGCTCCCTCTTCAATGTATGAATTTCAGTTTAAGTCGAGTCTGGTCAAACCAAGTCAGTTTTATTTATGTAGCGCGTTTTACAACTGATGTTGTCATAAAGCAGCTTCTCAGAAGTCTGAGCCTCCAGTGAGCAAGAGTTAACCAGAGCGAGCCAAAGGCAGCAGACGCAAGGAAAAACTCCCTGTAGCTGGAGGAAGAAACCTCCAGAGGAACCAAGACTCAAAAGGGGAGCCCATCCTCCTCTGGTCGACATAAGAATACACGAATAACATAGTGATGACTAACAGTAAAAGGCAAAATGTGGAAACTGAACTGATTACTAATGAGCCAGGGGTGTTAGGCATGGGCATCTGGGACTAAAGCCCCAAATGTTTTCTGAGTAGCCCCAGGAAAAAAAAAAAAGCCAATAGCTCCAGATACAATCATCTGACATTTCCGTCATTACTGACCTTTCATAGAGATGCGACGACATCTCATCCCGGTTGACAAATCAGAACTCCCCCAGTCAGCAAATTAAACACCCCTCCCACCCCCTGTTTGACATGTCACAACTGGGCCAGTCTGTGTCCTATTCTTATTCTAGCCCTATTCTAAGATCCTTTTGAGTCTGGTTTCAGCCACAAATAAAAAGCGCTTTTACTACTCTTTACCTCTTCTCTAACACGCAGTGTGCCCACAGCGTTGTAGTCCTTTGAAAGTATGTATTATCTAAGTGAATGAGTTTCATTAGTATGAGTTTCCAGTCCTGTTGACATGTATCCCGTTTCGCTCTGTTAATTCTACCAGTATGATTCCTTCCCACACAATGCCTTGTTGAGTGTTGTTTTCCAGTATCACTGCGTTTGGTCGCTAGATTAAATGCTCGCACACCGTAGGCAGTCGCGGCTTCACTCGATGCTCTTTTGTTGATAGTGTGCTAAACATCAAGCCAACACAAGTGGCCTCTGGGATAATTGGCTGAAATGGATCTGATATGGTATGTTGTTTCTCGTCTGTTGCAGTCCTGAAATGGCAAGAGACATTTTCACCCAACTTCTATAAGAAAATGATAGTGGCCACCTGCCCCAGAGCATCACAGAATGGGATATCATTTTACTACAAAGAAAACAAAAACTTGAAATACTGGTAAATACCAAACAACCCCCAAACAAACAAACGTGCAAAAGCCTGAAAATTATATCAACAAATTTGAAAGCTGAAAGCAAACAGCAGATTTAAAGCGCAGCCATCCTCTTTCAGTTTTTTGGTGAGGGAAATAGCTAGCGCTGAGGGGCAAAGCTCAAGAGGCTGAAAGCCTAGTTGCTCTTTTCAGTGGGTTTACTGAAGAAACGTGCCCTGCTAATTATATGGCAGGAATTTCATTTTGATTAGCAGTAATTTATTCCATTTCAAAGATATGAGCTGTGGATAAAAATACAGCCCTGAGGACAGCAAGTCACGTCGGCCTTTGTTCTCCAATTAAATTTACACTCAGAAAAGCCACTTTCATGTCACCTTAAGTGATCCGCAGTACATGCACAGAATTGCCATCAAATCAGCGAACACGTGACGAGCCTGACTAAACTATGAAGACTACATTATGGCCAGCGAAGTAGGGAGCTGAGTCCGAGACATGAAAGGTCCATTTGTGGTTGGCTTGGTGTAAGAGCACATGGCTTTTAACTATTTACAGCTTCTGAGGAAGAGATAATGCCAAGTCCTGCACAGCTGGTGACTTCAAAATGCTTCAGAAAGAATATAGAATCACAGTGGGGTCCAGATGTCTGAGTGAAAGTGCTTCTGTTATGTATTATTTTCTTTTTCATGCATTTTTGTTATAATTTGTATAATATGTAGATAACAATTAAAGTAAAAAGTGGAAGCTTTGAAACATTTACATGAAATTCATGAAATACATGAAGTTTCTTAGGATGTCCCCCTTTTGCTCTAATGAGCACTCAAGCTGGCATGGACTTCATAAGTTTGTGTTGAGGCCTCTGATGAGTAGATCAGCTCTGCCTGAGAGTCGTCTGAACGTGTGCTTCAATGGAATGGATAAGACTTGAAAAAAAGTTAATTTAGTCAATTTTTAACAGGATATTTGCTTAAATTTGAATTTACCCTGAAGGCAGACTTAACATTCCCAAGTTATGTCTGAAGGCCACAATCAAAGATGCTTGTTTATAATGCAAAATACAGTATTTACCTTGCAGAACTTCCTTTTACAGTCAGAGCTGAACCATCCTGGTGTGACCCCAGCAAATCCCTGTGCTCTGTGTTGATCAGTCAATGGATCTGGTCAAAGTACCAGGTCATACGAAGGACTGGTAATGTTAGTTTTGATCACAAAGAGTTAATAGTGACTATGAAATCTTCTTTGTTTCAAATTTCAAATTTGCTGTTTATTTGTAGGTTTAACCCTTTAAGTGCCAAAGTCACAGAATTGCGACAAGACGTCATCATGAATAAAATAGACTATAGTTACAAATATCATGTGAAATAGCATTTGTATTCCCTACCACTAGTTGGCAGACATGTAGTACTTCAATTCAAGA
>JBBPCY010000019.1:4273741-4303711 GCA_037974405.1 Brachyalestes nurse | reverse complement strand
GCACTGCAGGAGTTCAGTGTAAACTGTACAGTACGGATACGGGTTTACCTTTACATTTTCTTTAAGGGTAATGTATTAAGCTCAGTATAAAATGAAATTAAAGTGTTTTAGGAACATATTTGGGGCATATTTAGGGTTTACACTGTTAAAATAGGCATTTTAGGCATTTTTTCCCCACATCACAAGTATATAGTTTATCACTAAACACGGGTGCTCTTGGAAAATTTGGGAAATAGTATAATTAAAGTGAAATAAATAAATAAAGCTCAGTTTAAGTGTGTTTTAGTCAGCAAAATATTATAAACATAATGATATACAGTAAACCCCCAAAATTCGGGGTGGTTACGTTCCAAGAGCGCCTGCGTATAGTGAAAAAATGTGAATTGGTAATATGTTAAAGGAAATGCCTAAAAATACCTATTTTCATAGTGTAAACCCTAAATATGCCCCCAATTTCATTTGAAGCTCCACTTAATACATTACCCTTAAAAAATGTAAAGGTAAACCCGGATCTGTACTGTACAGTGCTAGAATGTTGTTACTCCTGATGTTACTCCTGTATAGACTGTACTGTAATTCATGCACGCACGTTTTCTTTGGTATAAGCAGTTAAATACAGTAATAAATTAATTTAATTTACAGTAATAAAAATACAGGGCTTTAAAAAGAACAAAATGAAAAACACGAGAATACTCAATGAAACACTCGAGATTGTTCTGCTGGACTGCACTAAATGCGTGAAAAATAATTTAGCACAACAATGCTTGAAAAATGATATATTGCCACGAAAAAAGCACAGAAAAGGTGGATATCTGCGTTTTTCGCAGACAATTATTAATTAGGTTCTAAGAAAAAATCTGCGAACAACTGAAGCCACAAACTCTGAACCGCGACTTCGTGGGGTTTACTGTACATCCAGTAGTCTCCATAACAGTGTCCTCCAGTCTTCTGAGGACAAAAGGGTTTTGTGTCTCTTGGTGAAAGCTAGCTTAAAGACTCCATTTTCCATTGTTGTTGGTGTTTGGGGAAAGTGAAAGAGGTGGGATGGTGAATGGGATAGGTGTGTGTTTTTCTTCCCTGAGAGGAGAGCATCAAGTAAACCTCAGGCACTGGCTGAAGAGCTTAAAAAAAAACCAACCCAGCATCGCTGCCGGGCGAAACTGCCGCGCGAGAGTGGTGTTTATGCTAAAAGTAGCACGAGGGCAGCATCAGTCCCGTACAAAGTAAAACAGCAATGGCTGCAATTCTTAAAAGAGCACAATCCACCGCACGATGCTGGAAAGGAATGTGGGGACGGCTTGCATATGGAGATGAACATTTTACTTGTTGCGAAGAGCCGTCCAGAGGTTGTTACACAGCTGGAGACGTGCCCTGTGGCTATTTGTCTTTGGTGGCACAGATAATGCAGATTCTCAGAAAAAAAATTCAAATGATCACAAACCACATTTTGCCTTCCTCAGCAAGACATTATTTGGCCTCCTAGCACCAGGCCTCCATAATGATTTGCCTGTTGTTTCAAGTGAGATAGAGGGAGCGTGTGTGTGTGTCTCTCTTGTTTTTTGATACAAGGAAGGAGGGATGATGCCGGCCTCTGTCTGCTAAGCAACGGCGCCAGCTGAAATCATTATCAGCCAGACGCTCCCGTGTCTCTCCGAGAAGCAGGCAAGCGAGAGTGTGTTCCACTGATCTGAGGCCCGCTGAAATGCAATCATCCCTGACAGGCCATCGCAGATAAAACACTTTTTCATCCTCCCTTCTCTGCCGAAAGAAAGAAATACAAAAAAAAACTCGGACGGAGCCTGCAGACTCGGCTCTATTTGAGGGAAGACAATTAACCGAAGACATTTTGACATTAATTCCATTAAGCACTCTTCTCTTTTTTTTCGCAGTACAGTAATATTTCTTTGTAATATTTCATGAATATAGCCAGTGAGTGGTCGGGCTGAATAAATCAAGGAACTCTGGCCTAGATGTACTGGAGCGCGCCTTCTGTTGTAGGAGAGGACTTTAAATTTGATGAGCCTCCACACTAAAAGTGACTTTGGGCTCAGAGAGGGCGAGTCTGGGCGAGAGAGAGAGAGAGAGTGAGTCGGAGTTGGGAGTTGGATGGCGTCGTATCACCGCAGTTGTGTTTTATGTGGAACAGGAATTGCATTACACACACAGCCGTCCCGATCGTAATAGAAGTTTGGCTGCGGCACACGCAGCCCCCACCCCGTCGCTCAGAGTTTATTTCATGACTGTTTGCGCTAAATTGCTTGGTTGATAACAGTTTCATTTGAAAAGCTCCAACCTTTCAGCATACCATTTTGTTTGCCTCCAAAAAATGATACATTGACACTTCTTTTTTTTTTACGAAGCTCTTATTCTGAATGTCATGGATTTACTCCTATGGCTGCTTTCAATAAAAGACAATTTTGTATCATAATGGTTTCCCTGAACTGCCATTTTTTATAAATTCCACTCGAATGGCAGAAGGCCTTGAATCGGAAAGGGTTTCTGGCACGTGCTCTTCTCTGCGATGAGATAACGGTAATGTTCTTCTCCTCATTGTGTTTGAAAAGCGTCTGTGGATGCAGAGTAAACAAATGTCAGTGCAGCTGAGCAGAGGTGAGGCCTGTGAAAAGTCAGTGCTTGTCTTTTTGAAGACCCTGTATCAAATTGAACTTTTGATACGAAACAGTTTGATGTTTGTAAGATTGTTATATTTTCAGAATTTAGCCTAAAACACAGCTACTTCTGAATATATCATGGCTGTGATGTCACAACCATGGCAACGTTTTCAGCCTAGAGTAGATCCGTTATTGATTGAGGCTGAAGGAGGGATGTTCCTGCAGAAAGTCTTTAGCGGGGTTATAGGAGGGGGAAAGATTAAATGTTGTGTTGTTTCTGTCTGTCAGGAAGGAAATAAATCACCGCAGTCTTCCAAAGCATCCAGACACCCAGAAAGAGCAGCTGAAGTTTCTTTTTACCAGTGTCCCTCAGGATATCTGTCTGAACAGGTTTTTTTTCCCATATATTTCAGACTATTAATGTCCAATTCATGTCTGATTCTTCTGAACCTGCTGCTTTCAACAAACTTTTCCATACAATCTTTGCAACTTTGTACTTCCATTTTATACACAGAAGAAAAAAACAACATTTAAATGAAAACCTTTCATGATTTAATCTTATAAAGGCCCTTTGAAGTCGTGTGTATTTTCTCTTTGTGTAGCTTCTTGGAATGTGTCTGTGCTGAGTGCATGAAGCGAAAACTGGATAATGAACAGAGACCCAAACGTTTGACTCAAAATAAGTAGTGTAAGCGGTTAGATGAGGCCATTTCTGCCAAGTTCTACTTAAAAAAGGACTGACCACAGAGAGCACTGCGGCTAAAGATACTCAGGCTGATGACCCAAACAAACACAAAATAAATAATAATATTTCCTTAATCTTGCCCTTCAGGTGTTATGTCAGCACCAAGGTAATGGGTTTCATTAGCATTTAAACTTGGGTCTCAACACAGAAGCTGCAAACCAATATTCGGGTGAGTTCTATATGAAATACAACAGATTACATCCTGTCTGAAAATTACTGGCCGCTCAGCATGTGAGCTGCTGGCGAACCCACTAATAAAAGACAAAAATATAGTGCACTTACAGTGAATGCCAAAGATAGTCCAGAGCTGTTGTGCTTGTTCACTTCTGCAGCATAAACTCTTTTCTGCTTTGCTCTGTGATGTAGCCCAGTGTTCACAAAGAGTTGGATAGATGCTATTAAGTCAGTCCCCTTTACAGCAAACCAATCCCTCCCACCCCACACCAACCCCACAACCACCACAAAAACAAATCAATTCGATTCATTAAAGTAGATGATTCAAAGCAACTCGTTCTGTAAAATGAACTGAACTTCTGATTCAACTGCTACATTTGCATTTGCTACATTACATATGATTGCTGTAAAGGGGACTGGCCAATTCAAATGAACCAGGTCTATAAAGTGAATTGAATTTCCCATCACTTCTTCAGCAGCCAATCAAAACAGATCTCTTTTACATACATCAGTCTTAAATGCACAGTAACAAAGCCTGGTTTAATTCTCAGGGATAAAGAGAGGTCGGAAATGGTTATGAAAATATTACATGATGATCGTAGTTGGTGCATTAATCCAAATGAATGCTATGAAAAGCGATGGATTGTTTGAGCCCTCCATCAGAAGCTGGAGTGTGTGTTTCATCCTGTCCAAGTAATTGGACCACAACCCCTCTCGTCACACACTTCCCAGGCATAATGGGGCAGCAGACAGCCCATGTGCACTCACTCACACCCACAGACACACACACACACACACACGCAGCCCCCATGATAAAAATAGGGCCTGCAGCATATCGACAAGCCTTATTCCAACCAGGAGCTGTCACATTACCTCCTGGCACAGTGAACGTGATAGAGGGAGAGTGAAGCTGTTTTCTATATTTTCCTGCTCTTATTGTACCCTTTTCACCCTCCATCTCTACCTGCTCCAACTTGTATCTCTCCCACTCTCTTTTCCTTCGAACTGCCTGCTGCAACCTTGCTGGCAAGGTCAACAGATAAACCCCACGGTGTGTGGTAAAAGCCTTTCCTACATGCGGATATCTGTGTGCGTGCCTTTTAAAGGACAATAGGCTAATTGGCTCCGGTCAGGGCAGGCACAAGGCGACTCGAGGCTCCACAGTTGGCTCTTGTTCAGGCCTCACCCTTATATCACCCCGTCCTTCGGATCCTCAGACGCCTCGCCATAACACAGACATTTGGTGACAGTAATTGTCAGGATACTGCATGTCATGTTTGATGTGCATAAAAGGAGCAACCCGAGCGATAGGAATTCCATATGCGGCTCTAAGAGCAGCTTCTTTTCACACGTGGCATTAAAGCTTTATCCGCCTCCCTGCGAAGGGCAAGGTTGTGCTGAAGTAATCATTCGCAGAAGAATGAACGAACCAGGCTCGCTGCCTGACTGGCAGAAAGAGATGAATTGGACTCTCACCCCTGTCTGCCCCCCCAAAAAGTCCTTTCTCATTTAGATGCCTGGCATTGAGTAGAATGTGCAGCAATGAACAAAAAAGGAAGAGCTTTAAGGAACCGTGGTGATCCTCCACTGGGTAGGAAAACACAATTAGTTGTATGAAATTCTTAAGGGGTTAAAGTAAAGCTCTTAAAACTGGTCATTGTGGATGATGCAGGTGAATTTTAATCAATGTTCACGTATTAATGGCTCATAATGAATCTCTCTCTCTCTCTCACTGTCCTTTCTCTGTCTACACCTTCCTCTCTGTCTATCTTTCTTTCCCTCTGCCTTGCTCTCTGTTTCTCTCTCTCTCTCTCTATTCTCTCTCTGTCTCTCTCTCACACGTACATAAGGGTGTGAAAGAACAACTGTTTTAAAGGTGTGTAGTCATTTGTGGGCTGCTCCGTCCTCAATGGGAAAAGGCCCTGGAGCCCCACCTGCTTATCAGCTTTATAACACTGATAAAATTGTTTTGTAGACAGAAAGGCTTCAGAATGGATGGGATTCTTCTTTCAGCTACAAATCCTGAAACAGAAATTAGATACCACCCTCCCCCCTCTCTCACTGCTCAGCTGGTCTTTCTGATAGCTCTTAAGAAGAGACACTGGGGGCACGACTTGTTTCAGCTGTTGGCCGCAGCACGCGCTGGCTGTTCTTGTGTTTCTGTTTTTCCCCTCCATCTAGTGTATATCGTCTGTCTGTGTGTAGCCTTCTTTGTCTTGCTCTGTTTTGTGTGTGTGTGTGTGTGCGCCTCATTTCGTTACCTCTTTATCAAAGTCAAAACATTTTCGAATTGTGCGGTGTCAGGGATGAAGGAGAACAGGGAAAAAACAAAACAACAACTTGAGCTCCTAGGATGAAAGTGTCATGTTCAAGGGCATACTTGCCCTGCTCAAGATTAATGTAACTCTCTCTCTCTCTTTCTCTCTCCCTCTCTTTCTCTCTCTCCGTCTCTTATTCTATCCCTGTCTATTTCATTTCCTTCTTAGTATCAGCTCTTTTTTCTGTGCCAACATAATGTCCTTAAGAAGGACCCCTAGGTTGGTTACATGTCTCGCTGAGATTCTAAATACTCAGGGAAAGCTCCTTTCTCTGCAGCGTCTCAAATGGACACACTGAAAGCCTGTCCTGGCTCTGAGGGCTCTTAAGACTTCAGACTCCGTTTCATCTGCTCTAGAGGAAAGCTCTTAAAAAGCCCTCTGAATAACAATTCACGACTATTGTATAAAGCCCAGCCAGGTGTACCAAACAGGATTCACGCGGCAGTAGCGAAGACAGGACATCATGCGGATACCTGTGATTTGCACGCCACAGATAAACCTGCCCGACCCTGTATTCATGGCTTGGCTGATTTTGTCAGCTCTGAAGTTTCTTTGGGCAAATCACATTTGTTTATTGATTCGTTGATTTATTCATGCATCCCCTTGTTTGTTTATTCATACATCTTTAAGAGTGCTGATTCATTGGATATTTGGTTTTTTATAGTAGGACAGAGCAGGACACAGACTAATGTGAGGTAAACTGTTTCAGTAGATTGGTGCATTTGTTCATCTTCTCCTATTCCCACAGCAATGTGGGGTTTTTTTTTTCTGTGATTTTTTTAGAATTAGACAGATATTCATTGGAATGCACCCTGCTTGTACTTGTAGGCTTTTTTCATTATAAATTAATCACGGAAATAACACCTCTATTGTTTTATTCACGTTCTTGGTGGCCCAGTCTCATAATCTCACAATGAGAGTTGCCCAGGCTTAAATACAGTCTTTACATAGTGGGATTTGTTGTAATTCAGTGTTACAGCTAAGTCGCCCGCTGTAAACAATGAGAGATTTGCAAAAACGTTTGCATGGATGAATCAAAAGTGTCCTACAGATCTGTTGTAGCTCGGTTAGTCAGAACATTTGTCAGCTTGGGCATCTGAGGGTTCCTTCTGTGGGTACTTGATGAGTTTCCACCTCTTACCCCAGTTTCCTTCCATATACACGTGGATTGGAGAGGCTAAATTTCACCGAGGTGTGTGTGTGTGTGTGTGTGTGTGTGTCAGCATCTGCTTTGTTGTGAACTGGCAACATGCCCAGGGTGTTTCTCCACCTTTTGCCCTGTGACTGCTGACATAAGTTCTCAAAAGCATATTATCTCAGGTGAAGGATTGGTATAAAGTTTGTGCAATAAAAATGATTGGTTAGTAGCTCATAACAGTAATCAAAGTGTGTACAGCTGTGCCGGGGCATTTCCCACATTGCATAGAGTGCATTAACTCGTTTTTGCTGAGTTAGCTGACCATCAAAATCCTCATTCATTACTGTTAGGTAGCTGCTCAAAAGAAAAATAATCCATTTTTAGTTACTAATTACTCAAAAACGTACTCACCGCTTATTGCTTTACTTCTGCATGACTGCAAACCACTTGTATCAGCTGTATAAGAGCAATAATCCTTCACAGTAATTTAGTTAGAGAGAAACAGTCAGTAAATATCATTTTAAAGAGATGTCTCTATTCCAGTCTTTGAAACAGACAGCCGGTTATACTTGATTAAAATGGCGAATGGTTAATGCTGGTTGAAAACCTAGAAGCTGGACAATAGAAGCAGTTCAAAAAGAGCGGTCATGAAATAAATTCTTTAGGAATAAAATGTAACGCTAACGGAGCTGCTTCTGAATGAAAATTTAGTCTGGCTTCTCTCTGCTTCAGCACGGGGATCTTTATCCATCAGTTTCATCTTGGCAGGATTAGATGCTTTGACAGATTGTTTGCTGAGTTTATGGTGCTTCCCACGGCCGTGCTGCCCTGCTCATATTCACAAAGTCATGCAGTCCATTGCTGCAGGTAACATATACACACACAAATTACAACCAGTGAACCAATGATTCGCGTGGGAAGCAAAGGCTCAATCGTCTGGTCCGGTCCCACAGAAAAGCGACTGCAGCACAAACATCTGAAAAAGTTAAAGCTATTTGAGAGAAAAGTGACAAAACACACAAAGTGCCCATACTAACCCCTGCCCACCTCTGAAAGTGACTTCAACGGACAAGTGAGCATCAGCACTGAAACATGCATGGGAGAACGGAAGAATGCGGCCTAGTCTCAGGAATCACATCTTTTACGTCTTGTAGATAGCCAGGTGCATATCCATCACTGGCCTGGGGAGGAGATGGCTCCTGCATTCAGGCAAATGTTACTTTAACATGTACCACCTCTCTAAACATTGCTGCAGATCTAGTGTAGCTCTTGATTGCAACAGTATCCATGGCAGTGGCCTCCTTCAGCAGGATAATACACCCTTCCACACTGGAAATATTGTTCAGGAACAGTTAGAGAAGGATGACAAAGAGTTGACCTGGCCTCCATATTCCCCAGATTGTAATCTGATCAAGCCACCATAAAATTAATCTACACAATATCAAACTGGTCATTTTATCTTTACGGCTAACCAGTAGACAACCAGTTGCTATCCTAACAAAACCCACTAAATTTGTAATATGTCTATTCATTAGTTTAGAATGTATACTGTAATGTGAAAGACTACTTTGTTGCATTGCCATAATGTGCTACTTTATACTAGTTTACCACCATCACCATTCTTTCTAAGTGTTCGTTCTCATTGTTTTTTGCCGAGGATTCTGACTTGAGAGCAGAATTTAAGTGAAGAAATGCATGACGGCATGTTCCTCCACCAGGTGTGGTCATTATTGTACTTCTCTTCCGGACCACCATTCTGAAACCCCCTGGAGACTGAGTTTATTTCAGCATCATTGCAGTTTGCAAAGACACATTTGCGCATTCTCATCGATCTTGTTTCTTTCCCTTTTTTTAAATGTAACAAAGCAAATCGATTTAATTTGTCACTTGCAAACCTGCCTTCTGTTGCCCCTCTCTTGTTGTTTCTCTATCAGTTTCTATGGCAGTTTCTCCTGTGGCAGCTGCAATGTCTCAGGTCAGAGGTTTGTGTTCCTTGCCCGATCACAGCCTTATTAGTGCATCATCCATGAGCCTCCACCGGCTCTTCTGCAGCTGCTGAGACCGTGGCTGTCGTCAATCAAAAAGAAGACTCCACCCAGCAGGGTCCTAACGAGCATCTCAACGTGACGCTGTAGTTCAAAGTGCTCATGAGCCTCAGGATGTCTTCATTAACAATAGATAGACAGTTGTAAATAGATGTGATATCAGATGAACTTGATATCAGATGAACCATAGTGCCTGGCACTGAATTCATTATTTACTTTTTCAGTTTATTCCAGTGGTTCTAATTTCCAGTCCACTGCACATTGTTGTGTTTTCTCTCCTCTAACATCCACCTGATTTACCCTTTCAAGTAATTACCAAACACTTTAGAAGCTGAAGTGTACCAGAGCTCAGAAAAATGAAAGGCAAAGAAAAAACTCAGTGATCCATGTGGAAGGCAAGATCATTTTTGACATCATCGCCTGATGCCTGAGAGCCTCCTGAAAAAATTCCTACATCGATACCTTCATGCGGAAAGGTGCAGTCTTGAGGGTGCCGGAGTAAATCATATATGCAAGGCTCCTCACCCAGCTGATCACAAAGCTGGAGAAGGGATTCTGTCAGATGCCTTAAGGCCCTGTCTGTCTACAAGGTTCTAGTGAATGTTGTTGGGGGCTATTTAACCCCTAGAACTCAATGCATATTAGTAAAATCTGATTTCAGCTAATATAAAACAGTCTAAAAGAAGTGTTTGTTCTACTACACGCTTGTTGTTTGCTTCTGTTTCTCTTTGCGCGCCGCCGCTCGGCCGCTCTTCGGACCCCCTCCCTCTGCAGGGTTTCCCCCACACACACTTGTGGGCGGAGACTGTCCTGACAGTTCTGCCTGGCTCAAAGACTCTTATGTATATTCAGTTTGTTTCTAAGACCTAAAATATTTGGCCATTTTTGTTGCTTTATGGACATTTGCATGCAATTTTTAAAACCCCAGTAGAGATTATTGTTATTACATTTTGTTACAATAACTTTGCTTTTACGTGACATAGGAACACCAAACAAAACTCAGCATGGCGTCTGACATCCTGAGCATCAACACAAACCGCGGGCTCCTCCACATGCAGTAGGATGACAATTTACCATTTGTTGTGCTTCCAGCTCAGATCTATGCTTCTCGCGTTCCAAGGGTTGAAGAAGCATGGATGACCTTTGAGGCTAAGCAGCATCATTTTGTGCAGCTAGAGCCACAAGATGGTCTGACTGAAAGGGTCATGTTTACTCACGCAAGAAAACTGCTGCCGAACAGAGACTCATCTTCATGGATAGCAAAGAAATGAGAACTGGGAGGAAGCTGAAGGCATATGATGCAGGCGTCCATGGTAGCACTCTAAGAACTTGATAAAGCTCAGAGCAAAGAAATATGACAGCTGGTCCAGGAGGAAGCATAGAGCAAGTGCACTTAGAGGAGGACGGAAGGCATGTGATAGCAGGATGTGTGGACAAGATGGGGCCGAGCAAAGCTCCAAGAGATCTCTCTGAAAAGACAGTCCACTGCTCACTGTGCAGGACTTGGTCTCATGAGGACTGAACTTTGGGCACAACCATGAGACATTTTGGTGAAATATGGGTGGTAACGAGTCTGCAATTTTAAAACCAGTTCAATACTTTGTGAAGGCAGAGCTCAACATGTGTGGGCAATACTGTGCTTGTCAACACTGCCCAACAGGAAACAAGCTACAACTCCCATCCCAAAACCTCCAATTAAACCTGCAGATGTGTGTCACAGGCTTAGCTGTAGTTTAAGGTCCTCCAGTAAACTGCTTCTTGTGGTGCAATTGCAGCCCCCAAGTTTTGGAATGGTCTTAAAATTAGGTCTTTTCCTTCTACTGAAATATTGAAATCTTGTTTAAAGACCTCTTTTTCTTCTGTTGCTTTTGAGCAGGGGTGTCCAACCTGTCCAGAAAGGGCTGCTGTGGATGCAGGGTTTGACATCCCTGTTTTAGAGTGTTGGTAATGGATTCATAGTGGTATTTTTTTTGTTAGGGTTAGGGTTAGGATGTTTTGTTTGCATTTAAATTTTATTTTTAATGTTGTTTACTTTTAAATTTTGTTTTAAAAAGAGGTGACCTCTTAAAAAGGAGCAGCTAGATGGTTAGAATCCAGCTTCAAAAGCTGAAGACTTTAACACATCATTTAGACTAGATAAGATCAGGTACTGTAGGCTACTGCAGATCTCATCAGTGGAACTGCTCAGAGCAAGCAGTGCCACCCAGCAGGGCAGACTGTTTTCAACTGTGGGTGGTACCTCGTTACTCCATAGGACTGAAGGTATAGCTTAAAGTCTACCTTGGGAAGCATCTTGACATTCCAGACTCTATTCAGGTCAAGTGAAGTCAAGTAGGTTTTATTGTCATTTCGACCATGTGCACACAGTACACAGTGAAATGAAACAACGTGCCTCCAGGACCCTGGTGCAGCACAAGACCACAAGTACAGACAAAACAAAAGAGCGTGCAAGAAAAACACAAGCGCAACAGAACAATTAGACAAGACAAGGCAACAGCCAGTGCAATCAATAGTAGCTACAGTCTGGAAGAATACAGTATTTTGACAGGTTCTGTATCCTAGCAGCGGAGAGTTGTTTGTGCAAAAATGCTGAAGAAATGCAGAGCAGGGTAGCAATTGCGGCAATTGGAGTAACTGCACTCAGGCACTGTCCTGATGTTAGAAACGAGGCAAGAAGGCAGAGTATGAGAAGCTGGTACTCAAATACTTATAACCAATGGTGACATGCACAGTGTGTGCCCATTAAGGTGGACTGCAGAGGCCTTTTTCAGGCCTTTTTGCAAGGCTCTCTGAAGCTCCTTGGCATCACAGGATTACACAGCAGGAAAACCATTAACGACATCAGAGAGGACCTCACGGTGGCTGTACATCAAAAGTAGCAATCCATAGACCACAAATTCTGCTTGATCGACTCCAACTGGGTCACTTGGGCAAGAGTGTGTGATTGTGTAAGGCCCTGAAATACCTCCTGACTACAGGTACAGCTAATGATGCTGTTTCCATGCACATCACAACTCCTAATGGGCTTCAAAATGTCTACTACTAGTGTTTTAAGCTACAAAGCTTTAAGCTTTTATTGATAACAGTCAGAATCCACAAAGAGGTCTACTTTAGATTCCTTAACAGATAGACATTAAGCAAGTGTGTGACGTAGGCATACTGTTTGCAAGATACTAATTAGTTGGGTTCAAGCTTCTATTATGTAGCCACATTAGCTTCATAGGTCCAAATTTTGGATTCCAAAAGTGCCTTGACGGAACAAATGCTTTATCTGGGAAAGGGGGAAAACGAATCAATCCTTTAAGCAGGATGTTTTCATGCACCAGTGTGTGAAATATGGGTCTCACGGTGTAGATTACTGCTCTAAATGTGGTGCACAAAAGAAAAACCTGTAGTGATTAGAGAAAGGACAAAGACAAATCCGTAGCCCTTGGTACGGGGTCAGCACCCTCGGAGACCGTGACTGGACTTTAGGTGGCATTAACCCTGCCAGGCCCTGAGGCTCTGATTATGTTTGTGATCATACTTTTATCAAGAGCTGCCTACTCCCGGTTTCTATAATATTGATAAATATGAATAAACATGCCTTATGAACGTCTTCTTGCAAATGTGTAGTGACATCTCTTGGTAATTTCATGCTACTGGCTATCTGGTCTATTATGGCATATTAGCGAATGCATAGAGAGTCGCTTAGAAATGCCTTGTTGATTCAGGAGTGGCTTGACACCCGGTCCTGTAATAAGGCTCGGCAGCTTGAGTGTTTAGAATAGGAGAGATCACTGATGCTGAAAGTGTCCCGGCCTGTCTCCCCTCCCTCCCCATGTATGCCCCTCTCACTCGCTCGGGTTGCCATATTGAACTGATTTCGACGAGCGTCTCGCTTTTATCGAAGTGGAAAGATTTTATATGAAGTGCTGCCTCAATGTCATGCCTGAGAAGATAAGCAATGCCATGGGTAAATGTGTATGTGTGTGCACATGTGTGTGTGTGTGTGTGTGTGTGTGTTTATGTGCACTCATGTGTGTTTTCCTCTCATGTGCTGGCTCGCAGCTCACTGGCTGTGTCTGATGAAAGAGAGTGACATTTTCTCAGATGTGACTCATTTGCACTCTGCGGGCCAAATAGGGCAAGATGGGAGCGAGCGAGGGAGGGAACGACAAAGGGGGAGTCACACACTGTATAATTCACTCTTCATCTCACATCCAGAAAATCAGATCCACTTGTAACTTGATGGTCCTTCTGTTTTGTTTGTGTGTGTAATGTGTGTATGTGCATTGTGTGTGCGGGTAAATGATGATGAACCCAGCTTAGGAATACCTGCATAAATTGATGACTAGGAATGGGGATCGCTATGCTACAAGATTTTTTTTACCATATTATTGCATTATTCTTATTAATTTTTTGGTTTAAATAACAATACATTTTTGATTAGGAACTTGCAGGCCTGTTTTAATGTCACGGTTCCAGGGCTAAATGACATATAGACACGGGGTCCTGATTTTAATTATTTATTTTAATGACGTGACTTCGCTACTTTTAAGTCCGTCACAGTTATTTGACTGAAGTCGATTATGCAATTGAAAAACATTTTCTTAAAATTCTTTTGAATGGGCTTAGTGATTCGTTAGCCATCAGGAGGTCATTATAAGTCTGTGTTTGGCAAGCTGAAGATTCAGCTCAAGAGGAGTAACTGGCTGAGGTCCATATTTTATTGTTTGACCTTTAGAAAAAAAGAAACAAACAAGCCCTAGCCACATTTAATGCAAATCAGTCTGGCCTGATTTCTCTTATCCACTTTAACTACACTCATTATTCTCTAACACAGCCGTGCCTAAATCCAGTCCTAGAGGGCCGGTGCCCAGCGTGGTTTGGCAGTTCCCCTCTTCAAACACACTCACTAAACCTGGCAATTACCAGGTGAGATGAAGCAGGTGTGTTTGAGCAGAGAAATCAACTGTGCTGGACACCAGGCCCTCCAGGAGCGGATTTGGGCCCCCCTGGGTGGATGATGTTCTGTGGGTTGAAACATTAGTATTGGCTGACAATGAACATGAAAGCACTCAAACGAGATCAGCAAGAAACTGCAAAAAGCCCAAACAAAAACAAACAAAAACTGGTTCGTTTTTTTTTTACCTTACATACATTCCAAAAAAAGAATCATAAAATATTAATATACTGAAACTTGAGCTTCCATGTAAAACTACTGTTATGTTTTCCTCTGTCTCGATTAATCACCATAAGCTAAATATCTCATCATATCCTTTTAAAAATCCATAATAAAAAAATAAATAACTAGATCTCTGCATTTGCCCCTAATGAGCCAGCTATCCATGTCACAGCTCTCTGCTGGAGCCATCCTGGCGTAAGCGTGTCAGAGAGGGTTTCAGTGTTTCCTATTCAGAGCCACGGTGCTAAAATGAGCCGTAGCAGGAAATGAGCTTTTGATTGTGTTCGGCTTCCACATGCAAAGTGAGTTTTGTCTTCTTCATTCCTGCAAGTGCAGCAGAGAGATTCTGCCTGAGCTTTGAAAAAAATCACAGCTAACATTATCATCCTCACACCCAAGCCTGGCTGATTTTGTCAGTGGGAGACACACTCTCTGTGTAATGAAACCTCAACAACTGTTTTTTAAGCAGCTCCTGCGCCCAGACGACAAATGCAGTTGCAACTGGTCCTGTTCTACTGCGCTAAAGACCAACAATAGAGTGCTGCGGCGTGTTTGGCACAAATGCGTTTTCAGTAGTGCTTTCAGAACCCCCTGTGAGTCTGTTGGGTTCTCTGGAAGGGCGAGGGGAGCAGAGTTCTGGACGTTGATCAGTAGCCCAGCTGTTTGCTTGCTGAGTGCGTTCTAACCATATTTTATCCACACGCTACTGAGCGCTGGATAACTTTCTTTCTGTGTGGAAGGCCTATCATTCACCTCCCACTCGGCTGATGAATGGAAAACAATTCGCACTTTTCTGCTTCTCTTCCTTTCGGCGCTGTGAAGTGAAGGCGCTTCCCTTAGTCAGTGCTTTTTTTGGGCTTGATTAGAATCAATTGCCCTCGGGTGAGTAAATAAATGCAAGGCAATGGGAACTCCTATTCAAATGTCTTGACAATCACTTTATCTTAATGTGCATTATTTCTCTCTCTCTCTCTCAGCCAGGTTGCTGTATGACTGATCGACCGTGAGCAGATGACTGTTGTGCCGAGGGATCAGACGCAGTAAAGTCGAGGCAGCCCCAGCGGTCCTGTGGGGAAAAGAGAAGAGAAAGAGAGAGAGAGAGAGAGAGAGAGAGAGACAGACAGAGAGACAGACAGAGACAGAGAGACAGAGAGAGGGAGGGCTGCAACCACAACACAACTCGGGCCATCCGTCCCCCTGCGCCTCACAGGTACGGCTGATTTCGATTGTCGTTCTCGCACTGCAGGCTTATGTGGTGCTCCAAGGGTTTTGTGTTGAGTACCTCTGGGACACTGTCAGTAGCTCCAAAAAAGACCTCCACTCTGTACTTTAGCTGGTCTCTATCGACATTACCTCTTTCAAGGTAACCAGCCTGCACTGACTCTGACATCTACATTTCAGACACTCAAACATAGCGAGACTTAGAGTGGAGATAGTGGAAGCTTAGATCTTCACTGATCTTCACTTGTTCATCTCCTGTTCAGTTTTCTCCTTCTTACTTCCTCTGACCCAAACATAGTCTCTGAAAGTACCTCACTGTTACTTACAAACTAGAATGCAATTCACAAAGACAACAGCTTACAAAGTGGCATCTTTAGTAGGAGATTCACATGCATTGATCATTCTTTTTTGATCCTTGTCTTTCATCATGATGCATTGATTAAATAAGTCTGCAGTCTAGTTGCACAAAATGTAAAATTGCTGGCTCTGTCTTCCTCAGTAAGCTACTCCCTATATAGTAATATAATTACATGTAGTGCAAGAAAGCAATGTAACTGTGTTTAATAAATAGATCTGCTCCTTCGACAGTGATGTAACCTGAATTTTGGTGTAAGTTGAAACTCACCCTAGCCTAACTCCAGGACCCCACGTAATGTAATTGGGTTACCTGTAAATCTACATAAGGATCACTATGAGAACACAAAGAACAGGCATGTTCTATCTTTTTTTTATCCTGTTTGTCCTCTGATGTAAAATGTCCCTGGGTTTGTGGACAGCCATGTATAAATGGAGCATATGACCATTATTCTTAAATGGCCTCCTTCTTATAGAGGCTGTTTACTCCACTTAGCTTTGGCATCTCTCTTGCTCTTTCTCCATTTCCTCACCCATGTGTAGCATTTCCAGCAGTTTCGACAACACAGCAGCACTGCAGGAATCTGTAGGACGGACATGCAGTAAGGCTCCCACCTGGGATGGTCTCAGAGAGACTGGGAGGGTTCAGAAGCACTAGACAGAGGCTCGGCAGGGCGGCCCGTGACCTTTTGATACAGCTCCATTTCTGCAACTGCTCAATCGATCCGACCGTGCTGTCGGGGAAGCCAGAGCTCTGGCTGTGGGGGCCTTAGAGTCCCCAGGGGCCCCCACACACACAATGGGACACTGCTTTTAACCCTGAATGTGAGAAAGCTTTCTGGAAACTGCAAATGCCTCTGTGTGTGAGGCTCCACTGAGGAGCTGCTCTTTTCTGGTTATCCAACACCAGATTAACTGAATCTCTAAAGTTGATAAAACCAAGGCCTAAACACATCACTGCCCACTTCATAAGCACTACGAAACACAATGCACTTAAAATGTGCTTAACCCTACCTTAATTTATCCCTGAAAATACCCCTCATTTGAATTAAGTGGCCATTAATTTTTGAACCCATCCTTTAATTTTACCTTAAAAGTGAATTTACGGCATGAGTGTGAAACCCCTTAAGGTTCTATTATTAAAGGGGCACATTTTTAAAAATAAATTTTTACCCCTTTATCAGCCTTAATCTCCTGGAAATTTAGATCAAATTAAAGGTGATTTTAAGGGGTAAAATTAAGGGGTTTGGTTTCGTAGTGATGGTAGCCTTTATACTGTCTCCATCATGGACTGTAGCCCATAGGTTTCTCTTCATCATTTGTTTGGGCCCTTTGACTTGGTTAATCAATGGTCGGGACCCCCATAGGACCACCGGTGAGCTGGATTTCTTTGAGTGGAGTTATGTTGGTATCAGTGGATTAACCCTAACCCTAACACTTCAGATAGTCCTGTGGTGGTTGTGACTATTGATGAATGGAGTAAATGATTAATGCACAGGGACTAGAGTCAGTAATAGTAAAATACGAGGTACACCCATTCTGAAAGTGGACCTGATTCTGTGGACAATGAGGGAGGGAAGGGAATTACACTGACAAACAGAAGACTGTTAAACAATATGTTTAGTTTTAATAAATGAAGAACGATGAAAATAGCTATTTACATAAAATTCAAAATCACAACACTAACTATGAACCCGTCACAGATCCAGCAATAATGCAAGATCATATAAAAATACCATGACCCTGTTACCACAGAAAATGTCCATTTCTCACTAACACCCCCTGTCAGATTACATGCTTTGTTGGTTTTCTAAGTAAAGATAAGTTAACCTGTTCTCTGCCGGGAACACACTTCAGTTTTTCCACATCATTTATAATTCTTTGCTGAGGTTGACATTGATACATGAACAAGATATAAAATGTACCACATCTTTTTCCCAGGCCACATTTTATGATTAATTATTTCAAATAAACAGTATGTGTGCATTAAAATGTGCAGTAGTGTGTTCTTGGAGGATGTGTGCTAATTTTCACCAAGCAAAACATGTAATTTGGTGTAATGAGTGTACAGCCTTTTGCACACGACTGTATATATTCAAGAAATATTGCTTTCCGAGAATTTTACTGACATGCGTCAGCCAGTGTATGTTGGCCAGTCAGGTTTGTTTTGATAAATAGCCGCAGTTTGTGGAGAACTGCATTTTATTTTTTACAGTCACGGGTTGCCAAGTCTGAGTGAACTCAGCACCATCACGGCGGTCACAGTATGTTGCACAGCCCTGTTTTACAATTTACGCTTACAAACCGCCGCATTTCATTGTGATATATTAAATAGTGGTGAAAGATGGAGTGCACAATCAGTATTAATGAGATTCTACCGTTCAGCAGAAAATCTGACTGCATTGTTAGAAAATATGATTAAAAATTGCAATACCAGGAAAAACATTTAGTACTGAGCAAATGTTCAAACCCCAGCGACTGGGTTATGACATCTCTACCTATTTGCAATGCAAAGTAGCGCAGTTGCTGGGAGACAAATGAGGGGTGTGTGTGTGTGTGTTTTTGTCTGTGTGTGTTGTATGTGTGTGTGTGTGTATGCATGCCTGCATGTGTATGTGTTTGTTTGTGTACACTGTTGCACACAGATTCTGTGATGGTGCTATATGGTTTGATGAGTTCTGTGCAGACTGTTTATCAGCTTGACCTTGCTTGGGCTTCCACGTGTGTGTGTGTGTGTGTGTTTGGGTGCTCTTATCTAAACCTAATTCTTCTTTAATACTTTCAGTTTGTCTTTAAAACTCCCCATTAGTGATTTGGCCCAGCGCTGGATGTGCCCTAATAAACTTGCGATGACTTGTCTCTCACGGCGCACAGTTTGGACCATTCAGTGCATCATACAGTCACTGAGCCACTTATCTGTGCATAAAACAGCTGAGGGATTTAATCCGCAACAGAATACACAAGCGACAGTTACTCCTCATGATTGTCAGTTAGTTTGAAGCACAGGCTTTTAAAACATCGTTAACTGCCCAATCGATCAGCTAATATCGATGCTAACCTGCTTCTCGGGTATCGTCCCTCTTGTAACTAAAGCTTGTATCACTGAAAGGGAAACTTTCTAAAAGGATAAAACATTCGGGACTTTATTGTATGTCAATTTAAAAAGACTTTAGTCATTTTGGAACATTTCCATTGATCGATCATCATGGACTATTTACACAGCTGCTGATTTGAAATGGTAGAAATAACAACAAAGTAATAGGTAAATAATAAGATGCACTGATCAGATCAAATGTTTTTACTGTCAAATGTTCAAATTATCCATCCTTTAGTTTTCTAAGCCGCTTATCCTAACCAGGGTTGCAGGGAAGCTACTGGAGGCTATCCCAGAGCTCATAGGGCGAAAGGCAGAGAAACGGTCAACAGTCAATGAAAAGGTCACCAGTCAATCGCAGGGCAGACACACATTCTCACCTAGGGGGCAATCTAGCATCTCCTGTTCACTTAACCCTTGTAAGACAAGCAGCACGGATCCATACCGTAAAACAGCTCCTTACGTGGAAGATTTCCCGGTTTGTGTTGGTGCTCGAGGGGCCAGACGTCATGCTGAGCTTTGTTTGGGGTTCCTGTGTCATGTAGACCCAAAGTTATTTAAAGAGCATGTAATAATAAAAAATGCTACTGGATTTTTAAAAATGGTGTCACACATAAATGCCCATCAAGAACAAAAAATTGCCCAATTTTCTTTGGTTTTAGGTTTTAGAAACAAACAGAAAAAACGATTGTTGAACCCAGGAAAACTTTCAGGATGGTCTCCGCCCACAGGTGGGAGGGGAAAACCCACAGAGGGAGGGGCTCCGGAGAGTGGCCGAGAGAAAGAGCAGCAAACGGCGAGAATGTAGGAGAACTGACACCGGTTTTAGACTATTTTACATGGTTTACATTAGATTTTACTAATACGCTCTGAGTTCTAAGGGTTAATGAGCTTATCTCTGGGAGGAACACTGGGAGAACATGCAAATTCCAAAGAAAGGACTCAGGCTGCTTTAGCCAAGAATCGAACCCATAACCTTCTTGCTGTGAAACGACAGCGCTACCCAATAACCGATTCAAATAAAAAAATGTTAATAAATACATAAATTAGTACATTAGTACATAGTGATTATTAGCTCACTGTGCCAAGAAGAATCTGCATATGATCTGTTGGCTTGTTAGAAGGAGTCTGCCATCTGGAGATGATCATTCAGTTCCATCACATTTCTATCACGTATTTCTGCTCAGTAGCATTATTCAGCATATGAAGGCATAGTGTCTCTTAAAGGGAAACAAGTTTATTTAAAAGCTGTTTGGCATTTTAAAGGCTCTCAAACACTTTAAAACTCACAATATATTGCTGTTGTGTTGCTTGCAGTCAGCAATGGCATGGTCTTAGCATTGTTTGGACTCGGATGTCGGGTGTGTTTATGTTACTGATTGAGACATAACAGAAGGGGCAGCAGAGCCAAAACATGTGTGGTGTTCAAATTTTGCTTCTTAGTTCAGAACTGGAGCTGCAAGGCTAATGTCGCTAACAATACAAGACACTAGTCACCCGTTTTGTTCCATAAAAACATCCCCCAAAATTTCAACCTCAATTAAACAACATCCAGCTCTTCATTTAGGTGGTGCAGACTTGTTTAAAGAGAAAAAATCAAATGTACTCCGTTTTCCATTGACCCCAGATGTAGTCGAATAGCCAAGAAACTGTAGGTTTGGAGCTAATGTTGCTAACATACACTGGAAGTCAATAGTTAGCCAAATCTTTTCCCTAAATATATTCACAAAATCTCTCTCAACACATTTAAACCATATCTGACTCTTCGTTAAGGTGGTGGAGACTTGTTGATGTGGTCTAAAAGCCAGTAAGACTTACTGTGAGCTATAAAAATGATCAAAATCTCACCATATAAATTATGGGCCTTTTCAGGTAGCAAGGTCTGCTTTTAGAAATGACATGAAGAGTAGAAAGCTAGAATCATATTTTAATGGCAACCTTCATAAATTAGGAAGAATCTGTTCCAGGATCATTAATTTCTAGCCAAATGGCTGCCGATAGTAGTGAAGTTTTGTTCATTTTTATAGCTCACAGTACGTCACACTGTGTCCTGAGCCACATTAACAAGTTTGCTTCACCTTTATGAAGAGCTGGAAGTTGGTTTGAGTGGGTTGAGAGACATTTTGTGCATACATTTACAGAAAAGATGTGGGTATGTTAACAACATTAGTCTCACAGCTCCAAACTGAAAAAGCAAAGTTTGGACAACAAACCTACAGCATCTTGGCTACCCGATATCTGATGAATATTCAAATGTCAGATTTGATTTAGAGAGCTCTAGTAAAATAATTCAATAACAGAAAAAAATAACAAAAAGAAAAAGAAAGAAATAGCGGTCACGCCCGGATCTCTTGATTGTTAGAGTATGTAATCCGGTACCTTCATGGCCACCTGCATGCCGAGGCTCAAATCGAGAGCAGCTCATTTGAGAAGCGCAGAAAGCCGTATCTGCCAGTGCGCAGCTGGAGCAGATTTGTGAAAGCCACACTGCACGGCAGATCGGCTTTTCTGGCAGTGAAGACGTTCAGTACTGGGGGCTCGGGGGGCACTGGAGGGGTTTTATAAGCTTTTTTGGGCACGGGGGCGGATGCCGGTTTACACTTGGCAGTTCCCCTGCATGGCTGTGTGTCCTTGCTGCCCACCAGCAGGTGCCCCAGAGGTGCCCACTGCTGCCAGCTGTGCCCCGAGGTGGCGGGGGAGCGTAGGAGGGGGCGGCCAGTATGGTGGCACAGTGCTAATTAAGCGCTGGACATACAGAGATAATCCCTGACAAATGTGTCCGTCCGGGATTCTAATGAAAGCGGCGCTCCTCGCCTTTCGGAACATGCTCTCCCTCCTGCATTTCTGGTTTTTGTCTTTTGTTCTCTTATTCTTTCTATGTTTTTTTTTCTTCTGTCTCAGCTTTTCATTCATCTCTTTTCATCCATTTTTATCTGCCTAATATTTTTATAAACTTTGCCGTTTTTTTTTCATAATTTAATTATATTAAATAAACTAGCTTAAGAAAGTAAATAAAGTAATTCTTTGCGTGGTGATGATCCAATATTTTTTTGGATAATATTTTACCTTACAGTGCCTTGCATGTACACTATATGGATAAAAGTATTGGCCGAATTTGGCCCATTCATTCTGTAGAGTATTTATGAAGTCAGGCACTGATGTTGGTGAGAAGGTCTGGATCACAATCTCCGTTCCAGTTCATCCCAAAGGTGCTGGATGGGGTTGAGGTCAGGGCTCTGTGTGGACCAGTCAAGTTCTTCCACACTGTCCTGCTGGAATAGAAAAGGTTCTTCCCCAAACTGTGACCACAAAGTTGGAAGCATGGTGTTGTCCAGAATGTCTTGGTCTGCTGAAGCATTAAGATTGTCCTTTACTGAAAGTAAGGTATCCAGCCCAAACCCTGAAAAACAGGTGTGTCCCAATACTTTTGTCCATATAGTATAGGTTTTATTGCCAGTGAGTTTAATACCAAAACTGCCAAAAAACCTCTCACATATCATGTCTCAGGCATCAGTGCTTTCAAAACCATTTCTTGTAATAACTTTCTGTGAGAAGATTTTAGAGGCATTCACTTCAGACCTCTGGTTCCATTCATCGCCACTACTGGGAACAATTCTGCTGCAGACTATTTCATATCAAACCACCAAAATGACTTTATTTACACGTTAACAACTTAATTATCCATCTTTGGAATTAACTTGTACAAGACTAGTTTTTGTAATTGCTTTTCCAGACATTTTCATCATATTCTACTGATTTTTTCATTATAAAATCTTCACAAAATCAGAGGAACATAATCATTTATTTTTTTTCTAATTTCATAAGTCTATTACATTTACAAAGTCTTCTCTTGCCTTTCTTTTGATGTTAAGTGGCCTGTATCCTGAAAAGCCATATTTTCCTCACTTCTAAAAAAAAAAAAAACATAAAAAGACTGATACAGTATATAAACACTGTTAATGTTTCAGAACGTAAACTGCTATCACCAGTGAAGTCCATCAATCAAAAACAGCCCGTTTTGAATGTATTATTTCAGTCGACAGCAGTTTAGCCAATCCATTCACAGTGAAGGAGTGTTTTAGCCTTGACAGTATTTTGAATGAGGCTCCATAGACGACCAGCAGTCAGAACAGAGGTCATGTATATATATTTATATATATATGGCGCAGTAACTGAGAAAGTCTGTTTCATTCTAAAGGATAAGGACATGTTAGGATTATGGTGATGTAAAAATATATTTTTGGTGAATAAAATTGCACAAATGTCAAAATTGGACCTTGAACAGAGCTTTAAAAGCATGAAATCTGATGTTAAATACTAAGCTATCTAGCAAATTGATTATAGCTGTCACGGTATGTTGTCGTTCTCCAGTTCATTCCAAATTGTTTTTGCTCAAAAAAATCACCCTCCCTGTCCTGACAGGTGTTACCACTTTTAGTGCAGAGACTGGGGTTCCTCAGTAATGCAGTGAATAAAACATGATAAAAAGCTACTGTTTATGAATAAATGTTTCTTCCCCATTTATTTATTTATTATTCAGTATTTGTTTTAGCTGCATTTGACTAAATCAAGTGAGTTAACACATAGTTTGACAGTCAGGCAGACTTTATGTAGCAAACCTAGCCACATACCATGTGTTTTCCATGCTTTTTTCTCAGGATTGAATTTGTAATGCGATTAATCCACATCCTCTCATCTTGTATCTTTGGTTGGGAAATGGGTTCAAATTCCACTCCCAACCCCAAACCCATTGGTTACGGGGTATCAGAATGATAAATTCCACACACAGACAAAGAGTTTGTCTAACCATAGGTGGCTAAGCTATAGCTGGTAAGTGGTATTTAGTGAAGGGTGGGGTCGGGTGGGGGAATGCAGTGAATAATGCATGATAGAAAGCGTCTGTTTTTGATTAATGGTTTCTTCCATGTTGATGTATTCCTTATTCTTTGTTTTTTTAGTGTATGACACTAAATCAAGTTAACATAGAGTTTGACAGTCATGCTTTTTTCTCAGGATTTAATTTGTACTGCGGTCCACGGTGATTAATCTACATCCACTCCTCTTGTATCTTTGGTTGGGAAATGGGTTCAAATTCCACTCCCAACCCCAAACACATGGGTTATGGGGTATCAGATTTAAAAATTCCACACACAGAAAGCTCCGGGGTTTGGGGTTTTAGTGAGGGGTGTGGTTATGGATCTTCTAAACAATGACTGACATCTTCTCACAAAGGACAATAGGATGGTCGTAGCCTAGTGAGTAAAACACTTGACTGTGAACCCAATGACCTCAAGACTGCAGGTTCAAACCCATACTTTCTGCCATTGTATCCTTGAGCAAAACACTTAACCCGAAGTTGCACCAGGGGGACTGTCCATGTAACTAATGATTGTAAGTTGCTTTGGATAAGAGTGTCAGCCAAATGCTCCTTTATCTTTTAAAGTTATGTAATCTTTCACAGATGAAAATTACTTTTTTGCTGCCATTCCTCAAGTGCTGCCTTGAGCAATTTCTTTTCAATATATAGACGTGCTGGCCTTGGAAAAAACTTTGGTTCTGCGTGACACAGAAACACCAAACGAAGCTTGGTGCATACCTCGAGCATCAACACAATTCGGGGGAACTTCCACATAAAGAGCTCATTTTCTTGAATTACAACGATTTACCATTTGCCGCACAAGGTTTTGTGCCGCACACGACTTTGTGCCGCACACGTTCTAAGGGTTAAAAGGGCAAACGTTAGAATGTTAAATGTTAGAATCTGTATTTCCAATTTCTCCTTTCATATAAAATTATGACTTACTAAGTCATTCTAAGGGTTAACTTTATTTCTCATCATTCTTCCTTAAGCCTCTCTCTCTTCCTCTTCCTACCTATGCTAATGACCTGTTCTTGCTCCTTCTGGCATGCGTGGATTACTGCCGCCGTTCTCCATCTCTTTTTCATTGCTTTATTCATGCGGAAGTATGAGCTGCCGCTGCGGTGGCGGGGAGGAAGGATAAAGCAGTGAATTAGCTGTAAGTGGCTTTGGGAAGTGTCCTCTGCCTGCCCTCAGGGTGCTGAGACACAAGACCCTCTTTTTATCTTGCCCCCCCACCTCCAAACACACAGCCGCTAAAGGTCAGGGGCAGTAAACACCGGCAACATCAGCAGTCCGCTGGAGTCCGTGCTTGGGCTTCCCCGAGAATGCAATTAGCCACATTAGCATCTGGATGGAAAAACTGCAGGGTCCCTCTGTCTGCTGTCAGCATCTGCACAGTGTGGTGGCACGGAGTCAGGTGCGTCGCAGCAGATGTAGCGAGGATTTTCACCAGCGCTGTTCCCCACACCCTGCAGGAATGATGGCAGAGTCTTTTAATAGTTGTTAACCATTTAATGCTTTTCTGTTTTACCAGTCTTCTGTATCACATGGAGTGTAATCAAAATATCCTCGTTCTTCCAGTTGGCTTCTGTTCTGTGCAGCAGCTGGTGGCCTAGTGGTTAAGGAGTTGATCAAAAGGTTGTAGGTTTGAATCCTAGGACTGCTAGTGGCGCCACTGAGGTACTCGAGCAAGGTACCATCGCCGCACACTGCTCCCCGGGCGCTGTGTCATCAGGCTGTCCACTGCTTTACTTGGTGAATGGGTTAAATGGGTTAAATGCAGAGAAATAAGTTCACACTGTGTGATGGTCTGTGGTTTATAAGAGGCTGCTTTACATGTACGAGCCTCCTTAGAAATTTAGTGAGAATTATACAAGGTCATGTAGTCTTGAGACCCTGGGGTGGTGGAGGCCTAGTGGGTCGGGTGCTTGCCTCTAGACCAAGAGGTCATGGGTTCAAATCCTGCTTTCAGCAGACCACCATAGGGTTCCTGAGCAAGACCCTTAACCCCAAGCTGCTCCAGGGAGTTAGGGAATGGAAGTCGCTTTGGATAAAAGTGTCTGCTAAATGCTGTAAACGTAGTCTTCTGTAATTTCAGCTTAGACTTAACCTCCTGTTTAATTACAGTAAAAATGCATGTGTGAAAGCATCCTGTTTTTGGATGTCTGGAATCAAGAATTGAGAAGAGTTTAGAATCGAGTACATGGATCCAGTACTGGAAAACTCATACAGCTCAGCTTTTAAAGATGCACTCCAGCAGCACATGCTCCAAAAATGCATGACATCATTTGAATTTTGTGGCTGTGGGGCATATATACACTGCAGCATGATCTTACAACCATTTCTTTTTCTGTAAAATAGGCCAGTTCTGTGTGTCTTTACATAACATGTTATAAGTAGCCTTTCATTTCTGATTAGCATAATGCAAATTTTGATTAGTGCCCTTATGGAAACTTGCAGTGTCGTTAGTGCCCAGCTAGCAGTGTTGTATAACCACATTTGAGGCTAATTCTTGCTTAAACAGAGGCATGAAGCTCATGACAGGCTCACACGATTTTATTCTTCATGGAGTTAAACCACATTTCTCCTGTAATTTGTCAATATTACTGACTATTAATGTTGCTCCATTAGCTATTTGCCGACCTTGTCATCCTTCTCCTATAAGAGCACAATATCACCCAGTTACCAGAGTATATAAAGTGCTGCACCACCGTGGGGCCTCAAACAGACATATGATATTCAATTAGCCAACCTTTCCTCAACTGCTTTTTTATACATGTGAACTTCAGTAATAATTATACACATTTACAAAAAGACAGTGGCACTGGAGGAATTTTTTGCGTGGCGTCCTGTGGGCAGAACAAAAGTTCTGAGCCTAATCTCAGAGCAAAATGCTTTACAGTACACTTTTTAATAACTTTTTTAGAGCTTTAGGAAATTTTTTATATCAGTATTTTGTCAAACAAAATGCCATTAAACCGAATAGAGTACACCAGACTTTACTGACGTCCAGGGAGTCTCAGTGTCACTGTGCAGATCCATAAAGAAGAAGTTTGAAAATATAGGCTACAGTGTACAGTTAATTAATGGAGCGTTCTTGAGTTCCTAGGAATATTCCATTAGGCGTTGTTATTTTCTTCACTGCTGCAGTACACACACAAAGAAAAGAATGATAATTGATTGCTCCCTGCATTAACCAATTAATCAGACGAGCACTTATAATAGCCTAAAGTCAAAGATGACAATAATTGCAAAAAAAAAAAAAAAAACACGGCAGCATCTGTGTGAAGTGACAAATGTTTTTAGCTTCATTTCCATTTATCAATGTCTTTTTTTTTTCTCATTACAAGCAGAATAAATAAATTCATTTTTTAACCTAAACTGTAAATGAATCAGCATGAATTTCACCGGGTAGCATCCCAAACCTTTCGCTAGATAAATACGGTACACTTTCCTAAAATTCTCCGGATGCTTTTGGGATTTGTTTGAAAGCATCTGCTCCGGTGCTCCGGTGTTCCAGTGATCTGATGCGCAGGTAGGTCTGTGTATGGCTGTGTCAGTATTCATTTGCATAATGGTCATTGATAAATGTGCTTCTAATTCGGGTATATGTAGTGATGTGACACAGCTGCAGTGACACTTTGTGCCACATTTGATAAATGTTCCTCTAAGTATCCACCTCTCAGCGTGCCGGACTGCTGAGCACTGGAGTGTGGCCAGCAGGTCAATAAAAGTTTGAGGTCAGCCACACCCGAGGCCTTGACTATGCGGGTTCTGTGCTGTGTGACGAGGACAGAATTCAGAATGACTGCTGCTGCTGGTTTTAGCTGTTATGCAACATACCTTTGCCCCTTTTTATACATAACAGTAAGTCGTACAGGCTCAGAAACCGCACAAGCAAGTCTATTTGAGAGAACTGAACACAGTTTGGCCACAGTTTGAAGCAAGCACATTCTAAAACTGTAACACTGGCTTTTCTATGGTCTAAGAAAACAAATCGAGTTCATATTAATTGAATTAATCCTTTTTTTAAATGTATTTAAAGCATTAGTGTTGAAAGAACGTAATTATCCCAAGCGTTAAATAAGCCAAACTCAATCAAGTCAAATAAATGAGAATGAAGTGTGTTTTTAAGTCTCGTGGGATTCTCGCCTGGTTTAATGAAGCCCGTTCCCAAATACTTAAGTCTGCACTTAAAAAAAGGGACTTTCCCACATTATTCAACTGTTTTGAGTCAGAAGGAACTTTTCTCATTCGTTTTGTTCATTCCGATGGGATGTTTGAGTTCAGTCAGTGCAAGTTTTGTCTGTTGACACCGCCAGCTGGAGAGATTGGACGAGGAGACGAGAATTTATTGGCTGGTTTAAAAACCGCCATACTCAACAAACAAACACACAAACAAACAAACTGCTTCGTTATTGGTTTTATTCATCTCTCTCAATGACGTTGCTTAACAAATTAGTCATTTCAGTCAGTAGCATCTCTCAGATTTTATTTTTCCGTTTTCTCTTGGCTCCATTTATTTGCATATTGGGCCTTTCCCTTCTGTTTCCTATATCTGTGTGGTCTTAGCCCCTCGGCTACATTCCCTTAATGTTTACGCTTGTTGTGCACTTTGGTTAATTGCTAAGTCTCTTTGTAATTACCTAGAAGAGCAAGGAACAATGTTTTCTGTTGTAATATATATAAGGTGGTAGTGGCCTAGTGGGTAAAACGCTTGTCTGTGAACCTGATGACCACAACGTCACAGGTTCAAACCCCCACTTTCTACCATTGTGTTCTTGAGCAAGACAAGACCCTTAGCTGCTTTAGGGGCCTGTTACTAATGATTTTTAATTGCTCAGGATGAGAGCGTCAGCCTAATGCCCTCTTTATGTGTGGTTATAGACTAACTAGGCATTATAGTGACCACTGGTGTGCTCAGAATTAAGCATTAAGACAGTCCACGTTCCAAATCTCTTTATTATAATATAACCAACAGAAACAATATAAATAAATCAACACAAGTGAGCCAAGTTCAGTGCTCTTTAATGAGAATGCAATTTATGAAATTTGCCCAATTGTAATAAGCTATACTGGATTAAAATGCCTTCATTTAAAACAAAGGATTTTAATTGCCTTTTTATTGTGTTGAAACTCCCCACATCGGCCTTACAATTTTAAAGTAGCAAACATTGGACGCTAAACATGTTTCTCAGGACAAAATGGTGTAAATTTGATTTCTTTTTGCCAAACAATTCCTTTGAAAGAGACAAAAGAGGAAGGAAGGTGGGAAACCAAGCCAAGTTTATGGATGCATGAGCATAGCATTCAGGGCTGTGCTCAGTCCTCCCTCTGAGGAAATTACACCTTCTTTTTTGGAAATGCAATTTGTACGCGTCGGTCCAACATTGGCAGGCTTCGTGCTGGACGCACTGACTGACTGACCGTAGTTAAATGGACAAAACTGAATCAAGGACACAAACAGTGAAGAAAAATGTGTTCGGTATTGCAGCACCCTTTTCAACATCCTCCCTTTTCAAAAGGTAAAGGCTTTTTCAAAAGCACCATAGGATGGAGAAAACAAAAGTGCAGTGAAACTGAGAGAGTCTTACAGGCTGCGCCTTTCCCCATCAGAATCTGCGGGATATGTGTTGAAAAAGTCTTGCTGAGTACTGGTGGTCCTGTGGGGGTCCTGACCATAGATGATCGGGGTAAAGGAGGCTAAAAACGATGCAGAGAAAAAGAAGTAACTACAAACTACAACATGCGCCTTTATGGTCAGTTAAGCTGAGAAAATGAACTGTGAGTGTAGATACAAGGTAGACGTATAAAGTGGCTCATAATAAAGTGGCTCATCAGTGTACTGTCCATCAGAATAATCTATAGGATTAACAAAATCTCTCAGTGTGGATTCATAAACTCGTAATGAAGTAATGTATTTAAATTATGTTTGTCATTGTTTTTAAATATACATACTTAACTATCAATCTCCCTGTCATCAGAACTATTTACTAGTAATGTATTTAAATTATGTTTGTCATTGTTTTTAAATATACATACTTAACTATCAATCTCCCTGTCATCAGAACCATTCCCAGTTAATCTTTATTCATAAATATTAGATTTTATAATGCACTTTAATATAGGGCTGTGCGATATGGACAAAAGAAACCTATCACGATTTTTTTTTGAACAAAATTGCGATTTCGATTTTAATCACGATTTTGCCACACACAGACATGTTTTATAGTGTGAATAT
>JBBPCY010000019.1:4209797-4234797 GCA_037974405.1 Brachyalestes nurse | reverse complement strand
TTATCCCAGTCAAACCTTATATCCATCATAATTTCAATTAAAAAAATGCCTTTTTACTCATTACCCCATCCAAGGTGGTGAGAAATCTGGGTGTCGTGATTGATGACCAGCTGTCTTTCTCTGAGCACACTGCATCTGTCTTTGCCTTACACATCATCAGAATAATCAGGCCTTACTTGACTCAGTACGCCACCCACTTCAGGTATGGGCCACGGTTATCTCTCGCCTCGATTACTGCAGTGCCCTCCTAGTGGGACTTCCAGCTTGTTTTCGACAAGACCCTCACTGCTGGTTCAGAACATAGCGTCCCAAAAGGTCGCATGTTACCCCACTGCTAACTGACCTACACTGGCTACCCATTGCTGCCTGAATTCAATTCAAGTCTCTACCTCTTGCCCACAATGTGACATCTGGGTCTGCACCCAGCCACCTCAATCCCATCATTCAGGCTTATGTTCCTACTCGCTCACTCCCGTCCTCCAAGAAACATTGTCTGGCTCTGCCATCCCTACACACAAGGTAAACCCGGTCTAGACTCTTCTCTTTTGTGGCTCCCCACTGTTGGAATAATCTTCAAAAACCTCCTGAAGACTCATCGGTTCAGAGAGCATCCCATCTTCTAATGCACTATCTATGTTCTTGATTACTCCCACATAAAGATTTAGCACTCAGAACTCTCCTCTGGTTCTCACACTGAGTGTTTCCTTAAATTGTAAGTTGCTATACCATACCATACCATACCATACCATACCATACCGTATGGTAGTTGCTATGGATAAAAGCATCGGCCAAATGAATGTAATGCAATGTAATCATATAGCACTTGGCTTCATCTAGCACCACAGGATCACTTGCTGACTAGATATAATTTAAGGTGGTGGACTGTCCCCAACACAGCAGAGACATAAACAAGTTAGTGTGTTTGGCACTGTCATGAGTATATCAAGCCTAGCAGTGTTGCTGGGGGTTGAGAGTGGTCAACTCAAAAATGTTCCACAACCACAAATGAAGGACTAGAGGATGACCAATAAAAACTGTGTTGTATTCTGTGGTCACTGTGCACCTGCACAATGGATCGATAAGGTGATGTGTCTAATAAAGTAGATAGTACTTGAACACAGTGTTTTAAAGTCCCAGAAACACTATTGTACCTGACATATATAGGCCTCTGTGGCCCTGTGGTGGTCCCTTTCCATTAATAAATGAGGTAGAGGGAAGCTGATAAATTGTGAAGTAACAGACGGGCTACAGTAAGTAAATGTGTACCTCCACTCATCGTTCACCTTTTTAGAAATATCCACCTTGTGCATCCACTCACTGTCCACTTTATTAGAAACATCCACCTTGTACTTCCACCCATTTGGCCACTTTATTAGAAACATCCACCTTGTACTTCCACCCATTTGGCCACTTTATTAGAAACACCCACCTTGTATTTCCCTTAACTGGCCACTTTATTAGAAACACCCACTTTGTGCTTCCACTCATTGGCCACTTTATTAGAAACACCCACCTTGTACTTCCACTCACTGGCCACTTTATTAGAAACACCCACCTTGTACTTCCACTGAATGTCCAGTTTATTAGAAACATCCTTGTACATCCACTTGCTGGCCACTTTGTGAGCTCCATCTACTTTATAGGTCCACTACAGAGGTAGAATTAAAGACTGTGGCCCATCTTTTACTGCACACTTTATTAAATGACCACTGCTGACCAGATATCATTTGACTTGGAGACCATTACCAGCCCAGCAGCAACACTGACATGACTGTGACAAGATGTCATATGTGGTATGAGTGTATCAGGCACTGCTGGGTTGAGAGTGGTCAAAAGTATCCAACCAGGAGAGGCTCTACGTTCAGACTGACCACTGATGAAGAACTTGAGGATGTTATAGACAAACTGCATCAGCAGAAGGGATTCAGTCTCTAGTTGTACACCAACAAGGTGGAGCTACAAAACAGAGTCACAAGATAGATTTCTAATAAAGTGGCCAGTCAATGTTCACACATGGTTTGCAGAGACCTGTGGATGCTGCTATTTTGTAGAAAATGCAAAATTGTAAAATGACTGATTTTCATCAAAATGTAGTTTTGACCACATTATTATGCATTTTCTGTAGTTTCTGGGACATTCTTTCTTTGGCGAAAGGTTTTTTTATTTATCATTTGTGGCACTATCGCTTTCCTTGCCCTTTTATCATAAAAGAAAGGAATAAAGGCTGTGAGGTTGTCAAATCTATTTATCTAAAGGAACGAAAGCTCAAAAGGTCTAAAATGATAGGTGTTTTAGATAAAATGGCCAATGGCTGTAGGTGGAAAGTGAGTGTCCCTAATAAAGTGGGGGTATTTATGGTCTTATCATGGTACGAGGGCAAAAAAGAAGTTAACTTAATAGAAGTTGCTATTTGCTATTTCTTTTTTTGTATTCTCAGCGAGACTCTATTACCTAAATAAAGGTCTGTAGTCTGACTGTTTATCACCCAGACATTACCGCAGTAGTGGGCAGTTTGAATGATGATGTGTGTCGAATGTGACTGAAATACATGACCTCGCTCACTCCATTAACCATGAGTACTTACGTTACACATGATTACCCTCACGGTCAAGCCCTCTCTCACACACACACTCACACACACACACACACACACACACTTATACATAGCCACCCAGGGCGAGTAGGTCTTCATCTTATCAGGCCAGTACACCGGGGCGCGTTGCAGAAACAGTGATAAACAGAGACGAAGCAGTGGTCGAAAAGGCTAGACAGAAAAACTCCCCCTCTCTGAATAATGTATGACTCATACACAGCCTCAGCAGGGCCTGCTGTGGAGCACACATCATATTCACACTGCATGGGAAAGGATGTTTGTAGGTAGCTGTGGGTGTATGTGTGTGTATATATGTGTGTGTGTGTGTGTGAGTGAAGGTCAAAAGTAATTTGACGGTTGCAGGGCCAGTCGTTCACCTGTCAAGGCTGTGTGTGCTAGACTTGCCCATGGCCAGTGTAGGTGTCTCCTGCAAAAGATAAATAGACACTGACTTGCAAATGCAAATGCAAAAAAGGCTAAAAAAAAAAAGCGTTCCTTCTTCTTGAGAGAAGGTCCCATTATTGTTTGAAGCTTAAAGAGAAGGTACGCATTTGCCTGCCCACAGTGTCTTGCCATCTGATGATGTCCCTTATTAAAGCTTTTCAAGCTAGAGCCCCAGCTGCTCACCGCCAGGGGTTCCTTCAATTTCCGTCAGTTCATTTCTCAGCTCTCACAGAAATCTGGCTCGCAGAAATGTGGCTTGACGGAAACAGACACATCAGACAGAGCACAGAATAAGAGAAACAGTAAATGCAAATGAGCTTCACAAAGTGTCAAATAACAACGGCAGCAGAAGCAGTCAAATTCTATGGAAGAAAGTGGTGTTGTAACAAAGCAAAAATAAAAATATTAGGTGCAAAGCAGGCTGATTAACACATTTGATTGACAAGTAGGTAAACATAAGACAGCTACTTGAAAGAATGTGAAAGACAGGGGCATGATGGAACCAACATCAGATCCTCCAACAGCCCAGATGGAGAGGAGATGATCTTGATGTTTGAAAAGCTGTGATTTTTCCTAAAAGCAATTGGTCTTAACATGCCAATTTTGGTTAGCTGGCATGTTAAACATTTGCTGGACCATTTAAATATGTGTTTTAACCATGTGATCTGTGTTCTCTATGTAGTTGCTTTGCTTAGTAGAAAAAGTGTAAGCAAAGCCACCTGAGGCCCAGTAGACAGTGGCAGAATTGGTCATTTTTTCATTTTGCTGTAATCGGTTAATCATGTGAAGCCCACCAGCATCAGGGGCTGAGCTCATCCATCACTGCGGCAACACATTTTGAGGCATACTGAGTGTGAATATATTTTTGTAGCCTCAGAAAAGATTTGGAACTATTGAGAAAGTTTGGGGGTAACAGCCTGAAAGCCCAATAGCCTGGACGGAGTCATGCTCCTGCTGTAAAACCTACATTTTCCTCCATGTAGGATGAGGTACTAGAGAAAAACCATCCTCAGGATTGCTTGGACAGCTGTGAATGACGTTTGGTGCTCTTCTGAGAGTTTGAAAGTGTGTCTGTGTGCCCTCTTATGCTTCCAAAAAAGTTCACAGTGTGCATATTAAAGCAATTTTATTGTGTATAATACTTCCTTAGAGGTAAAAGGTTTCTTGTTGACCATAAAAAAGATGCTTTTGGGTTCCCACAGAACTTTTCAGGTGGTTTCAGCTGAATTTATTAAAGAAACATTCACTGAAGGCCTTCTTAAGGAACCAACCATAACATTGCTCCAGAAAAACCCATTGGCACCTTTATTATTTTCACGAAGGTAATAAAAGAAGATAAGAAGAGTTTATATGTATTATACCTGACCATCAGGAGTCTGTAACTTCTACTCTGAAAAGAGCAATTTCATCATTAAGACTGTTTGCTCTTCAGTTGACTGAGACCGAGCAGGCTTTCTCTTTCCAGTGCACCATCCATTCAGACATCAGACTGGTCACCAGCACAAGATGATTCGATTTCTCCTCTGACGTCTCTCTCTGTTCGCAGCATTGGCAATATTGCCTGAGCGGCGCTACAGTGGTACCAATAAAGGCCGCTGAACACGACTGAATTGAATTGATCGCTCCGTTTCACATTTTTTGATCTTCACGCTCAAAGACATTTTTCTCTTTACATTTTGTCTCCTTTCATCAATAATACAGAGCCCTGTGTTGTGTGTCTTTATCAAATGTGAAACGATCATTTGTTCCCTTTCTCACATTTCCTCTCTCTGCCCACATTTCTCTTTCGTTCTCAGTTTCAGTATCTCTCATTTTCTCTATCTTTCTCTCCTTTTGTTTCTCATTTTCATCTCTCTCAATCTGTCTCTCGTTCTATCTCTCTCCCTTTCTCTTTGAGATCTTTCTCTTTAAAAATAAAGGCATTATATCACTCGTATTTCTTGTTATTATTAACATCAACAACAATAGTATTTCCTCTCTCTCCTTATCTGTTTCTCTCTGCTTCATCTCTTTTTTTGTCTCTATAGCTCTGTCTCTTTTATTCCCTTTAACAAGAAAGGCATTATATAAATCACATTTATTGCTATTATTGTCAACATCAACCACAACATATCTCTCTCTCTCTCTCTTTCTCTCTCCCAGGATGATCCCAGCTTCTCATAAGCTCTTCCAACTCAGTGACCTGGCCTCCTCTCGGGACTATGAGCTGTGTGTGTTGGCCGTTTATGACGACGGTGTTACTGCTCTGACTGCCACACGCCTGGTGGGCTGCGTCTCCTTCACCACAGAGCGGGATTTCCATCGCTGCCGCTCCCTCCACGACCAGTTTCTGGGCGGCACCATGATCATTGTGATCGGCGGCATCATCGTGGCCTCTGTCCTCGTCTTCATCTTCATCCTGCTCATGAAGTACAAGCTCCACAGCCAGCACTACAAGCAGAAGGCCGCTCGAGTCAGCAATGTCTGCTCCCAGACCAACGGCGGCCAGCAGGGAGCAGCTTCCGGACCCCCACCACCCACCAGGTCGTCCTCGTCCTCTGGTTCCGCCAGCAAACCCTCCATTCCACTCAGCCAGGACAGGCCTGAGGGCTGTGCCGGCCAGGATGGTGGCTACGGGGCCCTTAAAGGCACCACAGTGGTGGACTTGAACCCAGAATATGGGAAATCAGTCAAAGACGAAGATTCCATATCGCAATAACACAGGATCAATTCCAACACTCTCCCATCCCCTCCTCTTCCACCTGCCTCCCTCCCTTCTTTTTTTCTGGTGCTGGGGTCTCGCTGCCTTACTGAGGATTTACCTCCCATTCAAGGTGAGACGGAACCTTTTCTTCTCTTCATCTGTTATAAGATTTGTTGCTAAGCAACCGATTGTCACAGTGATAGATGTGCACAAGGTCGCTGTTCTGGGGACGTTTCAGCATTCGTTAGTGCTTCATTAGTTAACAGACACATTCAAGCCATACCTTCACTAGACTTTTTACTTTTTCTGAATAAGACATGGTCAGTATCTGAATTCAGAACTATATTCTTATACCAAACTGTGTTTGTCTTTATCTATAACCTGGATTTCTATAGAGCAGAATTGTCTTCAGTGGAAAAGTAGTATTTTACACTAAAAGGAAGCGAATAATACCTAGGCTACTAATGTTAGCAGGATTTGGGGGGATTTGTCATAGTGTGGTCTCCAGTTTACCTGCAGAACATATCCTTCATGTGACCCAGTAAAATTACCAACTGGCCTTATGAAGGTGACAAATGAAGATGAAAGCAATGACATCTTCATTGGTCTGCAGTATTTGAAGTTTTTAGTTTTTTTGCAAGTGAAAGACCATCACCAGGGTGCATTTTGTAAATTAATGTAGTGGCATACGGCTTGAGAGAAGCAGCAAAATCTGCCCCTGGAGCGCACTCAGCTGCCACTGTGCAAAAGCGATGCAGCATGACCAAGGCCAAATGACACTGTGAGGCTTTTCAATTTACCACAGATATACATATGGACTGTAAACCACTTTTTATCACATATTTTTACATTTTACCTTGTTTTTCACTTTGTCCTCTGGAAAATAGACAGTCTATTGAGCTGTGTAATGTGGAAAGATGTGATTTTCAGAAAAGCTGTTTATACAGTCACAGCAGAATAGCTCACACTTTAATCCGACACCCCTAAGAGACCTCTGTGCAGTTCCTCACTCTCATAACTACATAACCTAAATAATATTACCATAATCAATACCAAATGCTGTGTAGTATTTTATGAATAATGTCTTAATATTGGAACAATACGCCTGAAATTTAAGGGATTAATGCATTCATGCTGGAATGACTGCTGTGAACACTTCTGTTTAATTCTATTTATACTCTTTTGTACGAGTAATGAATCCCCAGTGAATGTTTGTAATGAGGAATGTTTACGACAGTTTGCTGGACGCCTTGGCATACCTACGTGTGACTCTTTGTTATTGTTATTCCTGCTGAAGAAGCAAAGACATACTCTTATTTTCCTTTGTGCAGCCTTAGCACTGCACATAAGTATCCGTGTGATGCAGGGGGTGTATTTGAATAACCACTTCACCGCAGAATTACGAGTCCAAAAAGAAAGTGATGAAAATCTCTCCATTTCACCTGCTGCTGCCTCGGCCACCGCCCACGTGTCTGAGTGCTGGTGGGAATAAGCAATCATCATAAAACTAGTGCAGCACCTAAATGCAGAGAGAGAGTGTTAGTAGGGAGGGGGGGGGATAAGTCCTCCACTTGGCTTTCCACTCATCCTCCCGCTGGCTCTCCTATTTTTCTTTCTGTGAAACCAATCATCAGCGCCCTGGCTGCCCTCGAGGCATTAGTTTGTATTTTAGTTGAAACTCTAGTGCATCTAGAGAGCCAATCTCTTACACATCCGCAAAGCCTGACCATGGATGGAGGTCAACAGTGGCCCCAGCAAGGCAGGAACAGCCTTAGCCTCAGACACACCTCCTGTGAAGGTACATGTCTAAAATCAGTCATGCAAAGATGCCAGTGGCTGGTACTCGGTTAGGCTATATGCTGTGGTCTATGGATACACCTCGTTTTGCTCTTTTTACTAGTCCAACATGAAAGAAACTTTCTAAGTTAGTCGTCAGTAACAAGTAGTTATGCATGCAATGCAGAACCCAACTAGACCAGCTCTTGCCCATGCAAGGTTTGGATAGGAGGAAAATAGCTGCTAACAAAGTCTTTTGAGCTTCCATAGCCTCTCTTGTAAAACTGGTTTAGCCTATCTCTCAACACCAACTTGGATGAGATATAGCAATAACAAGTAAACAAGCAAATGGCATTTTTGCAGGGTAAGGCACTGGTAATGCCACTGGAGCATTATGTGGGTTGCAGAAGCCTGCTAGGCTAGCTCTTGGCTTTGCTAGGTTAGGGTTAGCTGCTAGCAAGCTCCCATACTGCCCTGCTTCTTGGGGAGATAACTCCATTTAACGTTGCCACATAGCCTGGAAGAATCATCTTGGACAATCGGTCATGGTTGAGCTCCATGGAAGTGCTTCAGCGGTGCAGAAATGGTGCCCGGCAGTACAGTGAACGGGCCTGAAATGTATTCATGATAGCGAAATGGGTTGTTTGATGTGAAAGCACGCCCCCTGCTGCCAAAAACTAATTCCAGGTTGACTGGCAGGGTGAAGGACGCTGCGGTTGGTCAGGGTCATGGGCTGAAGGACGAGTGTTTATTTTTTCAATAATGAGCTACAGAGATTTATCAAGTCATGAGCCTTAAAGGGAATTGAAAGAGTCTCTCTTTCTTTTGTGGACCTCCAAGTTCCAAGAGGTGTGAATAAATATCCTGTTGGAAATTGTGCAGTGCAGCAAAGCTGCAAGAAAGATGGCCATCATAAAACAATAGTGTCTCCTTAACACCTTCTCTTTGTATGACAGAGGACTTTTCTAAAGCTGCTGACACCGGCTGATGAAGCAGCATAGAATGTGTTCGAGTAATAATTCTCCTGCCCTCCCTAGGTGTATATTCATCTGGTTAAATGAATCACAAATGGGGGGAAAATCAGTTTCCCGAGGGTGCTTCCAAATGATCTGCTGAGCTCCAGTGCAGAAAAAGGAACAGAGGAAATGAGCAGTGCGTTCCCTAGCTCACCTGGAATGGATTAGCTTTCTGCCTCAGACTGAAAATGGGAAGGACGAGATTACAACCTTTAGGGGGAAAAGACAGAGTATGTTTCAAACAGAACTGCAGAGGACAGGGGAAGGGAAAAGTGTTGCAAGGGGAAAAGGAACAATGGATGATTCGGCAGATAGGAGGACAGGTAGTGTTATGATGTGTGGAAAGGCAGGAGAAGTGGAAAGGGAGAGGTGAGACAGATAGAGATGAAGGGGTAAAAGTGTTGAGTCTCAGATATGGAGACAAATGGGCTAATCTTTAAGGTGAAGGCACGCCGTGGGACAGAAGCAGCCCTGGAGCTGGAGGGGTAATTACTGTTGTTTGTGCGCTGTCAAAAGTGGGCCACAACCTCTCCCTGCCAACAGCAGTTCCGACCCAGAATCCCTCCTGACTGCGGCAGGGTAGACCAAGCTAAAAATAGCCAGCTGAATAGGGCTTAGCGTTAGCCTGCTGCCGCCTGCAGATAGTTGTAGCCGGCTGCAGCAGCAGCAGCAGAACAGTGCTAGCGCTTGCCCTTGCATTGTTAGCTGGCCGCCATGAGCGCTAAGCTTTTCCCTCTGGTATCTGATGAGCGATAGCAGGGGTTCAAGCTAATGAAGTTGTTTGAGGGAATGTCCAATTAGCATAGGCCTGTTTAGTCATCGTTTTCCTCTTTCGTTTCTGCTCGCTCAGCTGCCGTTGCCTGGACTTGTTTGTTTAACACAGGCGTTCTCGGATGCTAATGGTGCCGCTCGGGCCGCCTGTATTGGAAGGCACATGGCTGTGATAGGAGGCAGCCACCTTCTGGAAAGCCAGTCTGTCTTCGAGGTTTTTAACATGCTAAATTTACCTTCCATATGCTCCTCAAGTTCGCATTCTGCTGATTCGAGCAT
This sequence comes from Brachyalestes nurse, assembly GCA_037974405.1. Lineage (NCBI taxonomy): Eukaryota > Metazoa > Chordata > Actinopteri > Characiformes > Alestidae > Brachyalestes > Brachyalestes nurse. The sequence goes on along the minus strand of JBBPCY010000019.1, from coordinate 4,225,235 downwards.
ATGCACAAAAGGTTTCAGCAGAAATCTGTAGAACCGCGGGCACGGCGCTTGACAGCTAACTCGCTGCTGTAAATAATGTAGGAATACATTTTTAAATTCACTGCCCAGGCAAGGTGGTGTTTAGAGGGAATCAATGGACAGATGCAATGTAGAGTATATAATAAAGACTGGATGGATTTAATAGATGAATTTCTTCTTTTTGCTTGTCAGGCTGTATACATTGCACACGCAGCATGCTGTCATAACCCGTTGCTTCAACACTGCCACTGTTTTTCTACATAAAATTCAGAGTTGTCTTACCACAAGTTGTGCGTTTTATTATTTTTTTTCCAGTAGGCAGCTGGCTCTAACACCTCTACTTCTGGTTCTTCTAGGCAAACTCAGTCTGGAGGCTAATAAAAAATTGCCTGGGATTGGAGCCAATACACCACTGGGAGAGGAGGCGGGTGGAAGCCAGTAACAGCAACTGTTTTTGGTCCCTTATGCAAGCATCTCCACAAACAATGGATATTAATGAGCCTGTTTGGAGCATATGGGCATGATTTTGTCCTAACCAGAGGCCATAACTCTTAGAAAAAAAAATAATAAAAATGATCATCGTTGGACCAGAAAGGTGGACACAAAGATATTAGACGCTACTGTTGTTCTTTCATGAACCTGTGGAAACTGAATAAGCTTTTGGTCACCATGGGACGTCCAGCCTATAGAAGTGCAAAGCCAAAGGGATTAAAACGTTCTGGTTCAGTCTGAAGCAGTGGATGGGAGTAAAGTGTTCGGTCATGGAAATATTCATAAACTAACCTTGAGTAAGCAGTTAGTGAACTTTTTGGGGGGGCACTTTATGATATATCCCACTCTTCTATTCTCTCTCAGTCACTCTAACTTTCTCTCCCCTTCGAGGGGTAACTGTGCATTTATTCAGCTCATGGTGAGGCTTGCTGTGGCTCTACATGGGTTTCGAGAGATTCCAAAAACGAGAGGTGCCACTAGGATCTCCCCAGAAGTCTCCATGCACTGAAACGTTATAAAATCACATGTATCAACAAAACTGAATGCTTGGACATTTTTAATAAACCCAACACTGACTCTCATAGACGTTTAAAAAAAAACAGACAAAAAAAACATGTTCATCACCAAACAGGCCCCTTTGAAAGTTGGCCTGATCAAATAAAATAATGTTCTTTTTTTTTTGCTTTTCTCCAATCGACTGTGTACGTATTTGTATGTGAGGTACACCTTCAGCCATCTCTGATTTGAAGTATAAGTGAAAATAATAAAGTCCTGGGATGGAATTTTATGCTTTCATAGGTACTATATGTGGATTTATAAAGAAATAAAGTATTTTTCTTCAAGGTGTGTAACAGTGTTTTTTTTTTACACTTTAAGAAATGATATTCCTTTGGTAAGAGTTAGCATAATTGTCACGTCTCTGACAAATGGTTTGAACAATTTGTGTTACTCCTGAGGGATCCCTGGTTTGGAACCTTACTGCTTCGAGTTAAACTGTCGTTTTATTGTGCTGCTACCTCATTTGAGCGGAGTTCATAGACAAATGCATTACTGTCCATTTGTGTAGTGCTTTAGGTCATATTAGCATTTAAGTTTCGTGTACTTGAGAAGCGGATCCTCAGAAGACCAGGTTTCAAATTCCTCGAAAATCCGCTTTATGGGCCCTTTAATCCCTCAAAATACCCTCATCGCATTAGAACGATTTTAGCGTGTATTTTATTCTTGGTGCACTGTGAGTGTTTCTTAGAGGCATTTACAAATTCACTAGTAATTTGTAACTAGAAGGAGAAGAATGTATTATCTGTGGAATAAAGGGGCAATAATTGCTTCTACCACATGAGGTCACTACACACCCTGCCCACTGCTGACCTTGGTCCAAACAGGTTTGGAAAGTGAAATGATCTGTTCATTGCTTACCAACAGGGCTCTCCATGCCTCTGGACCAGCATGGAAGTTATGAGAAACATGTTTGTGCCTTTCTGTATATATAATGATGCCATAGTGGGTCTTTACTGAAGAACCTGAAGACACAAAATCCCTTCGTATGAGTCCAGTTGTCACTAATTATATTGATAAGACTGCTGTTCTTAGATCAACCAAGGGAGCAAAATTGTTCGACACTTATGTCCGTTTTGCTGCAAGAGTCATAAATCTAGGTGTTGTCACAGATGCGCATAAAGAAGTGGTAGCAGGACTTTCTGAAGGTTTAAAACATTTGGATCCAATGCTAATGAATGCTCATGGAATACCATTTCATGGAAATCTAGATAAACTGTCAAACACTGAATAATAATTTGGTGAACTTCTTGACCACTTTATGACATAGACCACTCTCGGTCACTGTCTCAGATGCCATTTCTCTCCTATCTACTCAGGCAATTTTCAGGTTTGCCGTTGTTTAACACAAGCTTTGGAGAGAGCAAGCTCTCCACTTAAAATACACTGACACATTTTAACATTACATGTGTCATCCAAAACTGAAGATGCTGACATTGTTAAATTCTCACTCTAATGACATTAAAGTCATTCAATACACTGCAGAAATATCTTGGCAAGTGAAATCATCGTAAATCTAGAGAGTACCCCTAATGTTTCTCAGATTGTTGACCATTTAAATTATTTTGTTCATGTAAGCCAATCTATTAGCTTGTTTTGAATATTATTTCTTGAACAAAGAAAAATGATCTGCCACTGCTTAAAGTTTAATCGCAGGGAAAGATATTTGTTGCAGTGTAGACATCAACATTAAATCAGTTCTATTAGTTCTTTCAAAATGTGTATTTACTTGATCGCATATTTTATACAATAGTTAGTTTAAGCCATATAAATGTTAGAGGATGGCATATTTAAGCCATTGCTCCAGTCACACATGTTCCCTGGAAGTACCTTTTCCCCCAGAGTTGCATCGACTTTCCCAGTATTTCATCATCAAGTGGACAGACAAGGAACATTGCTGTTTATGCCAGTGTCCTTCGTGCATCTCCAAGGTGTCCAGTTAACCCAGTGTGTTCAGAATTAATTACAGCCTTTGTCTCACCCACTTCATAGGTCTTGAATTCAAACCAAGAATGCAAAAATCTACGCTGACAATTTCAACACACTATAACACCATGAAACAGTCTTCAACATCCTCATGATTTTAGGGCGGCAGCTCTACAGCTGGAGACATCACTGACAGCAGAACAGCACATCTCCTTCCATGAGGCAAAATGATGGATGGTCATGCAATACTTTGTCCAACTTGTTGCAAAATGGGCAAGTTATCCATCCAGTTCCTCTCAGACTTGATGCTGTTTTTGGATTTACTGTCTGTTAGGTTTACATGTTTTATTTACGCAGCTCTACCCCATTTTTCGAGTGTGGGCATGCTGTCAGAAGACGCGTTTGATTTTGACATCCTTGTAAGGGTTGCATTAGCATTTACACTTCAAATGACATGTGGTCTTATCTCAGCATAACCGTTGTAAGCATTTTTAATGTGAGGGGGACACATGGCTCTACATCTCGGCTGTAGTCCGGGAGGGGAAAAGTGGGTGGGGTGAAACAAGTGATGGGGGGGGGGGGGGGCTGTAATAATGGCTGTAATAATGGCCATGTATCTCTGCAAGTGGTTTAAAAAGATGGAACATAACACCTCTTGGTGTGCATTTACAGTGTAAACTGAGTCTAAGATGCATCCAGACCAAATGTATTTCTTGTTTGTTTTCTGCAGAACAAATCCAATGATTCAATGTCTATGGTTATGGTAATGCTATTTTCCTAGCAATAATGCTAATAATACTTCGCTCAAGCGAATGGAGTTGTACTTTCACTTCTAAACTAGGACCTTTGGACCAGTAAGACACACTTATACTCTCGCTCTCATTGTTATTGGAGGACCACTTCAAATTATGTGTGCTCCTGCTTTATCTACAACCATAGAACAGTCTACCCATGGGACATAATGGAGCGAGTAGCACAATTTAGGTCATATTAGTTGATAAATACAGTCAGACCGCCCTATTGGTTGAAAAGCATTTGACCCCTGTTGTTGTATTTGAAAATGTCACTGTATCATTGTACAGACCACCTGTTGCTAAGAAACCAAAATGATTGCTTTGTTCTGTTCTGATTTTCTCAGGAAATACGTTTTGGTGGAAATTATATTAAAGTGATACTTAAAATGTAGCTTATTTGCTGTACTTTAACTTGCAGAAAACTGTTGTAGAAGGAAGAACAATCAATGTCATTCATTATGGTGGGAAGACACCCCACTCTTGTCTGATTCTCATGATCATCTGGATTTAAACTTTTAGTTTTCTGAGCGCATACAAAGCCCATACAGAGCCATACGAAGACCTTCATTATGGCGGTGTTTTGTTCCGAATCCAACTCTTATCGACAAATCCCCTGAGTTTGCATGTGCCCTTTCACAGCTTGCGCATAATGCAGGTCTTTAGCAGTGCGAGAGCTAAATAAGCAAGTTCATGACACCCAATCCAGCCCAAGTACCGCATAGGCCTCCCGACTAGAATACATTAGTGGGCTAATTTGATTTTGGCATGGTGTGCCACCGAATCGCAGATGGTCAAACAGTCAATTTGGCGAAATTCAAACACGTATTTGTTGTGTCAGCTCAGCTGCGCACTCGGTCTCTCCCGTCACATTTTTCCCCCTCATTTCCTATCCGTGAGTGTGACGCGAGTGGAAGAAATTAAACAGTGAGAGATGACAACAAAAAAGATGTAGATCTTTTATTTTCGGGACATTATAATGGCCTTGCCTCTGGTCTATTAACAATCTCGCCTTCGTGGAGTCTATAGCGCTGCAGGAGCCATAAAACTAGGTGCTGTCATGATCACAGATGCTGTATTGTTTCTCATTACAGGGCAGGAACAAGGTCTGCTGAAGGTTCCAGAACATTCAGATCCAGGGCTAATGAATGCTCATGCTGAAATCATGCCAAATCTCTGTCTATTGTAACCATAACAGAACACCCAAACTGATGGAAAAGGGCGGAAACCTTTGTGTTGCCTTCTTTGTCTCCTTCGCTCTCGGCCTGTACTCCACGCAAAACTTATAGTGTTTGCTTTTTTGCATTCAGTTACACATCATTTATTGAGTTCAAATCACTGGGGAGTGAAAGGCTGGTGATTAACAGAAAGCACGAGCTCATGAGCGCACATGCATGCACAGAGCATGCTCTGCACTAGTTTGTCTGTAAGCAATTGCAGTTCACTCCCACACATACCCTCAGATTACAATGCAATCTAGTTAGCATCCAAACATGTCAGCATAAAGAAGAGCATATTTGTTTTTACGAAGTCTGTGCATCTAATACACTCCTCACACTGGGGGGTTACATAATACCACGGATGTGAGTGATGATGACCCACTTAGCTCACTCATATGCATCCTCACCCTGCCCTATCTTGTCTTCAGCAGAAACATAGCCCATGGCTAGCTTAGCATCTGCATCTGCCAACACACACCAGAGAATATTTGCACAGCAACACCACTCGCTGGTCTAGCTAAGAAAGAGATGCACATTCGTTGCATTATAGTTGGTTCATTTGCATGCAGTATTGCGAGGGATGGTCCACAGTGCATATAACCGACCCCCACATCCAACTGTATTCTGACATCCCCTGCACAGTATGAAGTAAATGATGCAATATATGGTCCATCATTATACATTTATGGCAACTCCACATATGCAAAGCATTTTTACAAACTGCAGTGTGATGTTTCCTTCAGTATAGACACGTATTACATTCCTAATGGGCAATACCCATATTGCAACAATAGTTGCTGTGCCAGGACCTTTATTTGTAGGTATCTGAGGCACTGAAAAAAGCAGTGTAAAGATATAAATTTTGCTTGCGTAGTCAAACATCATGGACTGCAAATACACAAACATCAAAATGTCAGTCGACTTTACTGCCATCCCTTCTTGTTGATTAAGGTTCAAAATATATTTCCTCTGGAACATGATGCTACACTGAACACAGAGCTGACAGCAGTATAAACAGCATTTAAGTACAATAAATAAAGATGATGACACTTTATAACCACAGTAGATGTCATATACTGTCATGACAAATTACGTCCATTCCTATATATCTGGCATGGTACCATTACTGGTAAGGACAGATGCTATTACAGTTTAAGACAAATCCTAATGTAATGTTATGACATCAAATATTAAAGCATCTGTCACGGCAGTTTCTGTGCATGGTAACAAAACCTATCATGACAACCCATGACAGAATATGATAGTGACAAGTTTATGGCATAGTTATGTCAGGTTGTGTGGTTATCGCAGTAAAGTGTTATCCAGACAACAAATAATGCAAACAATATAGATTAAACTGCATGACCCTGAGTACAGGACAATAGAGACTAAGGCCTCGTTCACACGGGCGTTCAGCCCCGGCACTCGGTCGGATGCGCGTTCGGGTGGTGTCAAAACACGCTGCATGCAACGTTTTCTTGGTGTCAATTTCTGCCAAAATCCTGACGAACGTGAAGAAAATGCCGGTACTGTGTTTACATGCCGTTCGAGTGACGTTCTGGAGGACTGAATATGTCCCATTATTCAATTGTTCTGGCAACCACGACAAATTAAGTTTTGAAGGAAAATGTAAAACTACAAATCCCAACACATAAACAATCTGGAGAGAATAATTACTGCCCCCATAGATGAATATACGAAACTACACATTGGGCTGCAGGCAGACGAACGCCAGTGTAATGCCAATCAAGTGCAGATACAAAACGCTACAAAAACGCCCATGGCATTCAGAGCGCGTTCTTTAAACGTCTGTGTGGCCTAAAGGGCAAACAGTGCCCCACATTCCTCATCATACAACAAATCCATGATCACACTTTTTGTCATCAATTTCACTGGCAGGAGCCCACACTGGTTACTCTAAGTGCTGGAATGTGGGTGGAGCTAGAAATAGAGCAGACTGATGGGTCAAGCACAGTCAATACTTGAATCAAGTATTGAATACTTGAAAAACTGCAGTTTAAAAAAAAAACTCTTCACATTATATCAACTATGGTAAAAGGCAAGTAAGAGCTTTAAGCTCCTCCATTATGCCCAGTGTTGTTTGAGTTTACTGTTAACAGTAGATTAACAATAGGTTTGCAGTTACCACATGATGAAGTTGTGACAAAACATTCAGAACTTATGATGGAAGTTAATGTTAAATTAAAGATTAGACATAGAGTGTTGTTGTAAAACTACCATTTCTGATCATTAAATTCCCAAAAAGGCGGATTTGTAAAGAAGCCTAAACCTCTCAAATCTAAATTTCCCCATATAAAAAATGTATTCAGGCCGATACGCATACAGCTCCAAAAAAAAATAAGAGAACACTGCAAAAGTATCCAGTTCTCAGGTTATCTTTTATAGGTACAAGTATTGCACTGAACAGCTGTGCCTTAGTCTTTAAGAACTGCTGACAATATTTTTCCTAATTTCCAAATAAAATATTGTTCTTTAAATCATAATTTTAAAGAAAAAGACAATACATCAAAACAAGAGCCAATGATGCAGTGTTTAAAGAACTTGAATAATTCAAAGAAAACTAATCTCTTACCTTTGACAAAATTCTAGTAGTGTTTTGCCATCCATTGTGAGAGGAGAGTCTTCATTACAGCAGTGTTTTTATACTTTTCCTCAGTAAATAAGATGTGATTCAGGTGATCACTAATCAGTCCCCCATAAAGCAGAATGAGGTGCTTGTGTAGGAATTTAACAGACACTGAGATGGAATGGTTGTCGCACTCATAGAGATGCTGATTTAAAATAAATTCCAGTGGTCTCTTATTATTTTCTGGAGCTGTATGCCTTTAAGATCACTTAAGAATTGAGGGAACACATCTGCCTATTAGAACAAACAAGCTGTTCTGATAAACCAGAGTCACTCACTGTTTACACTCTTCCATACCTTCTTGGATGCTGTACATCTATGTGTGTTGTTGCTGCTCACAATACTTGGCCATTCACTCTCATTCAGAGAGTTTCACAATGCTATGAGTCAGTGAAAAAGCCCAATCTCACCCTAAGTACAAGTTTCATTTCACTATTTCCAGCTCATTATTGCTGCAAAACAAATGAAGCATTTTTGGCATTAAATCTGAAACAGAGCAGCAGGCCTAGTGCTAACAACCTTCTCCCCATCTGACTCTGCGCATGTGATTAGAACAGAGAAGTAAAACTCTTGTTATTCAACTTGTTACGAATGTAGATCAGTTCAGGAATCATGATACTCTAACACAGTGGCCCTCGGATCACTTCACTTCCTCCACTACACTGAAGCTGTCAGTAAAGACATCAATATAAATATGCTTCTACCGCTTTCCACATACACCATTGTAATAAAGTGGGTTTTTTTATTCTGGCTTGGTGTTTCCACACTGCACATTAAAATGTAGTTTGTGTTTATTTGTAATTGCTATAATAACTTTAAAAAAAAGTTCAAGCAGAAAGAAATATACAAGTAAATATCTGAGATATGTGGAATATGCCACACCCCCAACTGTGATGTCAGCGCTAATCAGTACTAAACCTTTTCAGGTGTTTAAAAACACTCTTTGGGCCTTGAAAGAGCTTCACTACTTCAAAACAACTGTCAATTTGTTATTTAAACCAATGAAGACACTTTGATGAGCATGAAGCTGTGAGCTGAAGCTAAGTATACCCAAAGCACTAGCCAACAGCTGTTTCTTGTTAATAAAACCCTTGCAGGTGTTCTTATTTCATCAAGAATGAGTGGAAAAAACTGTGAAAATGTAAAATAACTTGTAAAATTTCAGAAGGAGGTAAGGTGTCCTCACACTAGTGTATGTTTAGATCAAACTCTAACCAAATAGCAGAAAGAAATTGATGGCAAATGATGGAGGACTCCCTGTGGTGGGTAGAGCTTGACCATAGCGTTGTTTGTACCGAGCACTTACACACTCATCTTACTGACATTTACACACAGAGTGTGTTTAGCTGGTGTGGCTTCTTTCCTTTGCCTCCGGCCTGCACAGGCACTCCATCTTGCAACCTCCTGTGGTGCTCTTTGCCTCTTACAGAGTGACACACACCTGCAGTGGCATTTCTTTACCTGGATAAATTTATATTGTATTCAGGATAATGCATAATAATTCACATTGCATACTGCACAACATAGAGTAGTTACTAATAGTTCATATTAGATATCTAATCATTTATAGTAATCACTAAATAATTAATGTTAGATATGGAATAATGGCTAGTAATTTTTTAATAATTCATATTAGATACTGAATAATGTATAGTAGCTGTCTAAATAATCCATATTGAATATCGAATAATGTATAGTGCTTCATGGATAAGTTGTGGCAGATACTGAATCATTCATAATAGCTTCTGAATCATTAATACAAGTTACTCACCATTTTATAGTAGATATTGAGTAATGCATAGTAGATATGAAATAATGTCTGGTAGTCACTGAAGAATTTATAGCAGATACTGAGTAATTCATATTAAATATGGAATAGTGAATAGTACTTGATAAATAAGTTGTGGTAGATACTGAATAATTCAAAGTAGCTACTGAATAATTTACAATAGATATGTCTAGTAGTTACTGTACAATTTATTGCATTTATTGAATTATTTATAGTCATCACTGAATAACAAGCTTTCATGTTCTGTAAAAAAGAACTTCTTTAAATAAACGATTTTGCGAAGAACCTCAGTATAATCCAAAGGTACTAAACCAAGTTTTTTTTCCCTAGAATTGTATGTCCAAGTGTAGGTTTCATGGGTTTGATTAACGCATGATTTTTTACCTGAATGAGTTGGTCTACATCACTGCTTTGTTTTGTTTTGTTTGGATTTTTTCATTTTCTGAGTATTGTAGGAGTCACTGTAACGAGGCGCCAGAGTAGTGCTCTTTTAGAATCAGCAAATGCCAGCGTCGTGTCCTCCTCGGTGCCAAACCCCAAGGGGAGCCGCCAGAGTGAGAAAAGCTTGCAGCAAATTGAGACTCCTCTTTGCCAGGTGCCAACGTCTTTTTTCCCATCAGTGTTTTCCTGGCCGTGGTTTAGGGCCATATTAATGAAAGTGAACGTTTGTCACTTGTTACTGATGCATGACAACAGGCCTATATGGCAACAGGATGATGTGAAGCATGAGTGCCAGAGCCATTATATTATACTTTTAAAAATCATCCGTTTGACCCCCCCCACCCCACCCCACCCCACATACACACACACTTATTCATCCAGTGCCTTTTCCGTCACTTCACCATAAACAGGGTTATCAACTTTGTTCCGTATTTTTGCAAAACCATGACTGAAAAATTACAAATTCGCACCTCCCCACAGCATTAAAATGCTCACCATGCCCCTGAGGTGAAATGATATAGAATAACGAGTAACATTTGTAGTGTTATGTCAAATAAAATATTAAATTAAATTAGGCCATGTTCGACGTGTATCAAAGTCCCTAGCAGTAAGACATCCCATGTTTTTTTAACTAGGAACCTTTAACTGACATTATTCATCACAATGATGATATTAGACCCTGCTGCTTTTCCTTATCCATACAGTGTCTCTGATACTAGTTCCTCTTTCACGCCTGCTATTTTTTTTTGTTGTTTTTTTACTTGCGGTCACCAAAAACCTAGCTGATGAAATCAATGTTCCTCATATTGTAACTGTAAATAACTGTTATTTATGCTAGTTCCTCACTTCTAATGATGCACACAAAAGCGATTTGAGAGCTAATAGCTATCCCTTGTTGATTACGTTAATCCTGCTAAACTTAAGTGAGTGTGAATTATAAGTAAATGAATCACACACAACAAGGCACATGATAAAACAGCTGCACAACACATATAATCCACACCAAGCACATCAAGCTAGAGATAAACTACACAAGAACCAGCTGGACCACATCAGAACCAGTCCGTTTAAAAACCCAGTCAACGCAGCATTCACATCCTTTAATTATCTGAGCCGCTTCTCCTAACCAGGATCACGGGGGTCGCTGGAGCCCATCCCTGCGATCCCAGAAACACCCTGACCAGGAAACCAGTCCATCATGGCAAAAAACACACAGCCACACCTAGGAGCAGTTCAACTGCCTTTGAACTGTGGGAGGAAACCGGAGAACCCAGGTAGACTTAAACCCAGGGCCCACTTGCCATGAGGCTACAGTACTAACAACTTTTGCATTCATTTTCTTCCGTTTGGTTTACATTTATTGGATTTGGTTTAAAAATATTTCTATTAGGTTGGTCTAATTGGATTTAGTATTGTTGGAATCAGTTTTATTTGATTGTGTTTGTTTAGTGCAGTTTGGTGTAATTTGATTTTATTTTCTTATTTTGCCACATGTTGCTCATAACCAGTGTGTGTCACCAGATCATCCAGGCTGTTTTTCTATGTATTGGTGCGTGGCTGCTTTGATCCTTGGCTCTTTTTAAATCTGCCCTGTCTTTTTTTAGGCCTAAGTGCCTGTCATGCCGCGGTGGTCAGGCACAGCTGTAATGAATGAGCTGATGCAGAGCAGAAAGATGCTGACTCACTCTTCATCACAATCAATCTGCAACACTCAACTAACCGCAAATTGCCAAATACGCCCCAGGGCCTTGCCAGACCCTTAGGCTGTTTCTTTTCGCTGGTGCTAACACCCTGAGAATCCTCCTATGATGCAGTTCATTTAAGGACCAGACCTGCTGATTATTTTCTGAGAGCACACTTTCATGTGTCCTCACTGGCTGCAGGCTGGATTTCTACCTAAAGCCTAACTAATTTGCTGACCATGCCTAATGATTAGGAGCCTGTATACTGGACTGCAAGCTACTGCAAGTATCTACCCTCAGATCGTGTTCCTTACTGAATGTATTTCTAACAGCAGGATAGAATAATCCTGCATGTTTGTCCTGGTATAGGGTTTACAAGGCATCCTTGCCTTAAAGTAAAGGTTAACTCAAGAATCTTCTGACAACAGTTTATCCCAAATCAATCAGCCAAGACATGGTAGTTGTGTAAAGTTTGCTTCTTTGGTTTTGCACTGGTGCTACAAGGCTAGAATTGTACACTCACACAATCATGCCTACCAAGTACATAATCCCAAACAGACATGCATATGTGGTTTCTAATGCAATAACAGATAACTTTGAACATTTCAGATTTGCATATATCTGATGGTAGTGTTTTAGCTATGCAAGATTGATGTGTCAAAAACCACATAAGCAAGTTTTTTTGAGATTACTAGGAAACTCAAGACTCATGCATTAGTCTTAGTCACAATGCAAATTAGTTATATATAAACTTTCATTACTTGTTACTTTTTAGTTATGTTAGCCTCAGTGCAAATCTAAAGAAGTGAACTTTGGACACCATACATGTCTTGGGTGACAGAATTGATTTAATGTAGGAGGCAAATTATGTCAAATTGATTTTTGGCCCAACCCAAGTTCTCATATTTTATCTGTTGAATTCAAACCCAAAGCCCATAGGTTCACATCACTACGCTCATATTTGCTGCCTCTGTAGGGCCACCACCTTCATGTATGACAGACTGGCCGTAAAAGTGCCTTCATTAGTGCCCGCGCTAGACCTCTGCCTGTTTAAAATTCAGCGAAAATTCCCTCACGGTAAAGCAAATGTACAGAAGTCATTACAATTCATAAAGATGCTATTTTCCTTTCTCACGGGCACTCAAGAGATGCGGCTATTTTCAAATGCAAATTGAAAGAGGTCCCTATTCTTTCCAGAGACGTCTCTGAGAAAAGGGAAAGAAAACATGAAGAAGTTTGGAAAAGGCATTTCGTTAGCGACCCCACACCCCCATCCTTTAGACAGCAGATGAGAAATGCGAGCAAACAGATCTTTTTGTTTATGTGAATTTATTTCCACTGTAGAAGAGAAGAATAGCCACCAGACCTTCAGTGGGAATAATCTGGATGTTAATTGGAGTGTGTTGTAGTGCTACAGTGTGTGAGTCTGTCTAGAAAGACATGACTTTGTTTCAAAGAAGTGTCCCTGAGTTCTTGCTTTTAACCATGTAATCAAAAGCTCTCATGATAACCAAAGTGCAATACAAACTCTCTTTATAGAGATAATTTAAACAAATTCACCATATAACTATACCCAGTAGGCCTCAAGCACTACCCTTGTGGCAACAACACATTTCTACTCATTTAGCTTAGTTTAGTGTGGCTCGTTCACATGGGGGGTGTCTTTATGTGTTCAGGCACCAGCCCTTCAGTCCTGATGCCCTTTAAGATTGATGTGTGTGTGTCTATGTATGTGTGTGTGTGTGTGTGCATGCATGCTTATGTGGGCTTGTGTGTGCATATGGGTGAGTGTGAGTTTGTGTGACGTGTATTCCTTGTTTTGTGTACAGTGTGTGTGTGTGTGTGTGTGTGTGGATGTGCTTGTGTGCTCTTTTGTATGTATATGGGTGTGTGTGTGGTTGTGTGATATGTATTTTGTTTTGTGTATGGTGTGTGTGTGTCTGTGTCTGTATGCGTATGTGTATGTGAGATCTTATGTTTGTGTGTGTGTGTGTGTGTGTGTGTGTGTGTGTGTGTGTCTTCGTGTGTGTGTGTGCATGTGTGCTTGTGTGCTTGTGTGTTCTTGTGTGTGTATATGGGTGAGTGTGTATTAGTGTGATGTCTATTCTTTCTTTTGTGTGTGTGTGTGTGTGTGTGTGTGTTTTAGCCCTGCCAGTGGCTCCTCAGGCTAATGACAGCTAATGAGTTGGGTCCTGAGGGGCTTTAATGAGGCGGGGGGATGCCCCTACTCACCCCCCACTGACTCACTGACTGACTCTTTTAACTCTATAACTCTTTAACTCTTTTAGGCAAGCAGCACCAAGTACTAACAACCAGAGCACCAAAATGTCCAGAAATTGGAGAGACTGTGTATACTGAGAATCTGATATCTGATGTGTGTGTCTCTGTGTGTGTTTGTAGTGTGTCTTTGCAATGCTCATATTATTATTTGTATGCAGTATCTTTGGAATCTATGGACAAGGTGGATGTTACACAGAAAAAAAATTAAATTTCCCTTTTTGGGCATTTATTTCCTATCTAAAGAGACTGTGTGAAGGTGTGCTTGTTCGTATGTGTTAGTGGAAGGGTCTGACGGGTCCTTGTTTCTCAGTGGGCTTAACTGACATATTCTTGGTGTGACCAGAAGCTCTTCTGCAGCGCATTTCATCAGTATTTGGTATTTTGTGACATATTAAACCACACATGATGGGCTATATGAATCGCTCGTTATAGTGGAGCAATGGAGCAATCACAGTGACAAACGGTGAAGTGATGTGGCCCTCCCGGCTCATTCTGTGTCTTTCTTATGAAAAACGTGAACGAGCAAACACAGAAGACTGAAAAGCCGTAATTATGCAAATTAGTCTGTGGGTACGGCCCGCAGGAGGCATCCGAAGTCCACCGCTCTCCCTCTGTTCGTTCCCGTAAGGATGGAAAGAGCGGGTTGATTGGAGTTAAATGCGCTCCATTGTGTTCAATTGGTGTTGCATTGCCTGGACCAGGCCGGTAATGAAGGCCACGGCTTATGAAACAATGAAGGCTCTTTTGTGACTTTCCAGTTAGACCCCGCTGCGTGAATGGAGTGCACTTTGCGTTCCAGCCATTTGCTTTTGTGTCTCAAAATAGCCTTTAATGAATTGTGTAACTATCTCACAACATACTGCCCCCCCAACACACACACACCCTTCAGATCCAACCACTCCAAACAGTGTGTCGTCTTGCTCTATATCTGAATGGGACACAGTGCCAGGCCTGCCCACAAACCCACATAGACAGAGTGGATGAGAGAGGGGGGGGGTTTCGCCTGGTGCCTACATAAAGGGATGACGGAGGAAATAGAGTGAGAGTGGGATGGAAAAGGTGTTAAAGAGATGTGAAAGCAAAGCAGAGAAGAGCAAGGAAGTTCAGGCTAAGCGGTGTTTCTTAATATCCGCAAGTAATTTCCATCCTGCTGCGCAGACAAATAAAGAAAATTTATTTATGAGTGCATGTGTGTTTGTTTTAGTACATTAAAGGGCAAAAAAGTCCTGCCCTTGTAGGAGAACCAAAGAAGAACATGAAAATGGTGCAAGACAGTGACATCAAGCACCATGTTTCATTGTTTTAAAACTGAAAGAGCAAAAACACTTAAATTAAGGTTACGTTGAAATTATTATTACACAAAATATTGAAAAATTCCAGTACTGCACAAAAATAACCCCCTTGTTTATTTCATATCCATTCAAAACAGCAACACATTATTCAAAAAGCATATAAACAGTACTATCATCTTTAGGAGATTCGGGGGGAAATCATGCTCCACTCTTGTGGTGTGTGTGTGTGTGTGTGTGTGTGTGTGTGTGTGGTGTGTGTGTGTGTGTGTGTATATGGGGTGTGTATGTGTGGTGTGTGTGTGTGT